>JAWNPL010000026.1:1200000-1505000 GCA_035047545.1 Drosophila paranaensis | reverse complement strand
GTCGGTGCGTCAGCTGTTCTTTAGCTGCTGTTTGCATGGCAATGCTATGGGAAATTAAATGCTTAATAACTTTTTTCTAGAGCAACTTGTTGGGCGTGATCATGTCTGAATGTGACAAAGCACAAGTCTCTAGTATTTGATTTACGGTACTTACAAATTTGAAGCGAAGGGGGCGTGGCATCTAAAATTTAACAAAAACCGAAATTGCGTAAGGCACAAATAACACTAAATTTGAACACTCTAGCTATAAAGGTGAATTATACAGAATTATATAACTAAATGAAGATATCGGCTTTTAATCGATAACATTAAAACGATGATAGTAATCGATTATTTGAAACAAACTCGATCTTTTCGTGCTATACAGGAACCTACATAAAAATTTCAAGTCTCTAGCTCTTGTAGGTTCTGAGAACGACGCGTTCATACATACGGACAGACGGACAGACGGACAGACGGACATGGCTATATCAACTCGGTTACTCTCCCTGATCAAGAATATATATACTTTATGGGGTCTGCCACGCCTCCTTCTGCCTGTTACATACATTTCAACAAAAATATTATACCCTGGTTTCCCATTTTCAATGGATTCAGGGTATAAAAACAAGTAAGTCGGACGCAACCGGCAGCGAAATACTATTTCACGTCTCAGCAGCACACAAGGGCATCTATCACATTATTTTTTTTAAAATTTAACCTTAAATCCCCACTGTCGCCGCTTAAATTAGCTGCAGATTAAAACTTTTCATTGGAGGTGGCCAGAGAGTTTCAATTAGCATCGAAGCTTAGAAACCTTACCTTAGCAAAAACACGCACCTAATTCGAGAGAGATGGCATGTCTCAAAATGAGAGAGGTGGCATCTATCAAAATAAGAGAGGTGGCAACTCTGAAAATGTGATTTAAGTTCGTTGGCGAGCGTAGAGGTGTGGGCTCGAACCCCGGTGTGGTCATGTTGATATTTTTGTTATATTTTCTTTATTTAGTTATTTTGTATTAATAAAATAGTCTTTTCTAACACATATGTATAATTTGGCAAATCAAAAGATAAGGTCAAAGGTCACAAAGTCATTATGTGGCGCGTTATTGGCTCAGAAGCTGCAGATATTTCAGTTTTGATTTGCCACGCCCCTAGTGGCCGTAGACAAATCATTTTTGGCATGTGCATAGAGTGGGCGTTTAAGAATATAACTGTAAAGTTTGGATGCTTACATTCGAAAAATGCGAAAATTACAGGGTATTTTTCTGTATGTCACGCCTTTTGGGGCGTAACAATAATTTTTAAGGAATCGGCAGAGGAGGCCCCCAGTAACTTAGCATCCAATTTTGAAGCTTCTAGCACCGAAACTGTGGGAGATATAAGCTGATATTAGTTTCCACGCCCCCTGAAGGCGTAGATATATCCGCCATACCTTTTCGATTGTAGGATGTTAACCCGAGTATATATACCAAGTCTCAAGTCTCTAGCATCAATAGTGCTCAAAATATAACGAAACTAGTAAAATCACTATATATTCAGATCCGATTTAATACGCCCCTAGTAGGCGTGGCCACACAAATTTTTGGTCGATCTTTATAGGATCGTAACAGTAACCCACGTGCCAAATTTGGGCGTTCTAGCTTTAAAACTGAAGAAGATACAATTTGACCCGATTTGCCACGCCCCCTATGGGCGTAGATATATCCGCCATAGCTTTTTGATTTTGGGATGTCGACATGAGTGTTCAGTTAAAATCTCAACTCTCTAGCCCTTCAAGAAGTAGAGTTTCTGAGATACAGGAAAATGCATTTTCCGATTTGCCACGCCCCTAGTGGGCGTATCGGGAAAATCTTGACACTTTATCAGACGAGGGTATACAGGAGTATATATTTCAAATTTCAAGTCTCTAGCTTCAATAGCGTGGAAATGGTTTGCGTTCATACGGACAGACGGACGGACAGCATGACGGACATTGCACAAACCCAATATACTATATCACTACGTGAAATAGTCTGAAGAGCAGAGCGGCCAACCCGACTCTGAAAGCTAAAGCTCCACTCGATTTGGGGCGTTTTCCAATGACATGATTATGGTCAATTTCAATGGGTAGACGCCACAGGAACAGTTAGTCTGCTTTTGAGGAGGGGAACATGTCCCAAGAAGCTTAACCAGACAATGAATCTTATTAGTTTAAATTCGAGAATTCAAGTAAATTTTAAGACCTGTGCAAAAAGCCAATACACCCTTTCCACTGGGTAAGCAAGTATAAATATGTTCCGTGAAACAGATGTTTTTCTACTCGTGTGTAATATTATCTAAAGTAAGTGCCCATACGATTTGTTACATTGTTTCTCTCTGTGTAATTTATATATGTAGTATTCTTTTGTTTATCATCGTACGCTATTTGAAGAACATAACATTTGATACTCATCTACTTAACATTCCAACGTATTTAAAAAGCTGCCAAGCTATATCGCAAGTTATGTCACTGTAAACAATTTAGTTGGAACAAAACAAACCCAACCCAACTCCACCCAGCCCCAGCCATTGATGATAACCCATCTCAGTTATGCCAAGTATTTTATCGGATTCGATTGGCAATGCCCTAAAAAAATTTCAATGGAAATGAAAATACAATAGTCTAGCGATATAAATTGACACTTGCACTGGCCAATAGCAAATATTTGCCAAATTTATCAATCATAATAAAAAAAGCATACGAAAGAGGTAGTTGCCCCTGCAAATACCCAGTAAACGATAGAAGTTGAATAACATATTAAATAAACTCTTGTTGCTTTTGCCACTATCACATCGCTCATTTGAACTCTCTGCACTAAATTTCTGTATTCATACGTATTTCAGTTTAAGTTCTTCAGCTGAAAGTCTCTTAGTCGTGGTGTCAATAGATAAAAGTAATCCGAGTTGTTCAGTTAGTCTTGTGAATAACACTATGCAGCACATTATCCTATTTATTTTTCTCCCGCTCTCTCCCGCGCAGGTTCAGTTACCGATTCCAGGAAGCTGACTGAGCAAAGTCATCCTTCACTTAGGCAGGGTATAATAAACACCATTTGCGAGTACAGCGGAAACTCGAAGTAAATAATTATAAAATGTCAACAACTGTTCGCTAATTAAATTATATTGTTTGTGAGAAATCTCTTTACATATTAATTTCACATACGCATTTATTTACCTTTTTTGGTTTTTTATTTTCATTTATTTTACAATCAATTTTAAGTGTGCCCCCAGGCGTGAGTGGTTTTGTTGTGTTTGCGCTTGTGTCTGGGGTTGTCTCCGTGTTGTTAATGTGCCGAAATAAATAACTGAGATGTCTGAAATTCCATAGGCATGAAACAGCCATTTTATGAATTTACAATATTTGTCATTCAGTTCCTTCCTTCTTTTTTTTAGGTATACCATGCGTGAAGTCTGCCCAGCTCATAACTCAAATTTATTCATTCTAACTGAGCTTTTCGCAAATTATTAATATAGATGTATATATTTTCCGGTATGCGCTAGCCGAAGGCTCCTTCTCTTAGCGTTCTTCTTCAAGCAGTTTGAATTATTCAACACTTTCGAGTGTTTTGAGCATACTTGAAGCACTTGCTGCGCCTGGGGCACATTGCTGAGTGTGTGAGAAATGTTTGAACCTCTTTAGTTCAAATTGGTCAATTGAAAAAATGCCTTTCACAATTTTAAAGAGGGGGACAGAGGAAGAGATCAGAGAATACTAAGGCCAAAATAAACAAAATTTGCAAACTTAATTAAGCGAAAGGCAATTTATAATATGTAGATGAATACGCAAATATTTTTGCTACATTTGAGCAATTTTGTCTGATTCCAGATAGAGGCGTTTAGTTTATGGACAGATAAAAATAATGGTATTAAAAAATTTAATTTGAATTCGCTGTTCGTTGCAGTTAAGAAGAATTTTTTCTGGAATACATTTTTTACACTTCGCAACAGAAACTAGTAAGAATGTTACAGTCGTGCGCTATCGACTGCAGAATAACCATTTGGCCACGCAATTTGTGGCCAGTCCTCAGAATGAGTCGGGGGTAAAGTAACTGGCAAATTTTATAGCTTACTTAGTAAAAATATATAAATAAATAATTATATATATATATATATATATATATATATATATATATATATATATATATATATATATATGTATTGTAAAAAGTCAATAATTTAATAATTCATTTTCCCTTGGAAGTTATATATTTTCTGAGAATCAACTAATTTACTCATGAAAGCAATAATAGTTTAGGTTAGAGAAAAAATATAAAATATTATTTAATTTATAATACGGTGTAAACAAGTTTTACCCGATCAACTTTAGTTTATGATCCCGTCGGCCTGTTGGTTCGCTTGCGATTTACAATTTATATATAATTTAAGTGTCTTTACGACTTAGTAAATGCACACTTTAGAGTTCACGCACAGCTATAAATACAAAATCACTTTTTGCTATACGGCAGAGATAAATCACGCCATAAATAACGAATTTATTGAAAACTTTAGCCAAATCGTAAGTCAAATTTATGCCGCTACAATAAATCCAAAGTCTGGTCGAGTGTCTTTTTGAAATCGAATTGAATTCATTCCAGACTGAAGCGCAACAAAAAGCCGACGTTTCATTTTTAATAAAGCTAATGCAAGAGGGTCTGTTATTAATGTCAAGAGGTTAATATAAGGTGTGCCCTAGGTACACAATTGAACAAATAAATAGGCAATCCGAGGCTAAATTATCAGCAATTTTGAGGGAGCTTCTGATGAAATGGGCCAAGAGCTGAATAATGAGTCATCGCTATGAATACTGGCAGTGCGTCTCTCAAACTGTCAAATCGTTGTGAGATAACAGACAAAATAATATGGATATTCTTGGAAAATTTTAAGTGTTTTAGTTTTGATAAAAATCCTATCTGAAATGCGCATCTGCATATGCTCGCCTCTATAACATAATATACGGTATGATTCATAGCACTTGGAGGCATATATATATATATCTATATTATACAGCTCTTATCAGAGCAATCATATATAAATGATACGGTTCCTCATTTCACAATGCCACGCGCTAATTTTCAACAAAAGCTTACAGCTCAATTTCTGACTATAATATAACGAGAAAACTAAAGTCTTATACTTTTTTATGAACTTAAAAGGTGAGCGGGAAACGATCTTTGAACAAATTTGGTTAGGCCCTAAGCCGATGTAAATTGGGAAATCAGGGTAAAATGTTTTTTTTTTTATGTACACAACAGACAGAAGGCGGCGTGGCAGACCCCATAAACTATAAATATTCTTGATCAGAGATCTCGTGAGCTACAATAACTAAAGATCTGAAATTCTAGATGTATACTTGTGTATACCATACACACTACCATCTTATCATTTATACTCGATAACTCATTCAAATTCCTTATCGATAACAATCGATAGTTTGAAGTCTCAGTCTGGAGAGTCCCATTTATTTATATTTAAATCACTATTGAGGTTTACTGAATTCAAGACATCTATTTAAACTCAGTTCCGAAAAAGCTCTTTTGAATAATAAAAAATCTTAATATGTATGTACGTCATCCGTACGTCATTCTCTCCGTGTCTCGCTCTAAGTGATAAATATCTTTCGGTGAATTCTTTGTCCATCATCTCATTGATATTTTGTTTTGATGTTACCGAGCCTCAAATTTACGTAGAAAATAAAGAAGAACATTCATTAACATTTGATGTATTAAATATATTTGATTATCCTCTTAAGACTAATCATATCAAAAGTCTGGAGATCGTGGCAACAAAAACCTGTTGATATTTTTTATTTATAGATAATAGACCTTTTTGTATTAGCACAATAATAATTTTTTTTTAAATTGTTTTAGTTTTTCGCATATTCACAAGCAAATACCGTTAACAGAAATATTCCACCAACTTATCGCACATTCTCCAAGGAAATGCACTTTCTCATAGCGAAACTGAAGTTTTTATAGCGCACGATTGCAATGGTCCGATAAGAAGTGATTTACATAGTTAAATTGCTGGGTGTGAAAGCGGCGCAATTTATGCAAATTGAGCACGCCTTAGCAACCACTCGACACCAAAGGCCACTAGTGCCAAGGTATAACCCAAAATTGCAATCTGTGCACCCCAGATAAGATCGCCCGATTGCATAGCATTTGGCACCCACACTTTTCCCAGCCAAATCCATTGCACATGCAAGTATACTGTAGACTTTGCAGAGTATTCCTGGCCGATCAGATTGCTGGTCTCCGTTGGCGGAGTGAAGGATTCCAGTTCTTTGGTTGTGGGTTTCGAGCTTAAACAAGTTGCAATTAAGAGCAGAAAAATTGATTTCATCATTACGCTAGTCATCCACAACTTTTAATGGCACTTACCTAAATGGTCTCAGCGCTTTTATAGTCTGCATTAGCTTTCCTAATTACCAATAATTAACTTAACGCCTCATTGATTAATGAACACCCAAACACAAAGAACTCGTAATAATTTTAATCTGTCCCTAGAGAGACTGAGTCACTTAGTCCACACATTAAGTACAGCGGTTATTATTATTAATTTTATTTAAATCGAATATTACCAGCACATTTGTATGTTCATGGTTGCCATACTTTATAGAATATTTTTCAAGCTTTTCAAAGAGTCAAGCTTTAAAGTTCTCATTATACCCTGAACCCATTGAAAATGGGAAAACAGGGTATAATGTTTTTGTTGAGAGGCGTATGTATGTAACAGGCAGAAAGAGGCGTGGCAGACCCCACAAAGTATATATATTCTTGATCAGGGAGAGAAGCCGAGTCGATTTAGCCCTGTCCGTCTGTCCGTCCGTCCGTATGTGTGAACGCGTCGATCTCAGAACCTATAAGAGCTAGAGACTTGAAATTTTTTATGTAGATCCTCGTATAGCGTGCGCAGATCAAGTTTGTTTAAAAAAAACGATAACAACTATCGTTTTAATGTTATCGATTAAAAACCGATATCTTCATTTAGTTATAAAATTCTATTTAATTCATATTTCTAGCTGGAGTCTTCAGATTTTGCATTTAGTGTTATGTAAGTTTTACGCAATTTCGGTTTTTGTTAAATTTTGGGTGCCACGCCCCCTTCACCCCAAATTTGTCATTCCCGTATATCAAATACTAGAGACTTGTGCTTTTGCACATACATACATGTGGATGACATGATCACGCCAAACAAGTTTGATCAAAATCGTTTTTAATTTCCCATAGCATTGCCTTGCAAAGCAGCTAAAGAACAGCTGACGCCCCGACTGGCGTGTGTGTGTGCGTGCGCCTGTGCGTGTGTGTATGTTTTGCTTGTAATTAACGTACATATGCATGTGTATATAAAAGAAACAAAGAAAGCTTGGAATAGCGGTTCTTCATAGGGTTTAGGGTATACCCTAGTCGAGCGGTCTCGACTAGAGTTTTCTTACTTGTTTTGTTGTGGTTTTTATTAACTTTTACAGTTTGTTATTAGGTAGTTGTATTTGCGGCTTTGTTATACCCGAAAAGGTGTCCCACAACCACGCTTATCAGGAAATTATTTCAAAACGCTAATTGAATTGTCAATAGATGGTGAACCATTTTGAGGTCTGGCCACGTTGCCTTTGGCAACAAGCCAAATGATAGCAACAACAAGAACAACAATGCGAACAAAGATAGCTGTAGATATTAACCATGTGTACCTCCATGTATTGCCATTATAAATTCCCAGAGCTATATGTTAGTGTGTCGTCGTGTATTTGACTCTTATTGCATTTGCTCAGATAAGAGCTCAGAGTTCGACGCGATTTTAGCAGAGCTGCCACCCAGTTGAACTTTTGTCGTAGAGTTGCCCCACGGAAAGGACAATGTCATCTTCATTGAACATTGTTGGAGAATAAATATGTATGTACAAACATACATACATATATTATACCTACTACACCTACCCCCAGATTTGGCTCATATTTGGTTGTCCGAATTCAGGAACACCTACTGTAATATGCATTCCTTTCATACAAATACCTGAATTTATTTATTATTTAATTCATGTTAAACCATACAAAAATATATTTCCGTAAAATCAATGCAACGTTTTCAGTGTCTTTACTGCTTTGAGTACCGACTTCGTCGTTGTTCGCTGTTGTAGTTGTTGTTATTTATGGTGGGCTCGCTTATAAGCCGAGTGAAGCGTCAATTTAATATTGTTTTGACTATGAGCGGAAAGTTTTTGTTATTCAGCGTATGTGTCGCGTTTTGAAAACGTGCACAATGATAATACCCCAAAAAGTAATATATATGCACGAGTATAAAACGTGTTTTTTACGATCGTCGTGGCGGGCATTGATAAATGAGGAGTATCGAGCCATTTGTTACGGTCAATAATGACAGTGGGCCAAAAGCCTTGGGTGCGAGTCCTGCAGAGTCAACTGGGTCAGACCTTTCTATCTGATTTAAAAGCGCCGATACTACTTATTGACTCTGACCCGCAAAGTAAACTCAAGAACTTTTCATAGATACACTTACAGGTGGGCAGTCTCATCACCCACTCCCTCTGACTCTCCCCCTCACTCTTTCATTCTCTCTTTATCGATATGAGATATGATATGTGATCCACAGCGCTGCCTGTTCTGGCTATTTGTTAAAATTTTAAATTGAAATCAGCAAAAACAAAAACGAAAAAAAAAACAAATAAGAAAACTCTAGTCGAGACCGCTCGACTAGGGCATACCCTGAACCCTGCGAAGAACCGCAATTCCAAGCAATCTCCGTTTCTTTAATATACATAAGTATATGTTCATTACAAGCAACACATACACACACACATACACAGGCGCAAGCACACACAAGCGCAAGTCGGTGCGTCAGCTGTTCTTTGGCTGCTGTTTGCATGGCAATGCTATGGGAAATTAAATGCTTAATAACTTTTTTTCTAGAGCAACTGGTTGGGCGTGATCATATCATCCACATGTATATAGTATTTGATTTACGGGACTTACAAATTTGAGGCAAAGGGGGCGTGGCATCCAAAATTTAACAAAAATCGAAATTGCGTAAGGCCCAAATAACACTAAATGCAAAATTTGAAGACCCTAGCTAGAAAGATGAATTAGATAGAATTTTATAGCTTAATTTAGATTTTCGTTTCTAATCGATAACAATAAAACGATAACAGTTATCGAATTTCTGAAACAAACTCGATCTTTTCGTGCTATTCATGGACCTACATAAAAAATTTCAAGTCTCTAGCTCTTGAAGGTTCTGAGAACGAGGCGGACGGACGGACAGACGAACAGACGGACATGGCTATGTCAACTCGGCTTGTCATCCTGATCAAGAATATATATACTTTATGGGGTCTGCCACGCCTCCTTCTGCCTGTTACATACATACGCCTTTCAACAAAAACATTATACCCTGAATTCCCATTTTCAATGGGTTCAGGGTATAACAAGTAAGAAAACTCTAGTCGAGACCGCTCGACTAGGGTATACCCTGAACCCTGCGAAGAACCGCAATTCCAAACAATCTCCGTTTCTTTAATATACATAAGTTTATATATATGTTCATTACAAACAACACATACACACACACATACACAGGCGCAAGCACTCACAAGCGCAAATCGTTGCGTCAGCAGTTCTTTGGCTGCTGTTTGCATGGCAATGCTATGGGAAATTAAATGTTTAATAACTTTTTTTCTAGAGTAACGATTTTGATCAAACTTGTTGGGCGTGATCACGTCATCCATATATATGTATGTGCCAAAGCACAAGTCTCTAGTATTTGATATACGGGAGTTACAAATTGGAGGCGAAGGGGGCGTGGCACCCAAAATTTAACAAAAACCGAAATTGCGTAAGACCCAAATAACACTAAATGCAAAATTTGAAGACTCTAGCTAGAAAGATGAAATAGATAGAATTTTTTAGCTTAATTTAGATTTTCGTTTTTAATCGATAACAATAAAACGATAACAGTTATCGAATTTCTGAAACAAACTCGATATGCGCGCCCTATACAGGGACCTACAAAAAAATTTGAAGTCTCTAGCTATTGTAAGTTCTGAAATCGACGCGTTCATACATACGGACAGACGGACAGACGGACAGACGGACAGACGGACAGACGGACAGACGGACAGACGGACAGACGGACAGACAGACAGACAGACGGACAGGGCTAAATCGACTCGGCTTGTCTCCCTGATCAAGAATATATATACTTTATGGGGTCTGCCACGCCTCCTTCTGCCTGTTACATACATACGCCTTCCAACAAAAACATTATACCCTGATTACCCATTTTCAATGGGTTCAGGGTATAAAAACCAACCAAAAACGAAAGGAAAAACATTTGAAAACTTAAGACCCAGCTGATGGCCAAGTGCTTGATTTATGGCTTAAAAGGCTTTTGCTGTATGAAAAACTTTTCCGGCTATCACAGGACGGTTTCCGTTTCAATATAAGTAACTAGCCACTGCTGCGAAAAGCCGACCTCTTTCGCCCTTCTGTGTGCCATTTAAAATATGCCGCTGTTGACTCTGCTAATGTCTGCGCAAATATTGCACTTTTCTTCTTCTTGTTCCTCGCTTAATTGAGCCCATGAAGTGAACGAGGGGGTTACCCGAGGTGAGTGGGGGAGCCTTTCATATCTGAGGTTGATGGCTTGTCAGTAGTCGCCGAAGATAGTGCAGCTAATTGTAGCCGTTATGTGGGATATCAGAATTTTCTGTTGGCCTTGCCCATCCCAATGGTGTTCTATATATGTTATACAGTGGACTACCTCTTCATATACTTAACTGATATATACCAAACTGTTGTATACTTAACTGATACATAATTATTTGTTATATTTTGTATACCCTGAATAGATAAAGTATATATATTTAGGATCACGCAGGGCAAGCTGAATCGCTTTATGATCACAATTCGTGTGGAGTCTTATAAGAAATTTATTTAAGATCTGAGCTGCCTTTCTCAAAAATGTCATCAGTACACTTTATAACGTATTCCCATCAGTCTAAAATAAAAGCACTCCACCCATCCTATTTGCTATCATATCGGGAAGCTTATAATTTGCCAATCATCCAAGCTGTATAAATAAAAGAAATTCTTGACTTAATTTTGCGACCACACGTTGACATGAGCTATTTGCGTGCTGTCTTATCGAGCTGTTGTCTATTAATATACAGTACAAAAAAAAAACGCAATCAGGCAGCTTATAGAAATAGATAAATCCCATAGAATGCTGTCAGTTATTATAGTATTCGCTCAAAACTAATAAAAAAAAAAAAAAACAAAATAAACAAAAAAGGCCAGTGAAGTTTGTTCGGGTTCGCTTGAGGTATTTCGCATGCAAATGGCATGTCTGGAATGTTGTCTGTTATGGATCATTAAGATAACGGTTAAGTTAAAGGTTCTCGTCTGGCCCTGTAAATGGTAATGCTTAAGGTAGCGGTAAATACAAGTGCGCATGTATGAGTTTACGGTTTTCAGTCCACAAGGTGTTAATTAAAACTAATTGTGCATGTGTTCCCGGCAAGATATTCAAAAACCCCAACAATTACAAAAGTTTTTCTTTAGTAAATGTTTTATTATTATTTATGAATACATTTTCATATGTTTCGGATACCCTATAATTCTAAATGTTGGTCGCTTTATTCAAGGACGTTATATATTACATAAATGTTCAGAAATATCTCGCCAGCTCTCAGATAATTCTCATATTGCAATCGACTTCCGATACTCCAGTAAATGTAAAAGAAAGTTTTTTAAGAAGTCTTTGTAAAAACTACCTGTGATCGATTTCATATATTGTTTCTGACTGAATTGGATTGAGAGTAGAACTCAAAGATTCCAGAAGCAGAACGAAAATAGATTTAAAATATTGTCCGTGGTATAAGTAATAAATAAAAACAAAATCTGTTCAGCTAGACCACATTTGAAAGGTACCGTTAGTTTGGCACACTCTTGCAGATAAGACCTAATTGTTGAAAATAACAAATTGGTTTTGGCAAATGTTTTTTAATTTTAGTTTTTCCCTCTGGCTTATGTAAATATTTATGAACAGCGCAAATTAAAGGGTGCTAGGCAGTGGACTACAAAAATGGGTCTGACATTAATATAGTGTATACATATACTATAAATAATGGAATTTTAGGTCAAAGTCTATTCGACGTTTACTGTTTATGTATGCAGACAGTGATACTCGTCCATTTCATGCTAAATGCAAAGCGCAAGTGGTAATTATAATTTATAAAATAATAAGTGTTAAGTAAACATTAGATTTATCAATTATGGCAATGCGGATGGCCCTGTCATATTTCAAAAATGAAAGCAGCGGTGGAATGAAATGGGTTTTCCTAGCATGGTATGGAGAAGTGGGAACTGGAGTTCCGAAATCCCTCATATTGCTTACAAGAGTATTTATACTCATTTACGAAAGTTAAATATGTATTTATTATCGCATATATTTGTTAAGAAAGTTATAAACGCAAGCCATTTCTACTCTATTGAACCTAGAGACTTGAAATTTGAAGTATATATTTGTGTATACTCTCGCAAAAATAATTTTTAAATTTTTTCCCGATATGGCCACTAAATGAATGACATCAGATCGGGAAATGCATTTTTCGGTATCTCAGAAATTTTACTTGTGAATGTGATATTAATATTGGGAATATTATAATCCAAGATCAAAACGTTACTTTTATATGTACATGTGTAGAAAGCAACACATACATGCACACAGACGCAGGCACACGCACGCAAGCACACTGCTAACTGCGCATTTTGACTCAGCAACAGAGCTCAGACTGCAAGTCAGACCGCCGATAATATGAGATATTAAATGTTTAATAACCTTTTTTCTAGACGAACGATTTTGATCAAACTTGTTGGGCGTGATTATGTCATTCATATATATGTATTTATGACAAAGCACAAGTCTCTAGTACTTGAAATACGTGCTTTACCAATTTGAGGTGAAGGGCGCGTGGCATCCAAAATTTAATAAAAATCGAAATTGTGTAAGGCTCAAATAACACTAAAAACAAAATTTTAAGACTCTAGCTGTAAATATGAATTAGAGATAATCTTATAACTAAATAACGATATCGATTTTAATCGATAACATTAAAACTATGACAGTTATCGATTATTTGAAACATACTCGATCCTTTCGTGCTATACACGACCCTCCAAAAAATTTGAATTCTCTAGCTCTTATATGTTCTGAGATCACGCGTGGCGTGAATGAGTGTTTTGCAGTCGGTGCACCTGACTTTTTTTTTATATATATGTGAATTTATTTGCTGCTTGTTGTCAGAGACTCTATAGCGCATTTATCTCTTCACCCTTAACATATTTTTGGCAGGTACGCCTGTAGTAATTATTCTAATTATATGTACAGTTTTTTTTTTTTTTTTTTAATTTAAATTCCCGACGATCGAGGGGATGCAGTCTTTTAAGTCTTCTCCTCCTTCGGTTGTTGACCAGATTAGATGCCAGTTGGTTTGGGTACGCTTCCAATCTGTCCGTATACCTTGAACTATGTCTGCCTATGAGCTCTGCTATTGTTGGCATCTTAAGGTCGGTGTGAAGCGTTGCGTTCCTTACGAACCATTCTGCTCCGGTCCATCTTCTTAGAGCTTTATTCTGTAAAATTTGCACTTTTTTTATACCCTGAACCCATTGAAAATGGGAAAAAACGGTATAATGGTTTTGTGAAAATGTATGTAACAGGCAGAAGGAGGCGTGGCAGGGAGATCTGTCTGTCCGTCTGTCCGTCCGTCCGTCTGTCCGTATGTTTGAACGCGTCGATCTCAGAAGATATAAGAGCTAGAAACTTCAAATTTTTTTTGGAAGTTCATCTTTATAGTTAGAGTGTTCCAATTTAGTGTTATTTGAGCCATCTGCAATTTCGGTTTTTGTTAAATTTTGGATGCCACGCCCTCAAATTGCCCCTTCGCCTCAAATTGCTAAATCACGTATTTCAAGTACTAGAGACTTGTGCTTTGGCACATACACACATACACACACATGAATGTCATGATCACGCCCAACAAATTTGATCAAAATCGTTCGACTAGAAAAAAAGTTATTAAACATTTAATATCTCATATTATCGGCGTCTTGCAGCAGCAGCGAAGCTGATGAGTCATAATGCACAGTTAGCAGATTGTGTGTTGGTGCGTGCGTCTGTGTGTGTGTTCTTGTGCGTGCGTCTGTGTGTGTGTGTATGTATTTCTTGCTACATATGTACATACATATAAAAGTAACGGAGAATGTTAGCGGCTCTTAGGAATCGCAGTTCTTCGCAGGGTTCAGAGGATCTCTTTGTCGAGCAGTCTCGACTAGAGCACTCTTACTTGTTTAATGTGCGTTTGGGCAGCTGATCCCCATAGTGGTATAGCGTATGTGAACACTGGTGCCACAATCGCGTTATGAATAATCCTTTTGCTTAAGAGAGACAGTTTACTCTCGCTCCTTAGCATCCAATCAAGTTTTTATACCCTGAACCCATTGAAAATGGGAAAAACAGGGTATAATGTTTTTGTTGAAATGTATGTAACAGGGAGAAGGAGGCGTGGCAGACCCCATAAAGTATATATATTCTTGATCAGGGAGACAAGCCGAGTCGATTTAGCCCTGTCCGTCTGTCCGTATGTATGAACGCGTCGTTCTCAGAACCTATAAGAGCTAGAGACTTGAAATTTTTTATGTAGGTTCCTGTATAGCACGAAAAGATCGAGTTTGTTAAAAAAATCGATAACTGTCTTAATTTGAATGTTATCGATTAAAAACGAAATCGATGCTCCGTTCTTTAATTATATATAATTCATCTTTATAGCTAGAGTCTTCAATTTTTGCATTTAGTGTTATGTGATCATTGCACAATTTCGGTTTTTGTTAAA
Source organism: Drosophila paranaensis (assembly GCA_035047545.1). Classification (NCBI taxonomy): domain Eukaryota; kingdom Metazoa; phylum Arthropoda; class Insecta; order Diptera; family Drosophilidae; genus Drosophila; species Drosophila paranaensis. The sequence goes on along the minus strand of JAWNPL010000026.1, from coordinate 1,490,100 downwards.
TTTTGGATGCCACGCCCCCTTCGCCTCAAATTTGTAACTGCCGTATATCAAATACTAGAGACTTGTGCTTTGGCACATATATACATATGGATGACATGATCACGCCCAACAAGTTTGATCAAAATCGTTACTCTAGAAAAAAAAGTTATTAAACATTTAATTTCTCATAGCATTGCCATGCCAAGCAGCCGAAGAACAGCTGACGCACCGACTGGCGTTTGTGTGTGTGCGCGCCTGTGCGTGTGTGTGTAAGTTTGGCTTGTAATGAACGTACATATGCATGTGTATATAAAAGAAACAAAGAATGCTTGGAATAACGGTTCTTCATAGGGTTCAGGGTATACCCTTGTCGAGCGGTCTCGACTAGAGTTTTCTTACTTGTTTTAATTTGAATTGGCACCTCTTCACCATCTGGCTTATGTGGGCACCGTACGTCAGACTCTTGTCCAGAGTGACTCCAAGATAGTCTACTTTATTAGCCCTCGGAATTGTATGTCCGAGTGCTACGTCTGGGCAGTCACCTGACTGCAACTTTCTTACTTGATTATATTTCAAAGTAAAGTTTTTTAACTTTCATTTTGACTAGTAGCCGCACAGAATGTCAACTAGTTGAGCATTCCCGCCATAACTTGTTTTCTTTTTTGGTTATCAATAACGCCAAACTATGGCCAAATGCCTTATACCACCTGGATCTTCATTAGCCTCTGGCCCCTCGCTGCTGTCCCGTAAGTACTTGACCAGCTCGGAACTGCGTTGCGGGCTGTCTTGTAATCTTATCAAAAAATGAAAAAAGGCAGCGCTCGCTGCTCTTATTGATTAAGAAAGAATATAATAAAATAACAAAAATATGATACTGATACTAAATTATGTATAGACACTGGCCAGGCGAGCCCATGCACCAGCGGTCCGACGATCCGGCGCTTCGGTTGTCTGCCTGGCTGGCGGACTAAAGCTATATTTGAATACCTGGCGCTTGCTGGAAGGCAAACAGAAAGTCTTTGTTATTGTTATAATATTAGTGTGGGCCAATACTGCGGCGCACTCCTTTTCCCGCTATCTATATCTGACACGTATTTATTAAGACGCCGCCTTGTCGTCGCTGATGTTGATAAAGTGGGTGGCATTGAATGACATCGACAGGTCCAATAGTCGCCTGCCAATGTTTCCTCTTACACAGCATGAAATTCAGGGAAAACGCCGAGCCGAATAGATTATATATATATATACTGTACATATATACAGCGAGAGACCAATAGAGCGCCACATAGAACACGTTGGCTACTTCGTAGTCTCTCTTGTTTTGCGCACTTAGATAAGAGCTTTATATTTTTCGGTATGCCATTCAAAATAAATGATAAAAAAATTTGGGAGGGGGCGGAAAAGCCGAAGAGCAATCGGTTGTAGCTATCGAAATACTATACCAAATTTGTCCAGCCATGTGCTCCATATCATTTTTACACTACAACCATTATATTATACATATATATATATATATATATATATATATATATATATATATATATATATATATATATATATATATATATATATATATATATATTAGATATATATATATATATATATACATATATATATGATAGTATCAAGCTATGTTTTTCAGACATATCCTATCTGATTCAAGTGTGGAATGCATATGAGAGAAAGCATCACATAAATGTAGTCTACTATTTCAACTTTTTATTAGTCTGGGGATGGGAAAGAACAGCAAAACTTACACCACTTTTACTTATATTGCATGCACCGCACCCACAGAGACGCTCAGATCTACAATACGCACCGAGTTATGTCAACTGCAGTTGGCCCACTTAAGATGAAGCGCAGGAGGAAGCTTTTGATTGTTGACTGTTGGCTTGTGACTGTTGTGCGCTCTCCCTTTTATTTTACAGCTGGGAATTTATCAAAACTCAAACTTCCGTTCAGTGCATACGTGACGTTAGTGGCGGAGGGGGTAGCCAGAGCCTACCAAGACGCCCTCTCCATCCAAATGAGCTGCTGCGTCTGGCAGGCGGCAAATTTTTTGTTGACAAGGCAGAACCGGCAAGTCATACAGAGAGAGACAGAGGGAGAGGTACCGCTATAAAGATCACCTTGCCAGTGGGCGATTATGTGAGGTGCCAACAATGCGAGTGCATAATTACTTATTGTTTATTTTCTGTAACATGCAACGCGAATGCCGACGGCAATGCTCAGACGTTCTTGCCTATAAAAAATGCCCCAACACACACCCACACACAACACATAGATCTAGACACATTGCAAAACGCATTTTATGTTATCTTCTTGTGTGGCTCGTGGCCCGTTGAACCGACCCTATATGTAGTAACATCCGCTTAAATACCACAAAGGCTCACAAATTCTATTGCGAAGTATTTTTGTATACCCTGGAAAAGGGTATTAATATTTTGTCGTCAAATGTGATGTCCACTCTAATCATTCAGTTTGACTGGTGATTTTAATCGACTCATCCTAACTGCAGATAGATAATAGATACGATGAGAATTACTCCATTATTGTACTAATTATCATACGGCTTTCGATATATTGGACATCTGCTATCATTCTAGAAATAATCGCATACAAAATTAACTTATGTGACCAAACTAGGCAACATTTAAAATTTTAATTACACCTATTTCCGCTTATTGCATTATTGTATTTATCATTCATGACTATCCCGTCGATGATTTGCCAACTCGAAGAGTACTCAAACTTCGCCTAGTTCTCTTGTTCTTGTTATGTGTTTGTTTAGAACTTAAAAGTATAGGAAACAAGTATGAAAACTCTAGTCGAGACCGCTCGACTAGGGTATACCCTGAACCCTGCGCAGAACCGCAATTCTAAGCAATCTCCGTTTCTTTAATATACATAAGTATATGTTCATTACAAGCAACACATACACACACACATACACAAGCGCAAGTCGGTGTGTCAGCTGTTCTTTGGCTGCTGTTTGCATGGCAATGTTATGGGAAATTAAATGTTTAATAACTTTTTTTCTAGAGCAACGATTTTGATAAAACTTGTTGGCGTGATCATGTCATCAATATGTATGTATGTTCCAAAGCACAAATCTCTAATATTTGATATACGGGAGTTAAAAATTTGAGGCGAAGGGGGCGTGGCGTCCAAAATTTAACAAAAACCGAAATTGTGTAAGGCTCAAATAACACTAAATGCAAAATTTGAAGACTCTAACTATAAAGATGAATTAAATAGGATTTTATAACTCAAATGAAGATATCGGTTTTTAATCGATAACATTAAAACGACGATAGTTATCGATTATTTGAAACAAACTCGATATTTTCGTGATATACAGGAACCTACATAACAAATTTCAAGTCTCTAGCTCTTGTAGGTTCTGAGAACGACGCGTTCATACATACGGACAGACGGACAGACGGACGGACAGACGGACAGACGGACATGGCTATATCAACTCGGCTTGTCATCCTGATCAAGAATATATATACTTTATGGGGTCTGTCACGCCTCCTTCTGCCTGTTACATACATACGCCTTTCAACAAACACATTATACCCTGATTTCCCATTTTCAATGGGTTCAGGGTATAAAAAGCCGCTGCTATCTGACATATTATTCTAAGTATAATTAACTATTGAAATTCAAGGCTTTTGATTTTATATGCATACTCTTTGTACAGCTGGAATCCTAGTAGTGCGCCAAATGCACTATGTGTAGATCAGCTGACTGATTCATATCATATTATATTTGCACGATAAACACGCTTCGGATCACAACGCGTTTTCTGTGAATCCCGCATAAGTGCGTGACTGTCAATACGTTTATTGCTATACATAATTTTACTTGATGTTTACAAAATCGTTTATCAGTTATCAGCAAAATAGCCGTGACTTGAATTATTGAACCTAGTGTCTCAGTCACTGTGAAAATATGTGAGGAATTTGCATGTGAAGCAGCTGCTTGTGATACCCTTGGCCAGGGATTTACACATTTTGTGTTTGCTTTGTATGGACTTAACATTATTGGTAAATTGATTTATACGAAATTCATTTACACTAAAATATAAATAAAATGCTGAAAACTTCAATTAGCCCTCGTTCCGAAAAATCTCAAATGTCAGTAATAAATGCTTTGAGTGAAGTCGATAGATCGGTTATTACACGAATGCTGTAGGAAACAGCTGATTAGATTGATAGATAAATAGATCAAATTTGAAACACTTTAAAATGTTTTATTCATATACAACATGTACAACTTTTTCACTTCAGCACCCATTATAGTATACATAGTATCAACTTAAATCTTCAAAGCTGTCCAACTAATTGCTTACAACTAGCCACAATCAGTATTTATCCCATATTTATTTCATAGGGCTGTCAATTGTCTTAATTTCATTTGATTTTCTAGTGTATTTCCATTTTGTCACGTCGAAAAGAACTACCAAGATTAATTTTTTAATAAAATGTACTAGATGTATCATGGGGTGCTGGGACGTAAATAAGTATTTCGCAGTCGGTTGCGTCCGACTGCAACGTTCTCACTTGTTTTTGCACTGCGAATTGCACGAGAATCAAATCAATTAACGCGCTTGTCAAATAATTTGTTTTATTGTGGATTACAAAACCTAACAATACTTATGTATGGCGATAAAAAGCGCGCAAGCTTCAAGTAAAAAATAGTTCAAAATAATAAAAAGAAAATAGAAATGAAAAATCCACAAAGTACTTTAAGCTATGCCACACGCCACCGAAAGCGTTTCCAATTATCTCGTTTGGTTAAATGTAATTGAAACTGTTAATTTCCTGTCAGCGGCTTGTCAAAACGGGTATCTGCCAGGTCTGATGGGCGCTTAGCGGATATAGCTGCAAATGTCCATAGATACCGCCAGGCACCACGCTATAAAATATGAGTATATGATCCAGACTTTGACCATATCTATTTCAGCATGCTGAGCGAATCGATTCTATTTTGGTTTGGTCTTAAAAACCTATTCATTAGACTTTAGGTTTTTTGGAAATAACCTCAAGCCGAAATGTCCGCTTAACTATGTACAATCGGCTGGTACACCTCGGATTTTAGACTGCCCAAGCTCTATCAGCTTCGTATAGCGTATCGCGGCGTAGGTCAGTAAATGGCCAACTTTGGACATTGATATTTGGATTTGCATTGGGTCTACGGTGCGACATAGCCAAAGCCTTAACGAAGATAGATGATACCATAGCCAGCAAGAATTTTGCTTACATTTTAATATATCCACATCTATCATTTCATGTGATCCAAAATGAACCGTTTTCCCGTCGAGATATGCAAAAAAATGGAACTGCTTTGTTTAAAACTAAAGCTGATGAAGATTCATTAGGGAAACGGGTTCAAAACAAATGATTTGCTCTGATCTTCACTTTCTGTTGCCATAAAGCAGTCAAGATGATTTAAAGTTGAACTAGTTACCTTGAGCCCAAACTCAACTAACGATGTTTAAGATGTCAATTGTAGCATTTCATTTTGATTAAAAATGTCAAGAAATGAAGCTGAGTTCAATGGAAGCAATCATTCCCAAACATATCTTATATCCTTCCCATCCTCATTATCAATTTCTATATATATGTAAAAGCTAGAACTCTTTATCAAATCCAATCTATCGACTAGTTTTTATACCCTGAACCCATTGAAAATGGTAAAATCAGGGTATAATGTTTTTGTTGAAAGGCATATGTATGTAACAGGCAGAAGGAGGCGTGGCAGACCCCATAAAGTATATATATTCTTGATCAGGGAGACAAGCCGAGTCGATTTAGCCCTGTCCGTCTGTCCGTCCGTCCGTCCGTCCGTCCGTCCGTCCGTCCGTCCGTCCGTCCGTATGTGTGAACGCGTCGATCTCAGAACCTATAAGAGCTAGAGACTTGAAATTTTTTATGTAGATCCTCGTATAGCGTGCGCAGATCAAGTTTGTTAAAAAAAAACGATAACAACTATCGTTTTAATGTTATCGATTAAAAACGAAATCGATGCTCCGTTCTTTAATTATATATAATTCATCTTTATAGCTAGAGTCTTCAATTTTTGCATTTAGTGTTATGTGATCATTGCACAATTTCGGTTTTTGTTAAATTTTGTAACTGCCGTATATCAAATACTAGAGACTTGTGCTTTGGCACATATATACATATAGATGACATGATCACGCCCAACAAGTTTGATCAAAATCGTTACTCTAGAAAAAAAGTTATTAAACATTTAATTTCTCATAGCATTGCCATGCCAAGCAGCCGAAGAACAGCTGACGCACCGACTGGCGTTTGTGTGTGTGCGCGCCTGTGCGTGTGTGTATAAGTTTGGCTTGTAATGAACGTACATATGCATGTGTATATAAAAGAAACAAAGAATGCTTAGAATAACGGTTCTTCATAGGGTTCAGGGTATACCCTTGTCGAGCGGTCTCGACTAGAGTTTTCTTACTTGTTATATCTAGAGTCTCCAAATTTTGCATTTAGTGTTATGTGAGCCTTATATAATTTCTATTTTTGTTAAATTTTGGGTGCCACGCCCCCTTCGCCTCAAATTTGTAACTCCCGTATATCAAATACTAGAGACTTGTGCTTTGGCACATACACACATATGAATGACATGCTTACGCCCAACAAGTTTGATCAAAATCGTTACTCTAGAAAAAAAGTTATTAAACATTTAATTTCCCATAGCATTGCCATGCAAACAGCAGCCAAAGAACAGCTGACTCAGCGACTGGCGGTTGTGTGTGCGTTCGCCTGTGCATGTGTGTGTATGTTTTGCTTGCAATGAACGTACATGTGCATATGTACATAAAAGAGACAAAGAATGCTTGGAATAGCGGTTCTTCGCAGGGTTCAGGGTATACCCGAGTCGAGCGGTCTCGACTAGAGTTGTCTTACTTGTTTTAACTGGCCTAGCTCGCCTGCGATCTCTTTGCTGATATGAGTCCTGCAATATTTGATCAAACAGGTCAACAGAACAGAATTGATTCACAGAATTGATACATATATATGTATAACATGGTGAAATGGACTATGAACCAGTTCAAGGAATATGAGAACGCCCTTATTGTACAAAATGTGCCAGGGTACTGCGTTAATTCTGAATCACAACGCCCAGACGCCGCTTCTGTCACTTACACGACATGTTAACTCAATTAAAATTCCACGCCGATAAATGAAGTGGCTGCTTGTATAGCAGAGGTACATTCCCGGTACCATACCGAAAAAAACCAACACCAATTGTTGCTGCTTGTAAAAGCACTCAAAGATACTAACAGCCACTCACGCGCACAATTTGCAGTGCCAAAACTGTTATCAAATAGTATACTACAGTGCCGACATACCAACATACCTCAGTGCCAACGACCTTGTCCAGGGCTCACTCAATGGGCTGCACCATCAACAGCAGCGGCGCTCACCGGGAAGTGTTATGCAAGATACCGAACCGCTTTGGACTTTGGTCACATATTACTGTCTTGACGAGGCATAATGGGGACCATAATCGATCAACGAATATATTTTGATGTCCTCAACTGTCATAGGCCGGATTTGAGCCGCCTGCTAACACTTGAGAAAAGTACTTCTGAGGTTGGTCGCAAGCCCTCGAACTGATTGTTTCGAACTGATAAACAAGAAAGCCTTTACTGACACACAAAACGAATTATTCATTACTTTTGAAATGTGATTTGTTGCCTTTTCGCGCAGTTACAATTTGACAAATCGTATTTGATTATCTATAATGCATATCATGTTTTGCACTCTGCGCCATAAGGAAAGTGAACTTTGATACTTTTGATTCGGAATATTCCAAGTAATTAGCATAGTGCATATAAAATAAGTAAGAGTGCTCTAGTCGAGACTGCTCGACTAGGAGAACCCTAAAACCCGTCCAATCTGCGTTTTTCAAAAAATAAAAAATTAAACTCAATTAAATTTTATATTTTTAGCCAATAGCGGTTTTTAAAATGGACTAGTCGCACGCAGTTCAATGTGTGTGTGCGCACACGCATAGGAAAACTTCCAATGGGTATGCGCTGCTGGCAGCGTGTCAATAACGTTATTAATCGACTTTATTAATCGATAACATTTCAATGGGAATAGATATCGATGTTTAGAAGCAAACTCGATTTTCGAGCTATATATAGAGCTATATATGGACCTACATAAAAAGTCAATCTCTTATGGGTTCTGAGATCGACGCCTTCATACATAAGGACAGACGAAGAGATGGGAGGACGGACGCGCGGAAAGATGAACAGGGATATATCAACTCAGCTCGTCGCCCTTATCAAAAATATATGTATATACTTTATGTGGTGTTTCAACCCCAAAACAGCAAAACAGTTGTTTTTTGACCTATCTGCCAAAAGTATATTTAGAAAAGCATCCGCATACATTACATAGAATAGGAAATGAAAAAGTTAGAGAGTTTAGATAGGATTTTATAGTTGATATCAAAATCTGGTCCATAGATAACGCGAGTTCCCTCAGAAGTAGATTTCTTCAGTTCAGTTTGAACTAAATTCAAGACAGCACTCACAAAGAACTTGAAAGATTTGAAAAAAATACAGAATTGAATACAATAACAAGTAAGAAAACTCTAGTCGAGACCGCTCGACTAAGAGATCCCCTGAACCCTGCGAAGAACCGCTATTCCAAGCATTCTTTGTTTCTTTTATATACATATTCTATATGTACGTTCATTACCAGCAATACATACATACACACGCACAGGCGCAGGCACACACCAGCGCAAGTCGTTGCGTCCGCTGTTCTTTGGCTGCTTTGCATGGCAATGCTATGGGAAATTTAATGTTTAATAACTTTTTTTCTAGTGCAACGATTTTGATAGTAACTAGTTGGGCGTGATCATGTTATCCATATGTATGTATGTGCCAAAGCACAAGTCTCTAGTACTTGATATACGGGAGTTAAAAATTTGAGGCGAAGGGGGCGGGGCCATAACAAAAACCGAAATTACGTAAGGCTTACATAACACTGAATGCGAAATATGAAGACTCTAACTATAAAGATGAATTAAATAGAATTTTATAACTAATGAAGATATCGGTTTTTAATCGATAACATTAAAACGATAGTTGTTATCGTTTTTTTTTAACAAACTTGATCTGCGCACGCTATACGAGGATCTACATAAAAAATTTCAAGTCTCTAGCTCTTATAGGTTCTGAGATCGACGCGTTCACATATACGGACGGACGGACGGACGGACGGACAGACGGACATGGCTATATCAACTCGGCTTGTCTCCCTGATCAAGAATATATATACTTTATGGGGTCTGCCAAGCCTCCTTCTGCCTGTTACATACATACGCCTTTCAACAAAAACATTATACCCTGATTTTCCCATTTTCAATGGGTTCAGGGTATAAAAATGCGGCTAATAAAATGTTGCTGATGCTTATCATTGCAATTCGGGACAATGCTATTCCTCTGCCTTTTTAGTATGATGGACTTTTACATGGGAAGCCTTTGCGTCTACTATGTGACCCGTGAAAAGATGCCACCAGCATTTATTGAATTTTTTCATCAGATGGATGCACGCTTCTGTGTGTTCTGGTTCGCGGTAGTCGTTTACTTAATGGCATTTAGTGATATATTGCTGATTAATGGAGCATTATCGGTAAGCGGGACAAATCGTATGGAGAAAGTCACGTTAGTTACCGAAGACATTTACCGCAACTTGCTTGGGACCCTGGCTTATAGTGAATTTTATAGTTCTGATTTGTACAATAGCCACGGCCTAACTGAGTGTCTTTGCCCTTGTAAGAATTGGTAAGTAAACTAATCGATTGGTCATAAGATAACATCGATTACACCGATTACTGTCGATAGTCGATATTCGAAAGAAATCATTGATTATACGATCAGCAATAATCTAAGCACTCGCATAATCGATAGTTATTGCTTTTAAATATTTGTGATATAGTTTCCGAATTTCATTAGTAAGCTATATTATATAATATTTATATAATCGACATGGTGATCGAGTTCAGCTCTCTGTATGCATATTAGCAATTCCAATACTCCATCATTCCCGATATCGGCTTACGACATTTGCAGTACTATCTACTAATTCACTTTAACTTTAGTATCGGGTATAACGTCTGTATTATCATTGCATAGTTATAGTAATGTATGCCATGTTAGTGGTGAACTCCTTCTATGACGAGCTGACAACTTGATTGCATTACATACTGCGATTCTGGGCAAACAAATTTAAGGTATACATGTAATTTGAAATGAAGTGATGCGATCCTCAACATAGACTGGCGAAAGAAGAAAGAAAGAAGAGAGAGAGAGAGAGGTAAAGAAGAGGGAGAAGGTGATATTGTGTAAGGCAACCGATTTCAAACCGATGCTGCAGCGCTTTTATAAACTGGATTAAGCGATAATGAAACTGCACATTTTTAAAATGCCATCAAAAGCTGCGCTTACGACTCATTAAAAATCCATTAAACTCGATAATAAAGAACAGCGCAAGAGGCGAGAAATAAAAATAAAAAAATACAATTTCGTTAATAAGCTTTACACCAACGTGCCTTGCCGCGCAGACGGAGCAGTTGGCGACAGTTTTTGGGGAAATCGGACAGGGACAGTCATATATATATATATATATATATATATATATATATATATATATAACTCAGTCAACAGACTGGCGGCCACTTAAGAGTCGCCTCATTTTGAGGCCCTGGTGAGTGCATTTCGATGTTGTATATGCAAATAAATCATTCCATTTCGAATCGAAGCAAAACGGAAACAAATGCCCATCGGCTCTGCCACATGAGGTATGCAACATGTGCAGCTCAACTTTGAACTGAACTTTTTCACAATGAGTAAAGCCACTCGAAATAAATATCTTTCGAGTGCTTGCGCCCGAATGTCAATATATTATTACGTTATATAAATAAAACGTAATTATCTTGCCTCTCTGAGCTAACTGCTTGGGCTTGTACCCTGGATAAATAAGTTCAAATTAGCCAAATCATTCGAAGAAAAGTAAACAAGCTATTGAAATCAATGTGAGATGTCATAAAAGTGAGCATGAAATGAGTAATTTTCAAAAATACAATTTTAAAAAGTATTAACTATTTTTCGTTTTCGTTTTTATTATACCCTGAACCCATTAAAAAAGGGGAAATCAGAGTATAATGGTTTTGTTAAATGTATGTAACAGGTGTTCAGTATGCATTCTTGATCAGGGAGACAAGCCGAGTTGATATAGCCAATTCCGTCTATCCGTCTGTCTGTCCGTATGTGTGAACGCGTCTTGCTCAGAACCTATAAGAGCTAAAATGCATGTAAGTTCCTGTATAGCACGAAAAGTTCGAGTTAGTTAAAAAAAAATTGATAGCTGCTCCCGTTTTAATGTTATCGATTCATTAAACTGCGAGCATCTAGCAAATTCAGCTGGTCTATCGAATCAAAACATGCATGGCGCTAATGGTCAAAAATATTAAATTGAATTGAATTTAATTTTGTGTGCGTTTATACTAAATGCAACTCTGCAGTATCTTGAAAGGCACATATCGCATAGGGTTCAGAGGATCTCCTTGACGGGACGCCCGACTAGAGTTTTCTTACTTGTTTCAATCTTCAGTTTTCATATCAGCTGAACATTTATAGAACTTCGGATTGCTTTAAAGCATTGACTATTCCTATTTGTCAACTTCCTCCACACTTGAAATTTTAGAATATAACTCATATTTTTTAATTGACCGAAATATTATATAAAATGTAAGTATTATATAAAATGTAGTGAAATGCATATGTACTCTCGTACCACAGCTCACAATAAGCCATATTCATTGCTCTATTTCCTACATTGTAAGCACACTCATGTCTCCATCTTATGCCTAACTTCTATGTCATAAGCCTTTAAATATTTTGAGTATTTCGCAATGCAGTCACAATTCAAAATATTTTTTGCAACGTTTCATAACTTTGTTTATCATCTTTGTTTATCTCTTATTTAAAATGCTTAGCCAGGCGGGCGCAACTGAAGCATTTACTGCTTGTTCAAACAAAACGCTTGCATGATTTTTTCGAAAACGAATACATAAGAGTTTGTGTGTGCGTGTGGACGAGCAGAGCTTAAACGGATTGTACATATACATAGCTGGTCATAAAACGTATATACCAGATACAGATACACCACTCACACTATCACACTCACACTCACGCTCATACTTGCAGTCACAGTCACTCTCACACTGAGTGCAACTACTGCTCAATTGAAATTGCCTGTTTGCCGGGTGAATGACACGCTGAGTGTGTTCATGAGCTGTAGAGCAGGTGAGGAGCGGCGGTGCGAACGAGGACGTACTGTAACTCAAATAAGCCACACACTGTGTCAAACATTTATCAGTCGCTGCATCGATAAGGCGGCTATACAAAGTTGTGTGTAGGAAATTCAATCAAATCACTGTTGAGAGAGATCAAAACTTGCGGCCTCTGCGTGTGACTCTCTGCAACCCATTTGACAGGGCTCCTACAGCTGCCTATAGAGAGATAGCAATGGACGAGCCACAATGAAGTTATCACGCAACTGCGGCTGTTGGACGTGTGTGTCGCCTCCTTCGACTTGAATACAAAACGCTTTAGCTTTTCAGTTTCACAACTTTGTTTAATGCACGGCATTAAATTCACTTTCCATTTATGAGCAGAGACGCCGCCGCCTGCCGTGCATTTTATATGCAATTCTTCGAGTTCCAGTTACTCTTTGCGTAAGAAGCCCCAACGCTCAGATCCCTGCTCGATGCCAATTTCTAGGTAGGCCGCAAAATTTATGTTGTGCCATTAAGAAATGTCTATAAAAATATGTGCTTAATTAAAATACTACGTAACATGCGTTTAAATACTTAAGCTCTGCCCGGATTGTGGTTCTTGTTTCTGCTGCTGCTGCTGCTGCTGCTGCTGCTGCTGCTGTTACTGTTGCTGTTGATGTTGCTGTTGCTTTTGCTATTGTTGTTGCCGCTGTTATTGCTGTTCTGGTTGTGGTTATCGCGGGCGGCAATGCGCTTTTCAATTTGACTCAAATGCCGCCGACATCGTCGTCCCAGCTGCATGCAAATTACTTGCATATAACCCATATTTATGGCCTAGGCGCTGGTATTAGGCATCGCCCATCGGCATCCTTTTTCAGCCTTTAACTTAATGAGATTTTCCCAAAAGCAAAAATCATAATTTTCACGCGCAACGAAGCGCACCAAATTGCCAACCAGGGGCGTGCCTCATGCCACAATTCGCTCAAGAGGGTTTTCTTTCAGTTTTATATTTTCTCTCTCTTTTCATCAGTTACTCTCCGCTCCAGCCATCGAACGGTTGTAAGCGGAACTCACTCTTAGTAGCAAGTGGCAGCGGGCCAGTTGCAATTTCCAGTTGCAAATCGCGTTTAATTTGATTCAATTACTTCCTTTTATCCTGATAAACTAGAGTTGATGTCACTGACCAAACGTATTAAATGGAACGATAATTGTTGTATTTGAAGCTCTATCCATTATCTAAAGCAACTGCAATGTGATTAAAGGCCCGTCAAGAGACAGTTAGCATAGTACATAGCAGTTAGCCTTGAGCCTTGTCAGCTTTTTCTGACAGCCAGTTAAACAATCAAACTTCGTCGGCTACTTAAAGAGGATTCACAATATCGTTTTGGGAGCAGATATCGCTGATTGACAAGAAAAGCGCTCACTCTCACTTTTAACATCAACAAAATTTAGTTAATTGACAGCTCTGAATGACTGCTTAACGCTGTTCGGTATTATTTATTGCTATTCTAACATATGGATTAAAATGGCATTTAACTGATAAACTTCTCGACTTATTCGTGGCAGCTGCACAAATTGCTTGGTAATCGCAACCAACATAGAATCTAAATTTATATTTGGCAATAAATTAGCTCCAAATATGTGATACGAACTGTTATTCCAAATAACATCCGTTGCTACCACAATGGTCGCGGCAAGTGGAATTTATATGTATGTATGTATGTATGTATGTATGTATAGAAGCTTATGTCAGCTTTTTAGCGGTCTGATACTGCACGAGGAGCTTAAAAGGGTAAGAATCCCATCCCATCGACGAAAATAAGTAACTCAAAACTGAATTACAATGACTTCAACTATTCAATAAAGAACTTTATCCAACGTTAGTCATTTTATTGTAAAATAAACTTAATGTAGTAATTTGTGGCTATAAATCCTCTTCTAAATAGAAATGTAAGTTCAAGCAAAAGGTCGCGAGCAGAATTCAGTTAGCAAGCTGACTATGCCTTCCAAAGTTTCTTTTCAATTCGATAAAATCCCTATCTCTTCTGAATTAAGTAATTTTATTTAGGCTTCGAATTCAGAACCATAATTATCTTGACAAAACTTATGTTTTATTGTATATTATTTTCTAATATTATCTTCCACTTAGTAGAGGATAACAGTAACAGTAAAATAGTCAAAAAGTTTTTAGTTCATAACCGAAAAAAAATATATACAATCATTGAACCGATGTCATACCAAACCTTTTTAGGTTTACATCCATTCCGTGAATGAGTTTTTTTTAATTCAATTTATTTGCTGCTTTGTTGCCAGCGACTCTATAACGCATCTATCACATAATTTTTTTTTACTTTAACTGATTTTATGCAGGTACGCCTGTATAAAACATAAACATCCAACGGGATTCCAACCGGGGCTCTCACAGTTTCCAGGCCGCCCGCTTTTTCATCAATCTTAGAAACAAATTATTTTGTAGCATACTTTTAGGGCAGAGAACAAGGTCTGCAAAAACCATTTTTATAACTTTGGCTGAGTTAGGTTATAAAAAATGAAGCTGTTTGTTAGTCCTCCGCCGTTCGCCAGAGCCACGTCTACTCGCGTGCCTCTTGTAAACGTCTCGTTAATGCTTTGCCCACGTTTATAGTGATTATAATGGTTATTACGGTGGTTTTGTTGATCAATTTCCTTGTGGGTTATTTGACAAGCATAAGGAAATGTTCATAATACGCCATGTTGCACAAGCAATACCTCGTTAAAATATTTCATTCTCGCCGCATTAAACAGAGAGACCCACCCACAAGGCATTGCATAATACGACAGAACATAACTGTGTATACATACGTATGTATGGTATATGCATATGTATATGTATGCATCAGTATCTCTAACTTGAGTGTGCACCTGCATATCGATTTCAATTCGTCGTACTGAAGCCCCATTCTGTCGCATAAGGCAACTTAATTCGTTTCCGTTTTTTGGCAGGCCGGCAACAAATATGAAAAAAAGCCACAGGGCTGCCAGCCTTTCGACAGCTTCCCTGCTTGCTTGCTGCGGTCTTAGCTCCTAGACGCTGTGTCGCGTCGTTTTCCTTTTTTATTTTTGTATGCCACATGTCGCATGTAGCGCGTCTTTCCGCTTCCGCTTTAGAGCATGGAGACAAAGATTTAGACTTTTGCTCCCTTCCTGCCCGCTGGGCTGCATAAAGCTGTACTAGTTTGTTTGTCTTGGGTTGGATCTTGCCACCTCGCTTATGGCGCTTTCTCATCGTCGTCAGCAACATATATATTTATGTTTCTTTTCAGACGTTTGTTGATTTTATTGCATTTCTCGGCAGTTCAATGAACGCATTTGCCGGCGCCATTTGCACGCGGGCGGAGTTCGCAACCCAAAACCCTTGCTACCGCCCTTTTATGATGTATTTTCTGCTTTCTTCAATTTCAAATATTTGTAGACACACACACGCGTCGATATATATATATACATATATATATATATATATATATATATATATATATATATATATATATATATATATATATATATATATATATATATATATATATATATATATATATATATATATATATATATGTATATATATAGATAAATATACATATAAATATATATACGTATTTGTATGTGAACGTGTATGTATATGCATATGTATTGCTCTCGGACACGCAAACATTTTGGCGCACATTTCCGCTAGAAAATCGCAAATGGAAATGCCAAAAGACCAAAAAGAATAAAACGAGGAGTGAGAAACATGCCACATGCAACGTACAAGAAGAAGAGACGGACATGGCTAGGGTTGCCTGGAGAGTCACAGTATTTGCTGCACATGTTTAGAAGCACGGGTGGGATAGTGCAGAAAAATTCACACTGGTCCAGAAGTGTAGAAACAGAGCTCTATGGCCCTAATATATAAAAAGTCTAAGAAAAATTTTACAGCGATTTCTTTCTTTCGTAGAGATTCAGATCTTTAGCAGTTTCATTGCTGAAATGTTTTTGCGCTTACGGTTTGGTACTTTACAAAAACACGTAAACACGTACAAACGCGCATCACAAAAAAACAAATATTGGACGATGATCTTCTTAAATATTCGAAATAAATCGAAAGCTATTTTTATTTGAAATTTTCATTTATTTGCAAGCCGAACAACTTTAATATTTTCTGTAATCCGTTTGAGAGTCGATTGAATAATGCTGCTAAACTGTCTTAACAACAGTATAACAGTATAACAGTCTAACAGTATAACTGTATAACAGTATACTGTTATGTAAGTACACTGTTATATTTTTACAGAATAAAAATATAACGGTATTACAGTTTAACAATATAACAAAACTTCTAAAACAATAATTTGTTCCCCCGAAAATCTCATTTTACGCCACCGTACATGGGAAGGGTTTCAATGGAAGTCGTTCAATGTCTGTCCATTATGTAATTACTTAAACAACCAAATCAAATACCTTCCCCTTTGGTGAACCTTCCGTTCTATTGATTACTTTATACGTTGAGCTGTTCGTCACACACACACACACACATTTGCATATTGCATGGCCCACACAAATGTTGATTAACAAATGGATGTCGATGCCGCTTCCGACGTCGAAACCAGCGTTTAGATTTGCTTTAATCACTTTTATTACTTGTTAAACATGAATTGCCCGCCGGCCACACGCCGAACAGCACACAAACACATGCATAGATACGCAGATACAAACTTAAATTTGTGTATCTTGTTTGCCGGACTTATTTAGTTGACTTTGCGGTTTTTGCTTGTCCTACCAAAAATTAGTAAGCTCCACTGTGGTCAGGGCAGACAATAATATAGGAAAGAGCACAAAAGCGCAAAAAAAAAAAAAGAGGAAGGTGAGCACGTGCCCCGGAAACCGCAAGATCCTGTATGGAATATATCGCGTTTGACCTGCTGTCTCATAAATTGTGTGCTACGTGTTCAGGGCACAGAATTTGAAATCAATTAATGCTCATTAGTATATACAATCGAGAAACTCAAGAACCAGTCCCAGCAACGATAAGTGGAGCTGTCCGCCAGGGCTGGCGGTAAATATACGATTCATAGCCAAAGTTCAATGCAGGCGTCAGAGGCGCCGGCCACATTGTCAAGTGCCAAATGGAATTTTCAACTCGTTTTACAATAAATATAAAGCAAACGAGATATATACTTATATATATATAAGACATTTCAAATTTATTTACGATTTGTTTTGATTTGTGCGCACACAATCTTTATGATTTCAATTAGGACGCCACCCAGGCCATAAATCTGCACTCTATATATAAATCGTGCACACCATGCCTTCATTATAAATAAGTATTTGGCCAGTTGACGCAGTTTAGTTGATTAATATCAGCATGCTGAATGTCTGGACGGAGGAACACCGGACATAGTCGGAGACACAACTTTGCTGATGTATCGAGAATATATTTAGACTCGTAGATTCTTGACTTGGTCCAGATATATTACTTACATATATTAATCTTTTAGATTATTCTGTCAGTATAACTGCTTAAATAATATAGTAAGCCGTTGTGGGGATGTGGTTCGAAGCGACTTACGAAACAGCTCGAACGAGCTTTATGGCAAAAACTTTTATTAATACCCTCTCAGCAAGTAAATACTATGCAATAAAAAATAAATATATATAAATGTATATATATATATATATATATCTATATATATATATATATATATATATATATATATATATATATAGATATATGTATGTATTTATGATACAATTTCCTGCACTGTTTGGTCACTTTATTGATGTTAAGAACTAACATTAAGCTATAAGTTTCCGTTTTACAAATATACAAAGTATAAATCGTATTTTTACTGATTCGATTGTTAACAAAACTTTGTAATCGAGCAACTGACATCCTCATGTGGTCGCCAGCTACTGTCATAATTTTTATTCAATCTCGATTGTCAGTTAAAGGTATTTCTCAACACTTTACAAAAAAGTCGGTGGCAACGCTAAAATATACTTGTTACTCACTCTGTTGAAGCTTATTAAGAAGTTCGTTAAACGGGTTGACAAGTAGATTAAGTGAAACAAATGAATCGAGAGCAGAAATAGTTTTGACAACTTGTTTTCATCATTACTATAAAAGGCAGACCGTAACCCAAGAGAGAGGGAGAAAGAAACTCAAAGCACTTTAGTTTCGAATTACGAGAAAACCTGACAACTTGTCACTAAACCAACACTAGAAAGATTATTTAAGACGTTCTTATGATTGAAGTTCGCCTGATATCTGAATTTTTCATATATTGGCATTGAGCATAATGAACTTAATAGTAATTGTTATGAACTTGGGTTAGTAAAAGATGAGCATTAACGTATTTACAGTCTACTTTTTCAGGGTATAGCGTCTTACAAAGAATTTTGTTTTTGATAACAGCTTTAAAATGTGTGGTAATTTTGTTTTTGCCGACTATTTGACATTGTTGACCAAATATATATTTTTTTATTGCTATAGGATTATCTTTTTTAGGACTAAACCGTTTTTCAGCCAAAGTATATCAAAGTTCAAGTTATTTGGCCATTTCACAACAATGATAATCGCTTTTCTTGAGCTCTTTTGGCTGACCATCTGACCAGGGGTCCAAAGTGCACACAATTCGTCACAAGCTCCGGCTGTGCCACAATCAGTCATGTTTATTGATCAGCACCACGGGACCCCACGCTTTCAGTTCCGGAGATTATCGAAAAGAAATTCCATTGCGAAAGCCACCGCAGTCAGCCGTTTGGCACGAAGTTCAAGTGGCCAAAAGCCGGAGCTGCCAACTTACCGCTCTTTGAGATCAAGCTGTCAGCAATAGCCAAATAATTTACGAAAAATCATAGCCAGCGAGAAATTGCTGCCCGACGCCTGGATACCCTTCGCACATGTGAAAGCTCTAGTAAAACAAAAGCAGTTTATGTTGCGGTCCTATTGGGTATTGTACAATGACTAATAAATGCATGGATAATATATTTAAATACATTTACATTTTTTCGATCAATTCTACATAGGCAACTAAATTATATATATATATTTGACTCAAAGTGGTTTATAAAACAATTTAATATTTGATATATTTAGTATTTATTTAGTATGAGACCACAATAATTCCTTTACATGCAGCTAGATAATGATTGTGTACGCAACGAAATATTTAAAAAAGTATCATGTTGATCGTTTTATTTGCATTGAAATGATACAAGGATTGGTTGACAGAGCTGGGCTGTTGATGCCTAGAATATGCACAGATATACAATTGTAAACTCTATGTAATAACTAAAGCTTCGTATTTTCTATTTACTAGTCAAACTAAACTAGACTGGACCGAAATCAAAGATTGCTAAGATACAGACATATAGATATATAAGATATAGACAAAACTTGTCGGACTCTGGCTTACACATTTGCTGACAAATACGCTCACAGAAAGAGTATTGAGTGCCAAAATTGCAAATTAAATTGTTAACTTTATTAAACGACGCCACGAGCGTCGAGTCAAAAGGCCAAACTGCAACAAAAAATAAGAAAAAAAAATAAATAAATAAATATAAAAATAAAAAACGCTAACAATTTCCGTGGGTTTGGCTACAGAAAACGGCAATCGTTGTTGCTGTAATTATACCCTGAACCCATTGAAAATGGGAAAATCAGGGTATAATGTTTTTGTTGGAGGGCGTATGTATGTAACAGGCAGAAGGAGGCGTGGCAGACCCCATAAAGTATATATATTCTTGATCAGGATGACAAGCCGAGTTGATATAGCCATGTCCGTCTGTCCGTCTGTCCGTCCGTATGTATGAACGCGTCGTTCTCAGAACCTATAAGAGCTTGAAATTTTTTATGTAGGTCCGTGAATAGCACGAAAAGATCGAGTTTGTTAAAAAATTCGATAACTATTTTAATTTTAATGTTATCGATTAAAAACATTATCGAATGTTAGTTATAAAATTATATCTCCCTCGTCTTTATAGCTAGAGTCCCCAAATTTTTTTGTAAGTTTTATATTTATTTTCTCTAATTTTGATTTTTGTTAAATTTTGGATACCGGCTCCAAATTTCCCCAAATATTTAAATTGACGTGCATGAGGTGCACTCAAAGCCAAGAAATTAATGGGTATTTGCATTTTTAAAAATTGGAAAAAATGTAATAAAATATGTTGAACATAAGCTGCAAATTTCATTCAAATCCATTAATTCGCGCAGAAGTTATTAAACAAAACGTTTGGCCAATCGGCCAAACACGTGACCAGCAAAGCAAAGCAAACTGTTTTCCTATACATGTGCACACATACACACATACACATTGAGCTGCGTGCATCTAGCAACTTCTAAAACCCGCAAGTTTTAGTGTACATATTTCCAATAGATGGCGCTATGATTTGCGAATTATCAGCTGCTCAGTTGGATCGAAACATGGATGGCGCTATTCAATCGAACCATAGATGGCGCTATTGGCTAAACAATTGAAAATTAATTGAATTTAGTTTTCTGTGCGTTTATACGAAATGCTAATTATGCAGTATTTTAACGCAGATAGCGCGGGGTTTAGGGTATCTCCTAGTCGGGACCCCCGACTAGAGTTTTCTTACTTGTTTTAAACTATGTTTGTGTGTGAGAGAGATAGAGGGAGAGAAATAGCCAATTAGTCAGAAAATAAGCTGCGCTTTTAAATGTCGTTTTATCTTTGGTTTTTGTTGCCTTTTGTTTTTCGGCATTTTTTTTTTTTTTTGTTTTTATTTTGGCCAAGCTTTTAAATGAAAATGAAAAAACGGTAAACCGGCCACCCACAAGGCCAATTAGTTTGATGATTGGACTTACGAGCAAATAGCTCTCAGTTATTTCTTGGCCTACAAATTAATCAAATTGTTATAAGCATTAAGTTATTTATAGTGTTGCTGAGCCGCCGCCACTTACCCTTTCACTACGCCAAATTATGAACTGGAATGTATAAAAACTAAAATACTTGTAAGTGCATCGAAAGCTGTGGCAGTATTCCAAGTTCCACAGGCAGAAAGAAATATATGGACTTATAATAAGCCCTTCTCAAATAATAAGCCCAAATAAATAAATAATACTTATCGCAACTCAATGTATGCGATCAAATTTAATTCATACCTCAGCCAATACTTGCACTCGGTTATAAAATCTGTTTATGAACGAATATACGAAAGCTTTTGTGATAGTTGTGGGTGGAATCTGTATCTTGGTTTGATATCAAATGCTTATGAACGAGATAGAGCGACAGAGAGAGAGAGAGAGAGAGAGAGAGAGAGAGAGAGAGAGAGAGAGAGAGAGAGAGAGAGAGAGAGAGAGGGAGAGAGAGAGAGATGCTCTGTGGTAGTACATACGTATAAAGCTGTGGTCAATAAATGAAGCGATGCCAACTCCGTAGACTACAATATGTTCCTAAAATTACAAATTAATTTATTCTTCACATAATAACAGATCAATTACGATATATGTTTATGAGAATTGAGTAGAGCCAAAGTAGTTTCCATATGTGAAAAGCAACTATTCGGAGCAAAGCAGACGTTTTAAAGCCCTTTGTAGACGCACTTGTCTGTGTGGGCCACTAGTCAGGGAGCTCTCGGGCTTAATATTCCTGGAATAAAAGAAGCTGACGACCCTTCAGTTAAGTTTGTTTATACGACTGCCTGCACTCGAGAATGTTTGTCCAGTCATCGACTGCTAGAGTATGCGAGTAGACTGTGTTATTAGCACTTGTAAATGAAAGAAAAAAAAAACAACAAAAATTGAAACTGAAATTGCACTTTTTATACAGAGGCTTACATTTTTTAGTTCTTAACGATAAACTTGACATAGTCTGAACATTATTTGATAAGATTCACGAAATTGCTGTACTAAAGGAAAAGCAAAAACAAAACGGACGTCAGGAGCTAGGGACTTGACAATCAGTTGAGCTTTAGACGAAATATTAGTGGTAAAACGTGGTTTGAAACACTTTTCCAGTTTCCTAGTCATGAGTTTTGCGTTTAATTCTTTTTGTATGGAATCCCCACTGCAAGTGACAAGCACATCGTGTTTCAACCCACATAACATTCACATGATTAATATAGCTTCGAGCACTTACGGCATTATATAGATGGCACATGGTATCACTTGAAAGGGAGCCACAATTCTGTTTTCTATCACACAAATCAGCACTCGACGCTCACTTGGCAACGCTGCAATGCAAAATCGAAAAAGGCTAAGTACAGAAGGTTCTCAACATAGTTTCGGTTATATTTGCAACAATCTAATCTTCTGACTGGCGTAACTCACATTCTTGTGACGACACTGCGACGGCGATAAGAGAGAACATGGGTGGTAGGTGGTGGGTGGTAGTGGGGAGAAGGGTAGGGGTGGTTTTCAAATTCTGCAAGTAATTGAGCCGAATTACTCACCTGACAACAGCACTTAATTAGCTTGCCAATAATATTCACCTGGATATTATCTAAGCGCCCCACAAGGTTTGCCTATAACTAAATAGTCTTTCCCATGAGTCAGCTCTGTGATGGATTAACCAAATCAGTAACGCCAGCTTTTGACATAGATATAGTGCAAATAATGGCAGTGATTGGGAAATTAATTATAATTCCACTCGCTATCAAGATTGCGCGTTACTCATGCGTATTGCCTAGGCGCCATGTCGCTTGACTTTATGACTCGACTCGGTCAGAAACAAAATCTGATAAAAATTAAACGTTGATTCGCACATTCGGGGTGCACAATGGACAAAAACAAAAAGAAACCCAGCATTCGTTGTAAAGTGATTGATGAAATGATTTCGCGATAAGGCATTTACATTTGCCGTTCGAGAAGCATATTTGTAATCGATAACAGCTCACAGATTTGTCCAACAATTATCACATCCATGCAATCTAATCAGTCAGCAAATCTAGACTTTAGCATATTTCTTTAATTATTTTAAAAGTTAGGCATTTGTAATATTTCAATTTCAATTTTATCTATTACTACTATTTTTTGAGTACCTTCTCTCTCTCTCTCTCTCTCTCTCTTTATATATATATATATATATATATATATATATATATATATATATATATATATATATATATATATATATATAGACATACATCCCTTTATGTATATCCGAATACTGTTTTGCCCCTCAGCTTATAAAGTGATAGAGCTTTTTGGAATCGCTCACAAAGGCCTAACTTTGAATTTGTTTCAGTTTAAGAAACTCCAAATTTTACCCTCGATAGAGATTGATTTCAAAATTAGGGGTCGTACTTGATATGCAGTATAAAAATATATATATAGTATGTACGCGGGTACGCCCATCTGCGAAATCTCAACAATTTCATAATTTAAATTCTCCATTCATTTACATTTACATAACCGTTTCGTTTGTTTGGGTCATACAATTTGGCATAGCTTACCTGATGACTTTGAAATCTATTTTGGGCCGAAAACAAGTATTATGCTGTCGGATTTAAAATTTCAATTTATATTTAAAATACAAATTATTTCTGTGTGATATTCGAAGACAGAATTCATGATGAAAAAAGGAAAATTAACAAGAATACACATTTAGAAAAAAGCTAAAATCTATAAGTGTAATTTAGGGTTTAGGATAACTCATAGGAATCACTATTAGCCACTTTTTAAAGGCCAGGTCATGTCTAGAAAAGCCTTAAGTCATTTCGTCTCTATACCTTTTGGATATAGATTAAATTTACTTTATAAAATATGATGATATCCAATTAAGATACTTATTTCTAGCTCTAATTTTACATGCTTTCGAGAACCCTTAGTTAATTGCGGTATCCCAGCAGTGGGTTATCTTTTATCGAGTGTCGCCCAATCAGCCAGCCAAAGGAATAGCCCGTAGAACAGGAACAGCTGAAATAAGAAGCAATCAACCAAGAAGCAAGTAGCTGTTGTCCCATCGGCGTTTGTCACCAGGCATCAGGCGGCAGGCGTCAACCAGCAGTTGCTTAGACAATAGACCATTATCGAGGATTACAAGGACGAAGAGAATGGGGAAAGTGGAAGCAGAGGGGCAGGCCTGCAGGACAAGCTCTAAGGAGGAACTATAGCACAAATGGGTCAGTGGAAGCGCTGCACAATGAAAGTGGACGCTCGGTTATGTTGATGAATTTCGCACAAGGATTGGCAGTTGTTCGCAGTAGCCGGGACATTTAGCGCGCAACTCAACCACTGTCAATCAGCGCTCAATAAAATGTTTTTGGAAACTTCCTGAGTCATGAGTGTTGCCACCCACACAGGACAGAAGACACAAAACACATTAAGCAGACGTAGCGGAAGTTCCTGCATGCGGGACCTCCTTTGTTCTGACCCTAATCACTTTAAACTGTTACACACACACACACACACACACACACACACACACACACACACAGAAACACACACACACATATCTACATCCATTTAGGGGTTGCTCCCTGTTTTTATTGCGTGGGCGTTTCGCCAGTTTTATGTCCAATCCGGAACTATTGCAATTTTCGTTAATGAGAAACGCGTGTCCACAGGACAGTTTATTGTCTTCCCATTTGAAATGCGGCACGAAATGTGTTAATGGATTCCAGTGGGAGGAACAACAAAATTTAAGACAGTAAAATTCGAGCTACTACATACATTTCCTTCATAATTCTATTCTTTCAAGCATGTGAAGTAGAACACCCCAGAATTACACATTGGAGTGTATTACGTTCAATTAGCTTCTTGAAATATCTTATTTCACCAAATATTTATAATGTAATAAAGATTTCTACAATGAAATATTGCATAACAATTACAATGATAATATATATATATATATATATATATATATATATATATATATATATATATATATATATATATATATATATATATAGAATTTTGACTTATTAGAATTGTTTTATGGTACAACTAAACAAGCTTTTAAAATTCTCTGGTTTCCTATTTTAAAGTAAAAAGTTTTGTATTTATCCCTTAACCTGCCCGAAAAAAAACTAAAACAGCAATAGATATTTCCCTAAAGCATATTAAAGTAAAACAACGCCTTACAATACTTTATTTGTATAGTTACCATATCTACATTCAAAATAACATTTCGCAATTCGTAGTGTAATTTCACTTCTGCTTTGCACACTTTTAAGAGATGCCCAACATGTGATTGGCTTACATTAACATTTGGCTTAACAGCACCCGAGCATATTCAATCAAACCATAGTAACAGCAGCGAGAGCAGTTGCCATTAACAGCTCATACAACAGGTTCGTTACAAGCAGATCTGTTAACTTAACATATTCTGCAGTCTGCCCTGTAAAGTGCTGCTGTTAACCGCATTTTCTCGCATGCAACAACAAAATGTTAAATTTTGCGTCATGCTCTTTCAGGCTGAGCATTTTAGTTAGGTGTTTCGGGTAGACACATTTTGATAAGATTTTATATGGGATTCGATAAGATTTGAATTGAATTAAGGTTTAATCACATAAATTAATAAAGCATTAAACATGCAATCTATTATTTTTTGTAATGTTTCCTAAATGATAAGGGAAGGCTCAGTGTTCAATAATGTTTTTATTTGTATTTCAATAAAATAAATATTTTATTTCGTTAACTCGATAGTAGAGTATCTCAAATTAATAAAAGCTAATATAAATACATTTTAAACATAGAAATGATTATGTGTGACTTCTCTTTGGATCAAGCTCTCATTGGCCATGCTGCGAGGTTCGACATGCAACATGTCTGTTATGCAGCTGGTCGCCACCAACTCTGGCGGTGCGGCTGGCTCTGCTGTTGTCGTTGCCTCTGCCTCTGCCGCTGCTGCTGCCGTTGTCTCTGGCACTGTCTCTGCCGCGGGTGCTGCCAGAGTCGTATGTTGGCCGTATCCGTATCCAACAACAACAACAGCAACAAGAAAATGTCGCACGTTTCGTTTCGGTTAGTCTCGATAATTCAATCGCCCTGCAAAGACGTTCAACGTCGCTGCCAACTCAACTACGGACCTCTCTCTCTCTCTCGCACGCGTTCACGCTCTGTCTCTCTCACGCGCTCTTTCTCTTTCTCTCGTCTCCCTCTCTCTTTCTCAGTCTCCAGTGTTTGCTCGTATTTCGTATTCGAATTCGCTAATTTACCGTTAGGCGCGCAACTTTTGCGAATCAGGTGGCAACGCCCGCAGCTACAAATAGTTCATAAAAATAATAAAAACAAAGCGAAACAAAAACAAATTGATACGTGACAGCCTCTGCGAATTGTTTGCCAAAGCGGAAACGGAAGCGCCTCTCGCGCCACCCCCTCCCAATGTCAGTGCCCCTGTATGGTGTGTACGCGTGTGTGTGCGTTGTGCATTGAGCCGCCTGAAATTGTTGCTGTTGTTTTTTTGTGAATTTATACACAGCAATTGGCAGAAATAAAACATACGGCTGAACGCGTTCAGCTCCAAATTCCTGGCAACGAATATTGCATTTATCAATTAATGACGCCCACTTTGCCGAGCCCCCAGCCTGAAGTACAACCTCAATGTCAGCGTTATCTAACGGCGCTGCCAGATTGTTAAACGTCGACGTCAAGCACAAAGCGAGCAGGACGAAATTTTAGTTTGCTGCTCAACTGGCAGTAAATGGGTTAAAATTATGTACATTAATCGCCGAATGAATGTCGAATCAGTTAAAAGTACTGCTCTTTTTTATTGTAAGTATATTGACATATGCGGATCATGCCCACAGACACGTTAGACCAAATGCCTAAAATAAACTTTAAAAACTAAATTGAAATATATTGAAAACCCAAAGATTGGCAACTGAACTGAAAAACTTCATTTGAAAATCAAATGAAAACACAAAATCTAATTTTAATTCCAGCAGTATCTCAGTCCACATTTAAAATAATAAACTAATCGTAATTTTACTGATGTGATTTCGTTGCTGTGATATATTTGTAATTTAAGCTTTGAGCAAATATAACTTCAAATAGTTATTTAATAGCCTCTGTAAAATGTTTTCTTTCAGTTTCACTTTTTTCTTATCTAACATCTTTGTGAGATACGTATCAGACTTTCGTAACACCCAAGTCTTTCGTGAGGTTCTTTGACTTTTTGGTCTAAAGAATTTAACCTGAAAATTCGCATTAGCCACAGTTGACAGTTGGCAAGGGAAGGGGACAACTTTTCAAGTGGGGCAGTGTTGGACTCGACTACTTTTATAATAAACTTATAAGTTTAGCGAATGAGCTTTAGTCCCAACGACATTCCTTGCAGGTCTCGGAGGGAGTTACTTAACTTTAATCATCTTTAGAAAGTCGGCACGACTAAACTATACCCTATACTGGTATAATTTATATCAGATTTTTATGATCGCTCAGTCTCTTCCATAATCCATTCTTTCCATAGGGTTTACCAGTATTGTGCTTGCCTTTGAAATGTTACCGTTAATGAACGTCAATTCAAACAAACAACTTAGGCAACGACAAGCTGAAACACTTGCTTTGCCAACAAACACACGAAAACTCGCTCACACACACATGCCCATTCAAGTCTTGTGGCATACCTTATCTTCATTCATAATTTCATCAACCTACTAAGGAAAAAAAGTACAGAGAAGAAGAGGACAAAAATAATACAGCCCAGTCAAAAACTTTGCGACAACTTTTTTTTTTTGTGTACGTCGCACAATCGATTTATTTATTAGAACTCTGTCGATAATTACAAAATAATGCGTTTTACCAACGAGCCGCCCCATCCACCCCCTCTCCAGAGCTCGCCCCATCTCGTATCTTGAACCATGTTGAAGTAGCGTTAACTATGCTAGGGAACCAACTATGAAGTGAAGTATGAAGCGAGGTTATGCGAAGCATATATTTTCTGGTGATACGATGGCTTTCCCCCAACCCCACCTCCATACTCCCCTTTCGCCCTCTTAACTAACCAAAACATTACAAAGTGTGCGATAAGATTTCGATGGGTTTCGTTTTCAGTTTCAGTTATATTTGTTGTAGTCTGTAGGCGGGAGGAAGCCGCAGAGGGCATGAGCAAGCGAGAGGCTAATAGTTCTTGATTATTTGTAACTTGGCTAATTTGTGGAAGCTACTTGTGAATGAGGCTGTAAGCGGAGCCATTTCCAATCTCGACAGGCCTTGACTGGAGTCAAGGGCGCTCTGGAGTGGATAACGTGTGCTTGTAAGGTTCCAAGGGAGCATTCGTTTTGGGTGGTGTTCGGTGTCAAAAAAAGGGTCTCTTGTGGCGCTAAACAGTCAACTCAACCGAAGAATGCCAAAAAAGCTCTTTTGATTCAACTATCAAATCAAGAACCGAAATTATAAATTACTTCGGAATCATTGAGGTAAACCTTGAAGAATGTAAATCGACTTAAGAGCTGTGCACAAGAAACTTGAAAAGGAAGAACAATCTTGCAGATGGACGCTACCGACTGCAGAATACTCATTCCCTCAACATCATTTTTGGCAAGCAATAGAAAAGTTCAACAGTAATGTAGTCATAAAGTTTGAAGTTTTCGACCTCTGTGGACATATAACATAGTTTTAGCAGGTGCTCAGAATCTTGAAGCTTACACTACAAAAATTTCAGGGGCTTTGCTAGTTATGTCGTGCTCTCGAAATGGAAAAAATAATTTTGGGTCATCGATTGAGGTGTTCAACAGTAACTCAACTATCCAAAAGCTTCTAGCTCAAAACTGTGTGAGATATAAGATTTTGCGGCTTGCCACGAAAACTATGGACGTAGATCTATCCGCCATATCTTTCAGTTTCGGGCTGTCAACGCGAGTATACATTCCAAATCTCAACTCTCTTGCATTTGCAAAAGTAGTGTTTCTGAGATACCGAAAAATTCATATCCTAATTTGCCGCGGCCCTAAAGGCATTTCGGGAAGTTCTTGACACTTTATCTGACGAAAATGTACACATCAATTCAAGTCTGTAGAAATGGTTTACGTTTATATGGGCGGACGGACGGGCAGAATTACGAAGATTGCACAAAACCAATATACTTAATTCACTTTCGTGAATGAGTATAAAAACAAAATTAATAAAATTACTTTAAAAATATATATATTATTAAAAAAAATTATTATTCTTAACAAGAAAAGCAAAACAATAATTTTTTATTCATATTTGAAAAAATATTTTATACTTTTTTGAACGAAAACAAATCCAACAAGTAAGAAAACTCTAGTCGAGACCGCTCGACTAGGGTATACCCTGAACCCTGCGAAGAACCGCAATTCCAAGCAATCTCCGTTTCTTTAATATACATAAGTATGTATATGTTCATTACAAGCAACACATACACACACACATACACAGGCGCAAGCACACACAAGCGCAGGTCGGTGCGTCAGCTGTTCTTTGGCTATTTGCATGTCAATGTTATGGGAAATTAAATGTTTAATAACTTTTTTTCTAGAGCAACGATTTTGATCAAACTGGTTGGGCGTGATCATGTCATCCATATGTATGTATGTTCCACAAGTCTCCAGTATTTTATATACGGGAGTTACAAATTTAAGGCGAAGGGGGCGTGGCATCCAAAATTCAACAAAAACCGAAATTGCGTAAGGTCCAAATAACACTAAATGCAAAATTTGAAGACTCTTGCTAGATAGATGAATTAGATAGAATTTTATATCTTAATTTAGATTTTCGTTTTTAATTGATAACAATAAAACGATAACAGTTATCGAATTTCTGAAACAAACTCGATCTTTTCGTGCTATACAGGAACCTACATAAAAAATGTCAAGTCTCTAGCTCTTGTAGGTTCTGAGAACGACGCGTTCATACATCCGGACAGACGGACAGATGGACATGGCTATATCAACTCGGCTTGTCATCCTGATCAAGAATATATATACTTTATGGGGTCTGCCACGCCTCCTTCTGCCTGTTGCATACAGACGCCTTCCAACAAAAACATTATACCCTGAATTCCCATTTTCAATGGGTTCAGGGTATAAAAATGAGATATACATATATAAATAATCTAAATATATATATACAAATCAATAAAAAAATCGCAAGCGAAAAATTCACTTACTTCGTTGTACTTGAATCTGATCTTTATACGTATTTTTTAAATCAAATCATAGTATCAATATATTTTCAAACATTTTACATGTGGCTAAAGATGAGCTATAAAACATTTTTCTGTCTGACAGTTGAAGAGGCTTAAGATAACATAAGCCGATCCAGTTTTCCCGTCTGATTTACTACCTGACCTGACACAATAATCAAAGCAACAAGCGCCGCCACGCTGTGAATAAAACAAAAAAAAAAAAAAAACAATAAATTCATCAAATCGAAAACGCGATTATGAATGAATGTTATAAAATAACAAAGAGACAGCAAATCAAACATGATAAATGGCCATGCAGGCCACTACTGAACTACGCAACGGAGAACAAGGCATGAAAAAGGCGTAGTTCTATATAGGAGTGTGTGTGTGTGTGTGTGAGGCGCATTCTGACAAGGTGTAAACACTAGTATGCAATTTAGGTTGTTGTATCTGTTTCACATACAATTATTGATTGGCTGTAAAAGATACGCAAGATATGCGCGATAAGAGCGCCTCTGATAAAGCAAACACTTTCTAACGCCATCTCTTTCTCTGTCTCCGTCTCATTCAGGTGGTGATTTCAGGTGCATTATGTACAGTAGAAGATTACGTAATAATGTCACAGTGTGCACACAACAAAGCCATACACCTAGCTGCGGAAGGAACAGTCTCAGTGACAGACATTTCACAGATTCGTAAGTACAAAATCAATTACAATTTACAACTTCCCATGCTGTCAAACGGGTTCAAAGCCCGTATATACAAAAAGAAAACAAAATCATCTTAAGTATCTCTCACCCTCAACCGCTTCCTCTTTATCTCGCCTCCCTCTCCCGGCCTCGATCTGAGCTATTTTGTTTATTGACACGTCTTGCAGGAAATGCCATCACATTTTGTATTTAACTTTTTCTCTGGCAGCCTTTCACTAACAATAACATTCGACCACGATATTCGGCAACCATGTTAAGTACTTGTTGTTATAGATGTTGCTTTCGTTTCAATGAGAATGAAGCATCCCATCTCACCTCAACTCGGTCCTGAGCCCAACAACTCACTTGACTTGACCAAGCAACTGACATTACTTTTACAAATCAAATTAACATTTTAATATTTTTGTTACTTGCTGAGTTTCAAACGTTTTTAAGCTGTCAATCAATTAAGTTGCATCCATCTGTCCAATCTTCAATGCAAATTGGAAATACCTTCATATTCTATTCAACAAGAGCAACTTTGTCATGGACTTGAATTCATTATTAACAGACTAAATAGCTGACGGATCGACTAATAGACATTGTGGGATCGACCACACCTCCTCCTCCTTCTGATTCTTATTATATACATTTGATCCAAATTGCTATTCTCAAGTCTTGGACTCATTGAAAATAAAATAAAATAATTTCCAACTCTACGAAAAAATATGAGTACAAATATGTCAAAGACCACGATACAAGTTTGGCTAGAGCTTACAGCAAAAGGGAAATTAACAATTTCATATTATACATTTTTTATTTGGAAATGCCGTACATCCAAGACGCAAGTCGTCAGACTCAAGGCCAATTTAACAGTTTTGTAGACCATGCAGCTCACTTTGTTGTTGAGTTGGCGCATAAATTGCCAAACTGAACTCGAGTTGAGCTAAAAAATAAACCGAAACTCGCCAACTTTCCCTGGGCAGGTCAATTTCTGTAGCCTGGCCGTGGCTAATTGTAGCCCGACTGCCTGATGGTCCGACCCCGCCTGACTGATTGCCCGCAGCTGTTCCAAAAACTGAGATAGCGACTCGACGGGCCGCAGCACGAGCTATGCCAGCAGGACTTCAAACATACTCTAAAGTATCGTCTATTGTTCTGTCGCCGTCGTGTTTTTGCGCAGTTTCAAGCAGCAAAACAAATGCCACACAACAGGTGCGAAATGCGCGTGAAAATGTTCAGCTGGCATTGACTGAAAAAATATGTGTGTGTATGTGTGTGCGCAGGAAAATTGTTGGATAAAGGGAAAGGGCCACAGCATTTATGGCTAATGTGCGAAAAATGCCTTTGTCAATTCACACGCCCACTGCGGCTGCGTCTCGGACTATTTCAATGATTTGCATGAGCTGTGGTATTTTAGGCAGAAGCTCAGGTAGTCTTCTCCTGCGGCCTTAGCATTTTCATGAATAGCATTTTATGAATATAGGCATCTATATCTCACGGTTTGGGTTTTATGATATGCTATTCAACACTAAGCTGCTGGCAGCTGGGTTAAGCCCACTGTGCACTTGTGCACACATTATTTGTAGGATATTCCCACCCGGACCAACTATTAGAGGCGCAGAATTGGTCGCTCTGTTGAGCTGGAAATACCTAAAGTAACCAATAATAATAATGAGTCGTTCAAATTTGTTTTTTTTTTTTTCGATTTTGATGTTGCTTGATGTTGATCAAGCTCAGGCAGAAATATATCGTACATCATCTATGCAAATGATTTTGCCTTTCGGTTGAAAAGATTGAAATAAGGAGAGGAAACGGGTATTTTTACATCATATATCATATATATACATAGTTTATTTATATATATATGCTTTTCTTATTATATGTGTAGTTTACTTTTATCTATACTTAACACCCTCAGCATCCAGCATCAGCGTATCTAAAGTGTTTGCTCAAAACCCGCATCTGCTGTTGAGCTCCTGTTAGCTCCTGTGCCGGCGCGAAATTAAGGACCTCGTGCCTAATGAATCTTGACATTTCAATCAGGGACCCTCCACACCCCGACACTTGCCTTTCCCAACCTCCCCATCTGCCCTACTCACAGCATAAAATCGTAACAGACCGCAGCTGAAGCGCTTTTCATCGGGGAAAATCCGTCAGCTCGGCAATAAATCACATAATTTAATTTGTGGACTAAAGCGAAAAATGTTGAGGTCGCATTTACCTCAATCGAGAGTCGAAAGGGTAGCAATAGCTGAAGTAGGGCTACTTGCCCATTGGCTATAAAAACATTTTATGGCTCATCATGTGTGCTCATAAATTTTGGAACGCATCGTTTCTATCTACCCCATCCTCTTCAGAAGAGCCACAACAACGCTTCGATCTGGTGTCCAGGGCGTTGCCCAATCAACACCTCCACCCCACCGACTGGTGGCTGGTGTAATAAGTTCTTGTCTGTTAATTTCTTAATCAAATAATAGGCAAGGGTTTGGCCCACGTCCCCAGTGATCATTGTTTTATATTTATGTATGCTCAACCATTTTTAATGAAGATCTTAGGATCTCCACTTTCGGAAGCGTGTGATTGACTTACCGAGAATAAAGCCTATTTAGCATTATTGGGCAGCATGGAAGCCTGTCCAGCTACAGCGATCAATCACAGCAGCATTTATACAAAAACAACAGCAAAAATTCCACAATTCGGCCCAAGGCGAAGTGCGCTAAATTGTAATATGTAATTGATGTCTCTCAAGAATCTATATTTGTTTTGCTATTGGTGTAGCCTCTTGAGCTTTATTTAGAATATCTCAGCAACAACAAATTAAGAATGCTCGTCGTAATACTTCACTGTGTAATCCTCATCATATAATTCGAATTTCAATCACATACATTTCCAGCTCTATAAAATGACGATCATTCAGAAACAAACTTCAAAATATTTCCGAATTCTACTTATTAGTATTAGTACTTATTAGTATTTGACCTTGTCTTTAAAATAAGTTTTTTAAAGAATCAAAAGATTCAGATAATAATGTATATAAGATAAGAAAAATATATATTTATGTATTTCAATCTGTTCATATCAAATAAATCGAGTAAACGAAAAATATATTAAAATATATTATATATATATATAGCTCAAATTTTGCGAGCTCACAACTTTTATAATTTCTGCTAAAGCCAACTGCAACTAGTAAATTGAAGTCTTCTAACAAAGTTGTACTGTCTACAAAGATAATAATATACAAAACAAATTTATATCAAACTAGTTCGTATAATAAAGTTTTTTCAGAATCTGTGTGAAGGCTAAGCTCAATGTCAAATAAATCATACCAGCTTTAGAAGATATGCAGCAAATCGATCGATTCAATGATAGTGCCAGAGCCAAAAATATTTTATAAACGGCGTTGGCTGTTGGCCGTGGCTGACGATCGCTGATAGGTGATAATAATGTGGGAAATATTTAGCACCATCATTACAAACATCATTAAAATTTAAATAGATGTGTTTAACATGAAAATAAGAAGAAACTTTTCTTTGGTACACTGAGAGAAGGAAATCATGCCGTGAAAATTCCAAGAAGTAGCACATGCAGAGCACAGGTAGGGTTAGGCCTAGGATAAAGACGAAGGCCCAGGTGTAGGGGTAGTCATTGAACCTGCCCCAGCAGATTCATCAATTAACGCCCCGAGTTGGACTTGCAGTTGGAGTTGGTATTGCTATTGGTATTGGAGTTGGAGTGGTTCAGTGTGGTGTCGAGAGCCAGTCACTTCATTAAACGCTGTCCAAGTTGTGGACAAATAAATGCATTTCCGTTGCGCACAAACACATTTCCAAGAGCCGCCGACAGCAGCAGCAACAACAACGAAAAGAATCTCGATGCATTTTTTACCTACCGCCTAGAAACTCAAAAAAAAAACCAAAAACAGCAAAAGAGAGAAGGAGAAGTAGAAAACATGGTCAACAACAAAGCCGAACAAGTGTACCGCTTGCCGATCGTCAGTCGCACAACAACAACAAAAAATGAAGTCAGAGGCAGGCTCAACAGTTTTTTTTTTTTTTTTTGGTCAATTGCTTCACTCGATCTTTCTGAACCTGGCCCTCGAAAACCTTGGACCCGCCATTGATTTCCACTTAACGCTTCAAAACTCAAGTGGCCATCAAGTTTACAGTTTAAGTAAGCCGTAGAGAAGACGCGGGAGCCCGAGGGAGCCGCGACTCAAATGCGCTTTCCTCTTTCGTTTCTCTATTTCAATATTATTGTTTCCCACAGTGCCAAGAAAATATTTAAGCGCCAATTTCATGTAGTTTTCCTCCATTCTCAAAAAAAAAATACAATAAAGAGAAATACTCATTCCCATTCCCATTGCCGTGTCCAGTTGGTTCACTACTGTTCCTCAAGTGTCGCCGCCTCTTTCGCCCTATCGCCCTCACTCTCTACTTCCCTCTCTCTCTCGCTCACTCTCTCGCTCACTCTCTCTCTCTCTCTCTCTCTTTCTCTACTTGATTTTGAATAACAATGTCTTGGTTCTGAAACATCGGCTTGGCTTCAAAGCGCTCTTCTCCGATGTTCTGTTTTCGTATTTGGTTTTCCAATTGGTAATGAGTGATCGCATTTTTGATCTGGCAGGAGCTGCCATGTCAGCAATTACGCACTCAACTCCGATAGTAACTGACAAAGGAGTTAAACTCTCTCAGCTAGTCAATGCATTCAAATCAAAAGTTCTCAGAATTGTTCTTTTCCACGCATGATCTTTCTGGTCGTGAGAACCATTGTTTTGCTTTGTTAGCTGACATTGTACTAAAATCAGTCATTGATATTTATACAGAGGTAGAATTAGGTAAATGCAATGGGGAAACTTAAAACTTATCTGAAATAGTTGGAACCCGTTTATATTTAAAGTCGGTTAAATTGGCGAAATTTTGCAAAAATTTTAAAAATGACATTATCGCGCTCTGAAAATGTGATTAAAACGTGGATCTACAAAAAAGGATTAAACTGTTAATTTGCTTTGATTGGAACATATATTCAAAGTAATTAGAGAATGCTCCGAATCGGCTGTGCTTAATATAAATATAAATAAATATATATTTTAGTCGAGCAGTCTCGTCTAGAGTACTCTTACATGTTTACCTCATTTCATGGTCGTTGTCTTATGGATTACAGTTTCTTCTCACCCTAGCCAGAATACATCAAATATAAAAAAAAATATCTTCAATGCCATGTATTATAAACGAATCCCAATGGTCGTTAAATCGAAAATATAAAATCAATGGCTATGCCAATAAAGCTAGTGGCGAGTGGCTGCTGCTGCTGCTGCTTTATGATCAATCAATAAAAATTTCAACCACATGATAATCAGTTGGATGATCTAAAGCCTAGTCGCAGCACACTCCGAGCAATTAAATAGTGCATTTTACGAGTCGAAACCCGAGCAGAAGCAGACCAGGTAGATAGCTCGGCTGTGGTCCGTAAGAAATGCCGCTCTCATGGCTGACAGATAAAACAAAACGCCGCCGATCGACGCTTGATCAACGGCGCAATAAATTCATCAAACAAATATCAAGGAGAAAGACACATATACGTATAGGTAGAGCGAGAGAGGTTTTTAAGCTGTTGGCTAAGCCGACTTTGCGTTATAATCGACATGAATTTTAAAACCTCAAAACTATAATCAGTGCGATATGATCATCGGAAAAACATATCAATCTCAACTGGAACAGGCACAAACGCAACCATCAGCGCAGCAGCCACCGTTGTGGACCCTTTTCTGAGGCCATTAACTGGCTGCAGACGACCTAATGGACATGATCTTTCGTCACTCCCAGCAACAACAAAAGGGAATGCAGCCTATACATTATATATATATATTTATTCCTAAACATACACATTCCCACTCTCTCTCTCTCTCTCTCTCTCTCTCTCTCTTTTCTCTCTTTCTCTCTTTCTCTCTCTTACTAAAAGCAAGCACTCGTTTTGATCTTGATCTTGTGGCTACGAATACGGCGTCTGCCGCCTGTTGTTGATCCCTAAATACCCTTTAAATTGTACGTAATTCCCCACATGGCATTTATCATCATTATTATCGAACACACGCTTCTGCCGAGTCAAGACACGGTGGACACCTTAAGTCCCTTGAATAATTTGTGTTGAGATGAGATTAGAATTTTCACGAAGTTGTGTGGGAAATGAAAATTCATCGATTGGAACAAATTTTAAGAAAATCTTATATTTTATTCCTTTTTATCAGCACTATTAGGAAATAATAGTTATGCGAATTTTTAGCATAAAATTCAACATTTCCACCAATGGAAGCGAATTGACCATAGATCTGACTCTTTACTCTGGAAGGAGACAGATTATAAATGAATGGATATGTAAAATAGAATTCAGAAGTCTATGGGTGGAGCAGGTCATCCGCCTGGCATTCAAAACAGAAAATTCCATAGAGACGGACGAATAGCAATAACAACATTACACAAAACCAATATACTTCCTGAAGAAGGGTTGAATGGTCTGGTTAAAAGAGGAGTTATATTAGGATCAGAAGTATTAAATATGATTTTTAAATATGGTCAAGAATGAAATCGACAATGTGAAGAATTTAAATCTTGTTAAAGTAGCAAGCGGGCAAGTATACTTATATGAAATAAGACAGTTATAATACGACTCATAGGAATTGATTAGGTATTACATGTAAATATATAATCTGTCAATATTTCATAATTAAAAATAAAAATCACAAAACTGATAAATAAATACAAAAAATATGCATATTTTAATATATATATATACATACGTATACATACATATTACTTATAAAATATTAACAGATTGGTTTTCTGCCACCTTTAAAACCACCTAATCTAAGCAGAAATTCATTAGGTCTATTGCTTAAGGCAAATATAGCCTATATAATATAGATAAAGCGCAGACTATACTTAAGCTAAGGAAATCAGATAAGTTTAAGGGTGATATTTGGTATATGAGTGATAAGTCAAGAATCGATCCTGACGTCTTAAAAGTGGTGGTGTCTGAGTCTTCTCCTAGTTCTAGTGCGACGGCTAGCAGATTCTATAAGTTACTACTAAAGCGGAAGAAGACAGATGTTGCTGAATTATTGTATAATTTTAAATCGGAAAATACTTTAATAGCAATTCCCAAACATTTCCAAGAATTGGCCAAGCATGACAAAAGAAATTTGTTCTCACAGGAAATGTCGCAACCAAACGAAAATAAAAACAAAAATACAAAAAAAAAGGAAATATTTGTATAACATATGTAACATATTAGAAATGGTAAATCTAGCATATATATGTGCTTTAGATTGGCCAACAGCTCGCTGACAGCTGTCAGGTCGGGTTGGAAGACAGAAGTATACTTCTCCGCAGAACTAAAATGCATTAATTTGTCAGTTGGCTTGTGCCGTACGAATAAATCAATTCGTTTACAAGGTGCCAATGACTGAATATCCAAAGGGGGTGGGCTGCGACCGCTGCCCTTCCTGCTCTTTCAGGAAGAATCGTTCCGTTCGTCAGGCAGTTTCTCTTTTATTTATTTTCCCCTGGG
This sequence comes from Drosophila paranaensis, assembly GCA_035047545.1. Lineage (NCBI taxonomy): Eukaryota > Metazoa > Arthropoda > Insecta > Diptera > Drosophilidae > Drosophila > Drosophila paranaensis. The sequence continues at coordinate 1,451,453 of JAWNPL010000026.1, read as the reverse complement.
TTGCAGGCACTTTCTAATTACGTAAAGTTGACGGCAGCATCGTCAGCATCGCCGACATCGCGTGCAGCCATGCAAATTATGAAGCTTGGAGTTTTTGGTGTTTTGCTCTATATAGTATAACATAAGCCGAGCTACTACCGTATAATGGGCTTCTGCTGTTGCACGGCTCGAATGTGTCCCGGGCGGCGTCTTCTTCTTCTTCTTTTTTATCGTGCACTTGAAACAGTTTGATTCCCCCTCCGCATGCAAACGAAGCTTTTAATCATACGAATGTAATAAAAAGCGAAAAACTTGTGTATTTAGGTAGTTGTTAATGTGCCGAGGCGGGCTGTGAGTCGATTTTCTGTCTTTTCGGGAATATTTGTTCTTTTTGCTTTGTTGCTTTACTGGTCGCTTAACGAAAATTGCGTGTCTGGCATTTGTATGGGCCACATTTTGTTGGGGCACTGCACGCGACGCCTTGCTTACATTAGCTCCAGGTCTGCGGCAAACAAATGCCAAGCACAGTGCACCAGGTGTGTCAGTGCTGAGCAATAGCGCGCTTTTTCGAGCTCTGTTTTAATGAACGAGATCACAACTTTCGCAATTTGAAAATTGTCACATCATACACATAGAGAGGAATAAGAATATTTCCAGATGCTGTTAATAATGTAACTACAAACTCAATGAGCACTCTCTACACATTATTTTTAGATAAATTGTCTAAGAAGCTTATAATTCTCATATTATTTTAAAGTTTACATTTTCTATAATAAACACGTAGGAATGCTTTGGTCGAGACTGCTCGACTAGGAGATCCCCTGAACTCTGCGAAGAACTGCTAATACTCTCCGTTACTTTTATATGTATGTAGAAGGCAACACATAGACACAGGCACACGCACACACACTGCCAATTATGCATTTCGACTTAGCAACCGCGCTCAGTCTGCAAGGCGCCTATGTTATGGAAAATTAAATGTTTAACAACTTTTTTCGTAGAAGAATAAATTTGAGGCGAAGGGGGAGTGGCATCCAAAATTTAAAACTTAAAAATCAAAATTCTATAAACTCAAATGCGAAATTTGGAGACTCTACCTATAAAGATGAATTAGATACAATTTTATAACGATTTCGATTTCTAATCGATAACGCTAAAACTATGACAGTTATCGGTTATTTGAAACGAACTCGATCTTTTCGTGCTATACACGATTTAAATTTGAAGTGAAAAAGACTTGATTGCTCAAAGTTGCTTAGTTTCACGCACATACATTTGCGTTCACAATCATTCGCATCTCTGTGGCTGCTTACTTTCTTGTAGTCGTATTCCCATTCGTGCTTCTCTCCGCACTCGTATCTTGGACTAAATGAGAATGCGTGCCTACCGACACCTTGACTCAACATTTGTACGCTGGTAATTGCCCCATTGGCTGTGGGCATTGGGGAGCACAAGTATAAGTAAGAATTGGGGTTGGTGGCTAACGAAGAGGTAGGGACTGGCAATAGGCCATTTGATGGCAAACAATTGGCACATCATTTATACCAGCAGGTAATTGCGGACCGAATAACAACACCAATAACGGGGTAACTGACGTAAGCAAGCGTGTATGTCTTGTGGTGGGTGTGAAGACCACCCGGTTGATTGACCGGCCCAGGGATGGCCGAATGGCTATCGAGATGGTTTCCTTGGAATACAATTAAGCGATTTCCGCTTGCAAAAGCAATCAGCGGCCGTGGAACAGCCATAAAATAATGCTTTCAATAATTTTTAATAGAGTTATCCGCGTGGAGCTGCTCCCGTTGGCGGTGCCACAGTCGGCAAGCTGTCCAAAAAAAATGAAAAAAAAACTAATAAGAGAAGAAGAACGTAAAATGTTTTCTTATCTCATTATTAAAGGGACGCAGCAGTCGCCGCCGCCTGAAAAGATATTCAGGTAACAGTTTAGCATTTTGGCCACATAAAACAAAACTCTCTGCCGAAAAGTGAAGTTAAGATACGACAATGACCGCCAAGTCTGGCGAGGAATATCCCAAAGGCCCTCAAAAGGTCGAGAGACTCGCCGAATTAACGCAAAATTATTAAACGCGCTTTATCGGCAGAAAGTAACTTGACGGCCCAGAGTCCGAAACTTGACTTGAGACCCAGGGCAGTATAGAGTGAGGGACACATCGTAGACGACTCTAAAGATAGCGCTAGGCAAAGAAACTGTGAAAGTGCCGCGAAATCTGGAAAAAAAATGAAATAAAACCGCAACATTATAGATTTACTTTTATTAAAGGAGGGTTAAACTCTGAAAAGCTTACATAATCTAAGATACAGCTTCTGTATACAAATGAAGCAAAAAATATACAATGCCACGAATATGAAATATAAAGTTAAAAATAGTAAATTTATATATTTAAAGCGACAAGCTAGACTATAGGCAAACAGAAAAGAATCAAGACTTCTAATTTAACGGAGAAAAAGAGTGATGAGAAGTGACTGGTGCAGAAAATCTGTCCCTCTAACTTATTTCACAACCAACTAATCTAAAATGTATTCAAAATGAAGATTAAATCACTTCTAATTATGATTTTAATTCAGAAAAATGTTTGGATATTTACCAAATACACCCCTCATTGGCTATCGGTTAGTTCAGTTAAGTAACCCACCGACCGAACTCCACTGAACACTCTCCTGACGAGAGGCCCCACCACATCGAACTTAATCATCGCGTTGCATTAACGCCAACAACAAGGTCCGGCGACATTGTCAGTGCTACAATTAAAGTTTATAGTTCCAACGAATCGATGTGTAATAAGCTCAAGCAAAATAAGGAAACACGGGACACTGTAGAGGCTAGCCACTGTAGCCGCTGTGTGCGGTCGCATAATTTACTGTGGGCAACATTTTATGAGCATCTTACACCTGAAGCCTTAATTAAGCTTCAGCTAGACCAGCCAGCAAAACAGGCTTCAGCTTAAACATTGCAGCAAAAGCCACATTGACAGTTGCACTGCGATGTCACTCAATGTCAGAATAAACAGAAAAGAGCTGCGGATGATAAAGGGTGCTGCTGCTGCTGATGCTGCTGATGCTGCTGTCTGTACTGTTGCCGCTGTCCTGTCCCGCAGAAAAACAAACAAACGTAAAACCTAAAATAATGACACGCGAAAAACAATCAAACGAAGCGAGAAAACAAAGAATACAAATGTGTTGGCTGGCAAAAGTTAAAGACAATAAAAGGCACAAGAAAAAAAAGAACATCAGCCGGCCGCACTTAACACCCTGGACCTGGTCAGGTCCTGTCTGACCCACACACACACAACTAGGCAAAAGCAGACAAGGACATGACATTTTTATTATATCTAGGTCTTCTTTTTCATCTTTTTGCACATGCTCGCCGTCTCTCGTTCGCTCACTCCTGCTCATCTGCTGGCTGGCAGGCTCTCTGTGCTAAAACTGCTAAGACAGACGGCGCCCTGGCGCGTTACATGCCCGGTTTAAGCCTGGTTCCGACATGGTCCAAAAAAAAAGAGAAAACAAAAAAGGTTCTAACTTGGTTTTATGGCCCACGAGCTCCTCGTTGCGCGTAAATCAAAAGGTGTTGCAACAGACAAATAGGACTGGCCCAACTGCAATATCCCTCTCTCTCTCTCTCTCTCTCTCTCTCTGCCTCTCTCTCTCTCTCTCTCTCTCGACCCGACTGTCCCTTGAGGATGTTAAATTTGTATAGAGAGGTTTCTTATTGTTGTTAATTTTTGCTAATTAATGGCGTCATTAAAACGTTCTCATCCTTCTCTATCTCTATCTCAGTCTATCTTTCTCTCTCTCTCTCTCCCTCTCAATCTCGGTCCCGACTTGTTAAGGGCCCTCTACAACAATTATGCTGTAAGTGCTTATTCTACGCCCCCACAACATATTTTTTTGCGTAATTAAAACAGTTTTGGGTGGTCTGTTGAATAGTTTCCAGTGCGGATTAAAGGATGTTAGCTTCACAAAATATAAAGATTAAAAGCCATGCATCAGCAGTTCTTAATCACAACACTATCTCGCCTCTGGACTCTAAATGGTTCGATAATAGCAAACAACTTTTCCCGATCAATAGCTCTTATATGACGGAATAGTCTATGAGCAAAAGTTGCTTCTATATTATGAAATATTTTAGCACACAATCATTAATTATGATTCACTAGTTGCTATTTAAATAAAATAATTCCATGGAATGCTAGGATTTTGAAGTACTTCAAAAGGAACAATTGTTGTTCAAGGTAGATCATTGTGTCTACATTTACTAAGCAGCTGATCAAATTCCTATCTGAACTATAATTGCTAGGTTGTGTGTACATATTCGTATAAAGAGGAATACAAATAACCAATTGAGCAAAAATAATGAAAAGTTTTCCATTTGAAATATACGATGTATGTATACATTTGAATATGTATATCACAAATATATTAATAGAAATATAAAAAATAGAAACCGATCTACGAAGTGGGTTGATCGGAAACTACTTTGTTTATCATTTGCATGCACTAAGAGCTTGGGGTCGTTAATTCTCTTGCTCCACATTCGACAATATCAGAAGTGCAACTCTCAGCAGCACCTTTACCTAAGCCTTTCATAACGATATTGCAGCGATTGCCATGAGTTCATATGTGCGCAATGCGAATGCAAATCTTGGAAACCCTATGGGGTCCAGTTGGCAAATGAAACTCGCATTAAATGTTGCATAGTTCGGCTCGGCAACATTTATGTAAATACATACAAATACGGATTGGTGGTTATTACACGGATCGTAAAGTCCAGTTTATCAGTGGCCGAAAACATGAAGTTGTTTCGGGCTTTTTAAGTGCATTCAATTAGCGCTTGTTTTTCCGCACCCACGCCAGACGGCTTCCTGCTGATTGGGGGATATTCGCGTATAAACATGTGTATATGCGATTTTTCTGAATACTTATGGATACTTATTCATTGGCCAATCGATGACAATTAACACCTGTCCGCATAAATCAATGGCAGGCATATCTTAATTTATGTTGACGTAATCAACGCTTCTGCGCGTATCTCGACAATAATTTTAGTTCGCATTGCATTGCACCAATAATTCGGTGAACAATTCAAATTGTCACAATAACTCAGAGCCTTATGGAAAGGAAGCTAAACGAAAAACACGCACACTTAGCCTGCATATTAAAAAGCTTAACCAAAGCTAATTGCACTGATTAGGCGGCTTGAACTATAAGTTACCCTCTAACCAGTTGCATTGCGTGTGATGCAATCGGGTTTCTTGACACCAGCAACTTTTCAATTTGTGATGCTTGATTATAATGAAATTTAAGACGCAGAAAAATACTTTTGCTGTTTTCAGTTTGTATGAAAAATGTAGATTAAATCAGAAAAAATTTACCACTTCACGACATTTATCCAAACACTCACTATATAGTCACAAGCCTAAGCTGATTATGTTTGAGGAGCCAAATAGAAAACCGAGCTACCCTAGGTGCATATCAAAAACTATAAAAGATATCTATGTTTAACAATTGTATAATTGTATAGAGCAACAAATATTTTAAGAACACGTATTAAACATCATTTGTTTTGATTGATTTTTCAGACACGAATAACCACGTATCTAGATATTATATGGGCATATAACTGACTTTTTCACACTGATTGATATTTACCGATTTTTTAAAAGGAATGTGCCAACATTATGTGACATAACTCCCCCTCTCTCTCTCTCTCTCTCTCTCTCTCTCTCTCTCTCTCTCTCTCTCTAGTTGCCTACACCACTCTCAAAATTTTTGCTGCTTACAGGGTGTGTGAAGAACTAAAATGTTTGTTTACCCCTAACTGGGCAGCTTGTGAGCAAGTCGCGAATGAGCGCGAATTTTGAGGCAGAATTTTATGGCTAAATGGAAACAAGTGAGGCCCACCGGGCAGCCAAAGTAGTTAGCTTCCAGCTACCATTTGGTATTTTTATGTGCCCGGTTGACACTTTGAGTCAATGCGTGGCCGAATTTTGAGTTCGTTTCAGTTTCGGTTTTATTTTTTCATTTTTGGTTATTTTGTTTTGGTCATTTTATCGGACCCATTTCGAGTTGGCTAACACGCAGTTTAAACGGCTTGTAAGTGGCTGCTTATGCACTTAATTAATAAAATGCTTGGCCCGTTGACTTTGTTGCCAGCCAAAGAGTTACTGTGGCTACTACCGTTACATGTTACATGTGGCATGTGGCATGTAGCATGTGGCATGGGGCATGTGGCATGTGGCATATTGCAAATTGATGCTCGACCAAAGACGTCCTTGCACTGATTAAACTGCAATTAGCAGACTCTCACACCTAGGCAAATAATTTATTAGTTTTGATTTAAAACAAATTGCCAGCGACTTACAACATCCCCACGCCCCCTCCAACCGCCTCGCGACTGCGGCTCAGTAAAGCTTTGCAGTTAACTTAATTAAATGCCAGCTTCAATTTATTTTTCATTTGCATCCAGGGCAATGAAAGCGAATCCGCAGGCCCGATAAATAAATAATCAATAAACAAAGAGAGCTGACTTCCCCGGAGCAATATGTTGTTGGCCCTGCCGCTGCTGCTGTTTATGTCGTCTGCTGCAACTATCGATGTAATTTTACATTGCGTTGCAGTCAGCTGTAATTAACTGTAAATAACATCCCGTCTGCGTGTGGTCCCACTTTACTGTGCTCAATTTAAAAATCAACGATAAAAGCCGGAGTTATTAGGTTTTATTATATCTTTTCCTTTTGCTGTTGCTGCTGCTGCTGCTGCTGCTGCTGCTGTGACTCTTGTTGCTGTTGTCATCGATACCCACTGCTGACCATTGCATTGACAAATGGCGCGAGCAGCTCTTAATTGCACGTTTATCTTTTTCGTAAATCAATAACAGCGGCATTCAATTGCCTACGCTATTTCGATTAAAACTGGCTCAAATTTTTAGCAGAGCTTATGCAATTTATGCACTTGGACCAATACCAATTGTAACTGAAACCGCAAGCAAAAATGTAAAAGCAAGTAAGAAAGCCACGGTCGGGAGCAGATACTGTTTAACGTGGAGCGTAGCTCGTATTTATGCTCACATACACACACACAAATCCACGCACACATGCATACATATATGCACACAATGTCCTTCTGAATAAGAAAGTGGCAACTTTAATGATAATCCACATGCACATTAGTTCAAATACGTATGGACTCTGTCTGCAAGTGAACTTCAATTTAAAGAATTTTGGCAAATTTCGACATAGTATTCACATAACCAGTAAGAGTGCTCCAGACGTGACTGCTCGTCTAGGAGATCCCCTGAGCCCTGCGGAGAACTCCTGATCCGTAAATTCTCCGTTTCTTTTATATATACATTACAAGCAGCACACACACAGCCGAACAAATTTTGGGGAAATTTGGAGCCGGTATACAAAATTTAGCAAAAATCTAAATTACACAAACTAAGCATAACCAAAAAAGTAATAAAACTCTAGATCCACTGGGAGAGAGTGAAATCAAGTTGAAAGGCATCAAATTTATTGTCAATTCAAAGTGGAGCCTTAAGTAAGAAGTAAAGCGAGTTTTGTACAGTACATAAAATACAAATATTTAAGGCTTTGTAAATCTTATATTAAACAAAACAGTTAAGGGATACCCTGAACCCTGCGAAGAACCGCTATTCCGAGGATTCTCCGTTTCTTTTATATAAGTACATATGTATATGCACGCACTGGCGAACGCACACACAAGCCCAAGTCGCTGAGTCAGCTGTTTGCCAATGTATATATATAGAATTATATAATTTAGTACCGATTTGTTTCGTTTTTAATCGATAACATTAAATGTGAGACAGTTATCGATTTTTCGTGCTATACAGGAGCCTACATACAAATTTCAAGTCTAGGTCTTGTAGGCTCTGAAATCGACGCCTTCATACATACGGACAGACGGGCGGACAGACGGATAGACGGACAGGGTATAAAAACGTGGGGACTCTAGCTCCAAAGACGTGGAAGATATAATTTAATAACTGACTTTAGACAACATTTTTAATCGATAACAATAAAACGGACAGGCGGATATATGGATATATCAACTCAGCTACAACTCTGGATCTAATGATGAAACAGCTATGATTTATCAACCGTTAAGATGTAATATAAATATGTTACTTCAACAGATCTCGGTGAAAAAGGGTCTTATAAGTTTGCCTTGCAGATAATATGATAAGTATAATCAAATTAAAGATTTGTCACATTCTTTCTTACTAGATCCTGTTGCGCAATGTAATTTACATTATTGAACAGTGCGAATCATTGAATCGATATATTTGTTTATACATTGCTTATAATTAAACTTAATAAATAATGGCTTTACCATTTTTTCTTATCATAGCTATAAAAGAAGCAAAGTTGAAGAGCTGCGATTGTATTTATATTTTCCTGTTTTAATACATATTCTGTGGACTTCTATTAAGGAGTTCAGTAAAACTAAAAATATTCATTGCATTTATTCTCTAGAATCACTAGAGTTTCGAATTAGTATTATCTGAAGAGCATTAAAACAGATCCCCCATCATCCTTCCATTCTGCTTTCGCTGTCGCAATCGCGAGAAATCGACAGGGAGTTGGGCAGTGAAAGATACCCACATAAAAGTCTATAAATATGGACATAACTTCATATGAAATTTATATGATCATTAGGTGCACTAATAAAACATAAAATTGACATTAAAGCTTGATCAAAAGGGAAATATTTAAATCAAGCGATAAGATTGAAAACATTTCGTTTCAAGTGTGGAGCCCAACAGCAAATGCCTTTTAGCATTTGTATTTTTATTTTCATGAGCGCTTGCACATCTTCAATCAATTTATCCATTTAAAATACAAAAAAAATGTACATAAATGTATTTTTTTTTTTTTTTTTGGCTTTTGTGGGATTTTCAATAATTTTAATTGCCCTTTTTTGTAGACGACAAAATTCAATCAGTGCTACATAAATTATGCGAGACGCATTTGACCCAGAAAAGCGCGACGATAAAACAGATTTTTTGTCGAGATTTTGTTTTTTTTTTATATACAGATAGACTCCCACACACACACACACAGGTCTGGCTCTTAGGAATGAAGTAGAGGCTCGGCCAAATCGTGCGCTAATTAACTCATTGACACTGTGGCCTCTGCTTGGGGCAGCCAATTGTGAGTGGCGTCTGTGCAGGAATCGTGCGTAAAACTCGAGTACGCTCCACATTAAAAGGCGCTAATTATGGTATTCGACTCTCCACTCCCTTCGCCCCGACACCGCTCCCTTGGCGTTCCTCTTTCTCGGCCCAATCTGGCGGGCGGGCGTGCCAATGCAATTAACGCTGTTTGGAGTCTCAGTGGGATATGCTGAGAGCCCGTACTCCTCCACTCTCTCTCCCTCCCCCCCTGTGGTCCCGCTCTTCAGTCAATGTCTATGGCCGCGCCGTCTTCAGCTCCAACTGATAAATGGGACTGCAGGCAAGTGCAACGGCTCCAAGTTAAAGTTTGTTTTCCTTTCTGATGCAGTTGTTGTTGCTGTTGCTGTTGCTGTTGCTTTTGCTGTTAGTGTTGGTGTTGGTTTTGCAGTTCGTTTTGCTTTGTGGCATCGGCTTACAAACAAACCCAAAGCCAGGCGTCGAGCAAATAAAACGGTTTTTTCCAGGAAACGTGACAAAACGTCAATAACTGACGTAGCGGCGTACTAGTTGGTGCAACATCCAACCGCGAGACGCGACTGCCCAATGGCCAATCCAAGTGGCGACTAGTTGTAGCTGCCCCTTGTGACAAATGTGGTTGTTGTGCCGCTGCGCTTGTTGTTGCTGTTGCAAAAGCAATTACTTAGAGCCGCGCAGTCAAAATACGTACGTAATCTAAGACCTCGCCACAGTCGCTGTCCGCATCAAAGCGAGAAAGTTCCCGGAATGCAGTCGCTGCCAGACTGGGACCTCAGAGAACATTCCTGGAATAAGGTCAATGCACTGTCGCCCAAGGATGTAAGTCGAACTGACCAAAACAAATCGTTTCCGAACGTTCTCTTGCCGTGTCCAACCAGAACTGATCGTTAATAGGAGATCCTGCAGGTCTCTGACCGCGAGTGGTGACCGTGATAAAACCATAAAACTCTTTAAAACTTTACTAGTGTTAGACCTTAAAGAGAATAATTCAAATGGAAGTTTGTATATGCCATCATTAACCTTTAAGTAAACAACCCTTGCGCAGCTGATAGTTGAATTGCTCTAGAAAGCGCAACAGTCGAAGCACTCAAGTCTATGGTTCTTGAATAGGTTTTACATGAAGTATGAAACCCATGAATAATAGGTGCATACCATCGGTCTTAGGCTATTCGACATTTGTCTCGATCAGTGAAAGTCCAAATGCAGCTGATGATCGAGTCGAACAAAATTCTGTAAGAATTATCATAGAGATCGCCTCGTATGGATGCTATGGAGTCCGATCAATCGATAAGCCGTAATTTATGCTTATCAAGCTTAAAACGCCCACCGGCTCCAAAGCGAAGTTCAATCAAAATCAAAATGCTGGCGGCTACGTGCGATCCATAACTCGTGTATTTTGGATGTTGAGTCGAGTTAGAGGAGGGCGCGGCATGGAGCGATGCTTATCACGCTGATGGAATGACAATGTGACCAGCTGTGTGACATGCGCATCGTAAGGCCATAAAAACCCAAATCTCTTGCCATTCCACCATACGCTGTTCCCGCCCCTCCTATGCTTCTCACATGTGCCGCAATTAGGCGGCTTTTGACGCCCCAGCTTGTTGTCAGATTTGTGGAGCCCGACGATATACTCAGCTATAGTAATATCAGATTTTGGTGCTAGTATTTTTATTTTTATTTTCATTTTCATTTTGTTCATGCTGTGCAGTTTAGCATTTTATGATTTTTTAATTTTATGTTGATGAGCCTCATTGCTTGCATATTTGATTCAAACTTTTGTTGCTTTTGTTTTTCTTGCTCTTTGTTTTTGTTTACTATTTGTTTTGTGTTTCTTTGGTTTTATTCTTTGTCGCCTTTTGTTTTCCTGGACTTTAATTTGAGTGTATCTCTACTGGTTCGACTTTATGTTTTTTGTTCGGTCTCTTTATGTGTTTTCGTTATATTTTCCTCGTTTTGACATTGTATATCAATATTTGTGGCGATCTTCGCACAGCTGGATGGCCAGCCATCAAATAAAATTATCTGAACCTGATTTGAAGATAGGTTATGGTTCTTAGTGGCTGACAATGTGAGTTTAATGTAAATTAGAGGATGTGGAAACTGTTCCTAATCAAATTCGTATACCCGAATCATTTCTTGATATATACTGTATATACTAATATAACGATACTGAGGCTTATCCCCATTTCATATACTCATACTTAAGCCTAAGCTGGCGCAGTGCAATTCAAACTGAGCAGCGACAACATAAGAAGATTGCGTTTCATAAACTTTTCTCGTGGACTCTGAGAGTCGATTTTCTTAATTTCGTTATGCAAAGCTCATTTTTAATACCAGATACTCAGATTCATAACACAAATCAATAACTTTCGCTGGAGTCTGGCCCTAAGAACTCACCCAAAGTCCACGAAAAATGCTCGAAAGCACACACGCACAGACATGCACACACCCACTCGATCAGAGACCTCCGCCTCCGTAGCCCATAACCATAAGCATAAAGCGTCTGAAAATCAATCTAAGATGATAGCATCTAGCAATTAGAAGGCCTTTAGGTCTTTGAACTAATGCTTTATTTTGCCATATTTACGATGATGCATTTTAAGTGCACAGATCTTGATATCGATAGCAGACGCGACGCCTATTCTAGAGACCCAACCAAAATTTCGAACAGAAAAAAATCATAAATTAAAGATTCAGAAAGACTCGGAAAAAATATCAAAAAATTCCACAGTGTGACTAATAACTTAATTAGAAATCAACGAGAAAACGAAGAAAAAACAACAATAACGAAAACAACTTGAAAAGTTAATAAGTTCCGACTCGATCGTTGCTTTTTATGGAGTGAAAAACAAACCGAACCAAACCGAAAAATCGTTTAAATATCTTCAATCAATGGCCATAAAAATTCCAAGCATAAATGCATTTTATGTGACTCTGTCGACTCTTGAAGCCGAAAACATCCACGTTTTATTTCTGTATCTGCAGATGTATTAAAAATAAACAGTTCATTTTCTTAATCGAATTTCCATTAGACTACTCTACTCCGTTGATTCTTTTAACAATTGAAATCGATTTATCACAAATCTTACATTAATTTCAAAGTATGGAATAAATGGCAATTTCTTTATAATGATAGCGATTAAAAGAAACCAAACAAAATATTTTTATACCCTGAACCCATTGAAAATGGGAAATCAGGGTATGATGTTTTTGTTGAAATGTGAATGTATGTAACAGGCAGAAGGAGGATATCTCCTAGTCGGGACCCCCGACTAGAGTTTTCTTACTTGTTTAAATTCAATATTCGCTAAAATCTAAAGTGAAATACTTGAATTGTTTCATTATTTCGAGGTTCTTTTACGTTCGCATATACCAGCCCTAGTCAAAGTATCTTTTCAGTGGAGCTGCTTCTGTGCCAAGATAACTATCACAATTACTCATCGGCAGCTGCTCCATTGGAATGCCTCTATTGAAAACTCGCTGGGAACCCACTGGAAATGCAAAAGATAAACAATGCAAAGTTGACTTGATGCTGGTTAAGGGAACCAGTCAGCTCCTACTCCGGCTGCAGCTTCAACTCTAGCCCCAAGTAAAATAAACACGCGGCAAGTGGAACGATTGGTACTAGTCGTGGCATGCACTCACAAGTGCAAACTTCAGAATATGCCCTCACTGCTTTTACTCTCTCTCTCTCTCTCTCTCTCTCTCTATCTCTCTCTTTCCCTGCCTTTGTCTCTGTCTCCGTCTCTGTCTGTTGCTGTGTTTCTCATTGTCGTATGTGTTACTAAACTAATGAAATCAATAAGTTATGCGAATGCGCCATGAATAGCAACAAAAGGCCCGAGCATCGAGTTGCCTAGAAGGAGTCATCAACTGGTTGGCCCCAAACGTAGGCCAAGTGCCTTCTGGCCTGGCCGAAAGGTGTGAAGCACAAAAGTCACTCAAGCACGCTGGCCGTAGGCCCGGTTGGGCTTATGAAATATGAGAGCCCACAAAAGCTGGCATCCCCATCTCCCTCCCGGAGGAGTCACCTTCCATCCCACTTCTGCAATCTCTTACCCTCCTCCCTTTTACCAGCCAACACACGTATTTTGCCTGGAATTTCTGTGCATAAATTTAATTACATGCAGACACAGTCGCCGTCATCGTCGCAGTGGCAGTCGCAGTTGCAGTCAGCGTCTCTGCTGAAGCTGAAGCTGAACCCAGTCACCTATCAATCTAACTCGAGTGGCTTTTCCCTGCTTCATTATGCCTTTCTTTGGTTGCGCTCAAGTGCTTTACTTATTAGTGACTTTTGTGCCTGCTCGCAAGTTCAATAGCCCTGCGCCTCGACAACGATGACTATATTGGAGCGTGGCCAGAGCTACATTGTTAGTTTATAATTAGTGAGAAAAGAGAGAATGAGATAGAGTAAGTCAGAGAGGGAAAGAGAAAAAGAGAGAGGCCGTGTGGTTCTGGTGCAGTCAACTACACATATGTACTTGAGTTTAGGTTTAATGCATTTCCCCCATTTTCCATTTCTCCGATAATAATCATTAGCTACAGCTGCTGCTGCTGCTGCTGCTGATGCAATGGACAGTTTTTTTTTTTTTAAATTAGAACGCAGCACACCTTGAAGCGTCTTTTGGTTTGTTAACTGTTAGGCAAATATCAAACATGGTGCGGTTGGAACTGTTGGGCCCAAACTGGCCATCTTGGCACAGTGTAGCTAGTTTTGTTAGCTGCCTGTGAAAAGCTAACTCTTTGGGTGGTCTAACTAGGCTAAGCGATCAATGATGGTAGTCAAACTCATTTCATTATAACAATAGCAATGACTATTAGGATTGATTCATACCGACAATGATGAAATGAGGATTGATAATGATGATAATTTATTCTACCTTGAAACCAGGTGTAATCCTGCATTAACTATCTAGATGGAGAGAGGTGCACCTGTTATCCGTGTTCCTGCTGACGCCATAGTTCAACAGTCCTCTATCTCATGTAGGTACTTTCAAAAGTAACCATTATCAAAAAGCCTTTGTGTCAAGGAAAAAGGCGTTTCACCCTGGAATATTTTGCAGTATAGACTAATATTGATGATAATATTAATCTGTCATTCCGAATATACCCTCATCCAAAGCACAAGCTTGACAGGAAATAAGAGTGTATGCAAACGAATATCACCCTGAATATTTTTCCCACTGTGCAATCGAATTTGGGACACGTGCCAGCGTATATAAATGTTGAATTAAGAAAACGATTCGATGTGGTTGTAAACAAATACTGCTATTACCTTCCGATTACATATTTAAATCAGCACTGCCCCCTCAGCCCGATCTTTCCCTTGAAATCCACTGATCTCGGCTCGGCGTGACACGCTGAATTACGTATCCGTGTTTGCTTTTAATTAAAAATGTTTTCCCCAACCAAATATTTGCATCAATTAAAAGATTCACAGACGCGCACACAAGCAGCAGAGTCTCTCTAATGCTTTTTATTTTTCTTCTCTTTACAGAAAATATAACGATAGTCGGCCTCACGGACTATGTGAACAACGAATTCAAAATAGCGCTCTTCGCAAAAGAAACGCAAAGATATTTGTGTTTCAACGACAACTGGAGATTAGTTGGCATGGTGAGTTACCTTGAGATCGTCTGGCAGTGAGTGACTGACTTCATAGTTAAACGCATTTACTAAACTAAGCAAATACAACCAAGGAATTCAAATCAAGTGGTCAGTGATCATACTGTAAATGGCTTCAGGCCTGTGACACTTAAATATTAATTGACCTAAGAAATCACGTTCTCAAACGATAACCTGTATCCCAATTGCTAACATAAAGTTAAATCACTTGAATTGAGGTTAACAGCATAGACGAACTTACACAATATTCAAGCGCAGCCAACTTAATGGTACTCTGAACGATTTTCTGAACTTCAATCAAATATTCAAAAATCTGAATAACTTTCGTAAGCAATAATTTTAAAACTGTGAATTTCACTTCGACTCGTTATGTTATAAGGCGACGAATAGCCTAAAATCTTTGTCTAATGTATAAAAATACATTATAAAATATTTCATTATTACGTTTGAGAAAACGATAAATTAAGTTCTATCGAAATCGGGTTAGTAGGACAGATAGCTAATAAAAAGTAAAAATTTTGATAATAACTGAGTCAACATGAAGCTCTTGGGATTCCCGTCTTTGATGATGATAATAGTGAATTCAAATGAGTTGACATTAATTCATTAGCTTGAGCTTTATGGCTTCCTAGGCGATAAAAACAAGAGCAAAACGAGACGAAAATGTGAACTGCATTCCCACTTCCTAGCAATTGCATCTTTATGACAGCACACACTATAATGATATGTACTTAAAGCCAAGGCCCCAAACGGGCGCCTTGTAACAAATTTGATTACATTGCAATGCATTTTCATTGGAGTGTATTGCATTGTACTTGAAACACTGCCGACGAAGCCGCCGCCGCCGCCGACACCGCTTTATGCAAACTAACTGTACAAACACTGTAATTTATGGCATGTAGCACATAATGGTTTTTATGCAAACGAGCGATTATAGCGACAATAGCGACACTTGAACGATTTGGCCAAATTGCATAAATTGCCAACTCGGCGACAGGGCGCTAAGCGCCGCCTTACAAATTCTTTTTTCCTTCTCATTTGTTCCATACCCCGTAAATATTGAAGAAGCAAGTGACTGGGCGAAAATCTGATCAGATCAGATATATATATATATATAGTATAGTAATCCGTAGTATGCAGTCAGATTTAGTCTGCTGTAAGCTGAGAGCATAGTAATATTCGTAAATACAGTTTTCGCAAAAATTAACTTTAACATTTTTGACTGATAGCTCATACGATAGCTAAGTATATACACTGAATACATGCAAGCTAGATTTTTCCTTTCTTAGAAAGTAATAGCCCCACTTGACTGCAGTAACGGATCCTTATGTAGTCAAAAGAAGAGAACACCAATTTGAAAATTGTAAATTTGAGATTGAAGTATACACACTATCCAAATGCTCTCTAAATTTAGCCTGCTACAGGGCATCTGCTAGTCAAGTACAAATGTTTTGCAATCCATTGCTGGAATTTTATTATTTATTTTTACTTGTATTTTTTCTTCGTGAAACCCGTTGTAGTTGAACCAATTCTGTCATGAAAACTGCGCGACAACAGAAAAAATTATTTATTAAAATATTTAAATTTCATATGCAATTACAGCCACAAAAACATAAATATAATAACTGCTTAGAAACAAAAAAAACTGCTAGCAGTAAAGAAAACAACAAAACTGGCACAGAATATTTTAAATTCTATTTTCCTCTTTGCCTAAGCGGCGTATGCGTGATGTTTGCATAAAATGAACACTTTAGAACTGCTTCCCTGCGTAACGCCCAATTGCAACTGTTTTGGGAATTCACCTACGATGTGCATTTTTCGATACATTGTTACAGTTAGCGGGCTAAATAGATTATTGTCAATGTCAAGCGAATGCGCAAACACTCCAACGCATCGAGTGCGCTACACAGATTCGTCATCATTCAGTATTATATATAGGCTGGTTGTACATGATTGTTAACAGATATATCTAATCAATCAATCAAATGACGCTGCATTTTATACTGTAAATGCAAAAATATTTCAATGTCCTTTCATAGCTCACATTGCGATTTGTCCAGTGTATACAGTGTGTGTGTGTATACAATTAGCGTGAATACAATGGAACTCGATTGAATACAGCGAATATATCTGTAAGGTCAAAACTGGCACTTGTCACTTTATTGCTATCGATTATGGCCGCAAATCTCAACTTGAATTTATGTGCAAATACTCGTACTGTGATTTTTTCATTCCCCCACCTTCTTTATAGAGTATTATAAAAACTTTATTTACAGTTTTGCTATTGAAGGTTAATAACTGTTACAAATGATTAGGTTAAGGTTACGAAATGTTTGATAAAGTCAGACCTTTGGAGTAGAACCAGCAAACCGAAGCCTAAGTGTCATATATTAAATAAAAAGTTTCTTAGTCTTCGATACATATCATATATAAAAAAAATAATAATTAAGTAACAATCTGTAGACAAATGTCTGAATTTATTACGTAAACATATTACTCGAAAATAAATAAATTAAAAAAAGGTTTAAGGGTTGTACTTTAATATTTATACAGCAAACAGCAAACATAAAACTAAAACACAAACTGAAAAGAATACAATAAATACAATATTTTTTTGAGAATAATAAAAATAATACACTGCTCTATAGATACCAAAAAAAATATTTTAATAATTGGAAATGACTGAGATCAATTTAGCCAGATCCAACGCAGAATTGAACAATGCGTGGGGCAAGTAGCGCCAATCGACTGCGAAAACAAATAGTGATTGGTTTCTGAAGGGCCACAGTTGCGAGTTTCTTGAAGTGGCCGCTGAGAAGCTATTCAAAAATAGCAATTAAACGGCTATAAATACCACGAAGTAGTTCGGAATTATAGATAGGTCGGCAAATGTAAAGTGAATCGACTAAATATGGCATAATTGCTAAGCAAGTTGAACAAATTCTTATCTGCGTCATCTGCAACACTTTGAATAGAATAACAACGAAATAACAGATTGGGCAGTCAGATAGGTGTTTCCAGCAGCAGCAATAGCAACAACCACAACAGCCGTGACTACAGCAACAATCAAGCCGCGTTTCATTTGGATGGTCGTTTTGGAATCTCAAGTGTTTTATAAATAAACACACTCCAGCTTCACAGTCGCTGTCGCTGTTGCTGTTGCTATTGCTGTTGCTGTTGTTAGCTGCTTAGCCTCTCACTTGCAAGCTGCTTGTCAAATTATTTTCGACAGGTTAACAAATAGAGCCAGGAAATGCCGCTTATAAATTGCAGTGTCAAGTGTAGGGAAGTCACCCTGCCTAATATATCGCTCTAACTAATTCACTCTCTCTCTCTCTCTCTCTCCCTCCCTTTCTATCTCGCTCTTTTGCAGAAGGAACTGCGCGATACCTGCTACTTCAACGAGACCATCGTGCACGGTTATTTCGTGTTCCGTTCCGTTGTCGATCTACAGCGACGTGTCGGCTTCACACACCGAGGTAAGCCCGTGGGGCCCAAGAAGAGCGTCAACGATGCCTGCTACATGTTCAATAAGATCGATGCGGAGCAATTTTTCCATCAGCACACGTTACCAAAATGGCGCGAGACGGCGGCAATAATGGCCAACAGCAGCAGCAGCAGCAGCAGCAGCAGCAGCAGCAGCAGCAGCGGCGGAAATCACAGCAGCAACTATCGCAAAGTCTCGCGCAACAAAAACAATCGCCACAAATCGAATAACCAAAATCAAAAGTTGCAGCAACAGCAACATGCGCATCATGGCCATAATAGTAGTAATAGTTTAAGTAGCACTAACAAAACACAACAACAACAATTAGCATTAGTACGAAAACAACAACAGCAGCAGCATCAGGTGCGACATCATCACAATGATCCCTCAGCGCTGGCGCGTAGAAAACAGCGGCGCAAGCAGCAACAACCACAACGAGTCACAGCTAGTCCAACGAAATTAACGACTGCCAAAAGTGCAACATCGACAGCATCAACAGCCACAGCAGCAACAACCAAAACGACGAAAACATCACTTGCTATCAAGCGCAAGGGTAGACGGAGAAAGGTACGGAAGCAAAAACTGCAACAACAAGAACAACAACAACAGCAGCAGCAGAAGCTACAGCAGCAACAGCAACTACAACCACTCTCTACATCAGAAACACTTAGTGGCAGCACCGACGATACACTTTCCAGCAGCAGTAGCAGTTTTTCCACAGGTTACGATGATGCCTACAGCAGCAGCAGCAGCAGCAGCAGTGAGCCATGGTCTACGTGGTATGCCACGCCCACAGCTACAATTGAGAGCTTTACACCTGATATGGGCAGCAGCAGCAGCACCACGAGCAACAGCAACACGTTGCTAACAACAATAGCAGAAGATAGTATTAAACCATATAGTAGCAGCTACGATGACGGATCTACATTCATCACTGAGGTCGAAACTGAGGCGTCAGGAGCAACAACAGTATCTGCGGCAACATCAACTAACGGCAACGATACCGACCTGCTGCAGTATGAGGCGGAGGTGGATGAAGGTGACGAAAATGAACATCAGGCCACGGCTAACTATGAAACCAAAGCAATAGCAGCAACTACATCAACTAGTGGCCAAGAGGCTAAAACTACCTCGACAACAACAGTGTCAACAGCAACAGCAACTGGTACGCATTTGGTGCTACAGCAAACGCCACTGGCACCAACACTGGCTACACTTATGTACAACAAATGGCATACAACGCAACATCATGAGGTAGACGCTGTTACTCGAAACACGACAGCAACAGCAACCACCAGCGGAACAACAGCAGCGGCAACAAGGCCTGATTTTGCGATGAGCGCGCATAAGCTCAGCAGGCATCGCGGCATCGGCAGCAGCAGCAGCCCAAGCACCAACGAACAGCGGCAACAGTTGTTGAAGGATGGCAACAGCAAACTGCAACAGCAGTCGCAACTACACAAGCTTCTGCGTCCAGCAACAGCCGCGACCACGACCAGCACGCAAATGCTGACACCACTCGCAACGGCAGCTTCAGCAGCAGCAGCAACACCGAGAACTGTAACTGCAGTGGCTGCAGCTGCAGCTGCAACTGTTGTTGTTGCCACGCCACGGCAACATATAACAGACAAACTGTTTAGTGTTTACAAGAACATCAACAGTAATCCACATAACACGCTAACCGAGACAGCACCCACAGCAAGAGCAACAATTGCTACGACAGCAGCAACAACAACCACGAAAAAATCGCTTCGCAAATCGACACAAAGGCTGCTGGCCACGCCCTATCATCAGCTAACCTATGTGCGCAATGAGGCGGGTGATATTGACATTGATAATCTGGACAATATTAGCGTATATCCCGATGTTTTCGAGGATATCTTAAACGATAACGATAACAGCAGCAGCAGCAGCAACGGCAACACTACCACAAACAGCAACAGTCGGCTGACCTTTGTCAGTGGCTTTCTAGCGACTTCGCCCACATCCGTGCTGCCCGAGTCCATACGCATAGCCAAGATCAAGATTAACAACGAGCAACGTCGACTGCAGCAGCGGAGTCAGCGGCGACTGCGGAGCTTTGCGTAGTAATTGGCCAGGAGCAGAAGAAGAAGCAGTTAACTGCCAATATGGCAATGGGAATGGGAAGGACAGGTGGCTAGAGTCTTGACAATCGGTGGGTAGACTTAACATATTGGCTTGGTCAATTGAGCGATATTTATTTGTCGAAATCAACTTGTTGGCTGTAGATCTGTATATCGCCATATTTGCAAACTGTTTTCGACATGTTTTAAGGGGCAAAGAATTTATGCAAGCAAATGGAAACAAATTATTGTGAACACACGTTCAAGCAATACAAAATAAAAATATATATATTTATAAATTGATAGATATACTATATAATGAACTGATACATATACATACACTGCATATATAGGACATATATATGGTTAATTATATATATATATATACAAAGTTGCTTATTCCACATAACTTTGATGCCGCTGCTCAGTGAGTGATCTGCGAACACTACACAGCACTGAGCTACACTCACACACCTAAACACACATACACATATACATATACATATACATATACATATACACTCTCCTAAAAGCACACAAGCAGACAAGATATATATACTCAGGCCGCAATACATCAAATTTAAAGGTCGAGGCGTTAGATGAAGTTAGCTTAATTACCGGTGACTACAATTCATAATGACTTTTGGATTCGAACTAATTGCTATCCAAATTTGTGCTTCACTTAATTTAAATGAAAATAAACAAATAATTTCAATTAAACTTAAGCTAAACTTTACTTCATGCAATTGTTTTAATTCTGTTCATCAATTAACCTAGCAATTACACTGGTAATTAAAGCTCTGTTTGCAACAAAACTCACTGGCCTCAAAGAAAATAAAAAACGAACGCAAAAAACAAAAGAAAGAAAGAATTAAACTCAAAGCTCTTAAAACAAAAGTCAAGCAAATCAGTTCCATGAAAGAACTCGCAGAACTGCATACATAGTTATAAATGAAAGACAATAAGATTTTTATTTACGAGTATGAGTATGTGCTATATTAATCACAATAAAAACAAAGCAGATAATTCAAGATTGTTAAAGCAAGTTGCATAATTAAAAACAAACGTTAAGAAATCAAATTCTAAGGTGTCAGTAAACGATACAACTTAATAAATAAATGTCTAGACGTACTGAAAAGCAAGAATAGTAATTTTGGTTTACTAAATCAAATAAATTTATTAGCAATGAGATTAAAAATTATATAAAATACAAAACTAAGTATATACGCATAAATATATATATTTTCAAAATTTTATAAGAACCAAAAAACAAAATGGCAATTAGTAAACAAATTTAATGAAAATGTTTTTTAAATTCATACGCAAGCAAGACAAACAACAAATTCGCACAGCAAAACACTTCCAAAAAAAACTACATATAGCAAGACACAAAATTTTAAAATAAATTTAAAATTTAAAGGGTATAAAAAAGAATAAATTTTATAGGCACAAGTAAAAAAAATTGACGCAATAAAAACTAAAAATAAACCGAATTTTTAAAAAACAAATGGACAAACGCGTTTATCTGCTGAATTGCACAACACTGCTGAAGAGAAAACAGTGTTGCACAATATTCAACTTACGGCACGTAGTAATAATAATAATTAAACCAATACTGAAAACTTTTTTGAAGCTTAGTAAGAAATTTAAAGAAAAGGAAAATAGTTTTGAAACTTAGAAAAGTCAAGAACTAGTTATAAAATGCGGAATAAATATTAAAAATTGAAAATTTGAAATACTAAAACAAAAACATATATATGGAACGTATATGAATCTTATTGTATATATGTATACATATATGTACACATATGTATATATGTATGTATATATATATATATATATATGTATATATATATATATTACATATATATATAGCGACAAACACCAAAATTCACACTGAATAAACGTTATATTTATTAATTAAATATGTAACTAAATAAATGTAACATCAAATAAAAATAAAAACAAACGAAACCAACCTCTGCTTTTCTACATATATATATATATATATATGAATATATATATATATAAACAAAAATTGTTTCTCGTATATTTATATTAAAATATATTATTAACATAATAAAATACACAACGTAAATAGTTCAAACAAATTAGCAAACCAAATACATACGCAAAAATTAAAAAAAAACAGCAAATATACTACAAAATAATTACAAACGGCAATTGAACAAAATACGGAGTGAAACGCGCGTCAAGTTTATATGTAGCAATATGTATGAATGTAAATTAAACTATAATAACAATAATGAACGAGTTAATGCAAAAATGCTTAGGTGAAAAATTAAATTAGTGTGTACTTAAGACAAGTCGAAGATGAGTAGAAGACGATTTATAAATCAAAAACCAGTTTATGATTACCTAACTAGACATTTGGCAGAAGCATTAACATAAATTAAAACAATTACAACAATAACAAGAGCACACACACACAATAAACAAGAAAAAATTAAAATATTGAAAAAGAAATATTAAATAATAAAATTAACATTGAAATTTAAATTGAAATTGAAATTGAGATTGAAACACTGAACTTAAATGCGCGTTGCTGTAATTAAACATTTTGTGTTATACTAAAGCGAATATATACAAAAACGAAAAATTAAAAACTAAAGCAAAGGAGAAAATCATTATTATCATTATCATTCGTACTACTCCCACGGCTATACATATTTATTTAACATGAAAAATCTGTGCCTGCCCAACCCAGCCGGGCAAGCGCTGCTCATTCGTCATTTGTAAATTCATTTGCACCACAATATTTTTATTTTTTTATTTTGTTTGTTTGTTTGTTTTTTTTCACTTTATTACTAATTAAATAATTTTAGCACCTAATTTTAATAACTGTAATTTAGTTGCCCCGTTTACCGCCATTTTGCATTTTCATTGTAAATTGTAATTTGTTTATTTCTAAGCCGCAGCTTAATTGTAATTATTTATGTATAAAACACATACCACACACCCAAATACACATCTATACTCTCTCTAAAAAAAATTACTTACTCCTTCTCTATACTCCTCCTATATAAACGCCTATTTAATTGCATTTCTTTGTATTAAAACGAGTAACGCGAAATAATAAATGAATAAAGAGCGTCAAAAAATCGATACAAAAAGACAAAAATATATATTTACTTATCTCTTTTTTATTCCAGTTTCAGTTCATTTGTAGCATCATTCTAAGTTTTTAAATGTGTGCAGAGAAATCGTATAAATAAAAACTACATCTAAATTAAAAACAAAAACAAACCAATAATATGCAATGCGTTTCTCTGGGAACGGGATATGTCATGAATAAAGCTGAAATAAGATAGATGCAGATGCAGGCAAAGATGAAACACACACACACACAAAGAGAGTTCCAATAAACCTAAGATGGTGTAATTTTGCATTACACTAAACTCAATTATTCATATCATTTTGCAACGCGATGCTGCAAGCCAGACAGCAAACGATCCGTTTTCAAATCTATATCTATATCTTCTGTCAATCGAAGTTTTTGGTAATTTATTAGAAATCCAAACTGTCTGTCTGTCGTTAAATGATAGCAAAATTACTGGGCCATGGTACTTTATATTACTTGAAAATCTTCCAATTATTAGAAATGTTGGCGAAAATTGAAGAATGGTCTGAAAGGTAGTAAACTTTATGGTCATAGTACATATAAAGTCTGAGAAAAATATTAGATCGAATCGAACCACTCATTCTTTACTTCCCCATATAAGTCAATAACCTTGAAAACAAAAAGTATATATAATTTTAATTCCTTACTATATACATTTTAATTCGTCTAGGGATAACTGATGGTTTCTTTTCCAATTTTGAAGTAATCGACTATAAAAATACGTCTTGTCGACTTAGTTAGACGGCCATTTTGTCTTGCATGGATATTTTTTTATCAAATTATTTCCGACCCTCCGAATTGTGATTTAAAAAATTCTGTGAAGAAACTGACTCAGCAGACTTGGTGAAAAATAAACAATTTATTCATATATTTCATATAGTGTTCATTTATCATAATTGTTTCATTAAATACAGTCGATTTTTATAAAGAGTGACGAAAACGGAAAAGCGTGGTAAATCGGAACAAAAATATCGCTAAATGTTGCAATTATTAACTTTTACAAACGTTTACACTTGGCTTAAGTTGGAAACCAGTCACAGTGAAAGACTGTCTTTGAGAGATTATTTTTCTTTAACAGCTTGCCTCGAAAACGTCGTGTGTCGTATGAGTAGCTTCCTCCTTTCTGTACAAGTATATTGTACAAGCGCGTTTAAGTAGATGTTATCAATAAATGAAGAGGGATACTCGGAGGAGGCATGCCTTTGAGTAGGTTATACAGACAATTCAATAGCAAGTGGTCTACAGCAAGCAAAGCTAATGACAAATGTTGGCCAGGCGACAAACCGAAAGAAGTCGTAGCCGCAGTTGACCACCAACGGTGCCTGAGCTCACATGACAAATGGCATGTGCTGACATTTGACATTTTCGCAGGAGTCGGACATTAACATGTAATAGTGGGCGGGGAGTAGCTAAAGCCATAGTAAAAGGGTTACCTTAGCCAAGGGAAACGCGCAATTATGACCGGCCAGGCCGACGAGGCAACAGCTCCCTCGATGCGATATGGCCCAGCCTGGTGGCTCTGTCTGTCGGCCCTTGCCAACAGGCCGTGTAGTGGCTGGACCACACAAGTGGCTGTGAGGTCCACGAAAGCCAAGTCGGTGGCTGTTTTGCATAAATGTCCCAGCCCGGATTGCCTACGGCTGCAGCTCGTATCTCAGGCAGCTCAGTTCCCTGTCGCCCCCTTTCAACCACATTTAGCTATCAACATATGTGCCCGCGCTGCTGCTGGTGCTGCTTGTTTAATTAAAAAATTAAGCTCCAAATCCCCAGACCATTAAAAAGATTTTTATTTATACCTTTTAATTTCATCAATCGTTGCGACGGCAGGTGCCGCGCACCCAGGTAAACGTGTCTCGTGTCTGGCCGCTCAGTCTCGCATACTTTTTAGTAGTTCTTTTCCCTTTTTATTTTTCTTTTTTTGCTTTTAACAGGAAACAATTTCATTTGCGAGCAGAAATTCTTTTTTAAATCTGCCGCCGTTAAGCAAAAAGAAAACATGCCAAGAAATAATAATAATAAAAAAAAATACAAAAAATAACTGCGAAAAACCAATCGTTACAACTCCGTGTCGGGTATAGTCAATATTAAGAGCAGACTTGCAGCGCCTATTCAGTTGGTTAAATCATCTAAACTCTTAATAGATTTGATATATATATATATATATATATATATATATACTGTTGCATCTGAAGAAAATGGTTGCTACATGTATAACTATATCATACATATCAATTTTTATTTGCGATGATGACCAAACTCTTTCTCAAAGTGAAAGTTATTTTTAAAATATTTGAGTTTGAACTCAAAGTTTGTAAGTCAAAAGGAAAGTCTCAAGTCAATATAGTTGGCATGGCATGGCACAGCTGCAGTAAAGAGTATTGCTTATTCTGCACGATTTCGATGCTACCATGTTGTGGTTTGTCGCTTTGTTTCCTTTTTGGGCAGAACGCTTTGCCGGCCCCGTTGCATTGGTCGGGTCTGTTGTCCAACCCAAACCCACGAGAGTCCCGTGTCTCTCCTCACACCCTGCCAACTCCTATTAGGCCTTCAGGTTCGGTACGTTTGCTCAGTTTTACTTTATGAATGTCGCCATGTTGCTGTTGTTAATGTTGTTGCTGGTGTTGCTGTTGCTGTTGCTGTTGTTACTGTTGGTGTTGTGGCACATTCCACTCGACGGCGACAGGATGAAACTGTTGCCTGCATACGGCATGCATATTTCGTATTTTTAGTACAGCCATTTAACATCATCAACTTAAATATGCGTGCAAGATTTATGCCCACATCGCTGGCTCCACCAAACAGTGGGGCAGGAGGGTGGCGAGAGGAGCAACCATGAAACGTTAAAACGAAACCCATGACCGGCAAATGGGGCTAAAACTGGCATACAAATGTGACTAACACAAACACAGCGAGCAAACATGATACACATTACCAAATAAAAAGATGTCCGACAAGTGCTATGATAAATCTATATCACACACACATCATACGCAAAGCGGAGCTTGAACCTCAACAATTTTATTACTTTCCAGCATATGATAAATATCCAGGTCCGATTTCCCCTAACTTCCTGTCAGCAATTGGATTCTTTACTGTCTAATATAACTAGATTCAGAGGGAGTCTTCTACTGAGTGAAAAGAGGAGCACAAAGCGAATTGCAGTTTGCAGTCCAGCGCACCTCCCTTATTATTTTAACATCGATCTATAACATTGCCAACTGTGGATCTGATATGCGAGGCATGTATGCATACGTAAAAATATTTTTCGCCTGGGGTTATGGACATTGCGCAAAACTCTTTCATTGAGAAACAACATATTGATTCATATACGCCTTGGCACACGTCAGGCATTTGGTAATTACAGGGCATTAAAAAAGTCCACAACAAATGGATGTTTATTAACATTTAATTCGCGACACGCGTGCAGAATTAAGTAATTTATATTTAATTAAGGAGACGCAACAGGTGCTATGCAAATAAATGCGGCCAAATGTATTTTATTTTTTTTAGCTTGATTCTGGCCAAGTTTCGCCAGCGGCTGAATAGTAATTAGCTACGGCATTCGACGATTTATCATCATATATACAAATCTGGCGGCCATAAACAAATGCAAACTGGCGCCAACTGATGTTTGGCTTTAAATATTAGCCACAATGTTGGTGGCTTTCATGCGCGCTCACTCACGAATTGAAATGAGTATATAGGCTTTGCACAAGGTAGGCTTGGAGTGAGAAGGCTGCAAATTTTAATTATATAGATATCTTGCGGACTTGCGATTCCATTCATCACAGCAAGCGGCAAAACTTGATCTTCTCTAAGTTCCCTTCATTTGACAGGTGTAAATTTTGGAGAGTATTTCGCAGTCAGTCCTCTCTCCGACTGCAACTTTCAGGCTTATTTTATCTGTTGGCCCCGAGCACAGCAGGTGAAGATGTTTGCCCAGTTAGCCAGTTAGAAACTAATTCTATTTACCATTTACATATATTCATATTCATAATCATATTCATATTGAGAGTTTCGTATTTGTATTCGTATTCAGATATACATTGGTGGACTTGCATTTGGAACTGGCGTTGGTTGGCGGCGTTGCGCAAATTCCCGCCAGAAATCAATAAAATATTTCGTTTTTTTTTTCTGTTTTCAGTTTTCTGTTTGGCTTGTGCAAGTTTTTTTGTGGCAGTCGCTGTTGCAGTCACAGTCACAGTTTCAGTTGCCTCAAATGTCATTGGCTCTGACAGCTGCATAATGATTTTATTAAATTGCGCATAAGGTTTTGAATAAGTGCGGCGGCGTGAGTTTTGTCTTAGTCAACTTGTCAAATGGCTTAACTACCAGCTCTACAAAAGCACAGAAAATAATAAAAACAAGAAACACAACCACGATGTAAACACTGAAGAATTGTTCATTTAACCAGTGCTCAACCAGCTAATACCCTGCACCTATTCCTCTCGCAATATCTAACAAATTAAGTATATCGTAATTATTTCAATCTCCTTTTGGAACATCAGGCAAAGAATTTTCGCGCTTTGATCAAAATAAGACTTGAGAAAAATTTGGAGTCTTCACATATAATATGCTTAAGGTTTAAAAACAAGCTAAAGTAGTATATTTGAGCTTAAAATGTATAACATTAAACATATAGATAAGGTGTTCTTGTCATAATCTAAAACTTAATCATATTTGGATACAGATACTGAAGTTTTATTTCTAAAAAAACTTGATATAACCCATTGAACGATCTTTCCTCTCCCCAGCAATCTCTTTCGTTCCTATTCGCATTTAGATAGGGTATAAACAGTGCAATCTCATGTCCTCATATTTATGACTTTTTAATAATTTTTTGAACAATTTTTAACAACCAAACAAATTGATGTCCATAAACGGCAAACTGGCAAAATGCACTGTTATAATACTTGGAAACAACTTTATGCACTTTTATAATGGTAAATAATTTTACAATTTCCATATTTACGGTCTGTAGTTAACGAAATTCAGCGATTGAATTTATATTCAATACCTTAACAATATATTTATGGCCGAAGATAAATAATTTGATCTTACAATAATAATTTAAATATCGAATTTAAATATGAATTTGTATGCGAGATAAATGTCAAAGATAAAGAACTAATTGTGTGTTATAATCAATCTGACTTTATTATCTATGCTTAGACTAGTTTTTTAATTGACGAGAACGGCACGGATCAAATTGACTTGTCTCTGGTAATTAATAAACAATCTCTTTTTGAAAGGCTAATGAAATGGCCGAAATACTATAATTAGTCGTCAATGCCTGAATCGAATTTTGTTTGATTTGTGGGAAGAATCGAAATAGAATAGTGGAAAAAAGGGGAACCGATAAATGAAGACGATAGAAATACATAGAAATGGAAATCGAATGAGGATGAATGATAGGAGAGAAGATGTTGAGTAAGAAAGAGTGAGAACAAAACAAAATGGAGGAAGCCAGATGGAGATAAGATAAGGAAAGGAAGGCATGATGAGTGAAAGAGAAGAACCGAAATACAAAGTGACACAGAGAGGAAGAGAAAGTGAGGGAGAATGCATAGGAATTAGATAGGGAGGCGAAATAGATAGGGAACTTTTTTAGAATTAACCATGAATTAATGAGACTGCGCATTGTTCTTCACAAACTCTATTTACCCGCTTAGCTAACATTTCATTTGAGTTTTATGTCACAGCCACTGGTAGCAATCGTATAACCCGAGCCCTGTCTCATTCAGCGTTTCAGTTGCTCAGATAACGTTGACGTTAGATTTCACTCTTATAAACTTCAATTTATCTGAGCCTCGTCAAGCTCGGCTGTATCTAATTTTAAAATCTTATTTATTGGACATAAATTGGGAAATAATCCTAGAAGAAATAGCCAAACCAATTAGGTAAATTCCGACTACGTTGCAGATAATTAACTTCAGATTTTCAACCAGATCGTTACATAAATGGTCACCTACAATGATATCACATAAATAAGTACACCCCTGTGGAACACTCCCTTCCCAGCGTACAATCTGAACATGAGCAACAGCAAAATGTTCATTGATAAATAACTGTCATTAGTTGTAGTCGGCGCTTTTTCCCATGGTTTCAGGTTGCCGAATTCCCAAAAAAAAATGTTAACTACGATCGGGCTGTTACACAAATAAGAGTTACTCAAAATAAAAATACTCTGAAATAAATGCATTTAAAAAAATTAGCAATGATCAGTGAGTATACGAGCTTAAGCCGCGCGATATCAATGCCATGTCGAAGTCCCCCGGGCCAAGACTTGAGCCAAGTGTCTGCGAACAAGGTTAGGCATTAGGGGCAGTCCCCCATTGCCGTCGGGTGGGTGGCTTATAATTAATTTGGTGCAACATTTTGCACGGCTTCAAAGCCGACTGTGGCAAAACCAGCTGTGCGATGCCGAGCCCAGTGCGCCTCGAGCCGCATTCAGATAAATGCAACTTGGTCAATGTGCGCATTTATCAAGACAATTGACGGATTGGCAGCTTGCATAAAATTACGCAAAAATCAAAAATAAATCGCAAACAAATTTTTTTAAAATCTAGAGTTGGCTACACCTGTCAGCGACTGCGGCTTATGATTAACTGTCAGCTTTAGCTGTCTCTGATCGATTTATTGCTGTCCATTTGACAAATCAATGCAAGTCGCAAAAAAAAAAAAGAAACATGCAAAAATCGAAAGTTTCCTCATGCCGTATATCATATGCCCTTGCTACGACTATGTGCAATCAACGAATTAGAGCAGCAAAACCGTCGATAGTTTCTCCCGTCAATGGTTTTCGATGATATTAACAGTTCCACAAGGGATCCTTTATGAAGCAGATCAATTTCCAGCCTTTAAGAGTGTACCACTGGACTTAACTAATTAGTAAATAATGAATGCTCAGTCGGTCATGAACAATGCGTTTGCTTGCTTTGTTGTTCTTATGGGCAAATACTATCACAAAATATGAGTACCCTATAGAAGTGTAACACTAATGATGTTGCACAGTCAAGACTCGCACTGGATGAAACGCAGATGCGCAGTGAGTCAGTCTTCTGACCAGTTTTTACTGCCGCCTGCCAAATGTTGGTAGTCAAATATTAATTTACCGTGTGCATACACACACTCAGTCACTCACTCGTGCCTCTTGGCGGTGATTTTGTTTGGCTGCAGTTGGCTAATGAAATCGTAAGTGCTTTTATCTCATAAATAGTTGCTAGCCGAGTTACTCCTGATCCAGCCTGCATCACCCCACCGCCCAGAGAGCCCCTTCCTTCATTCATTTATTGCCAGACTGGCGAGGCCTGGCTTGACTTGGCTTGGCTTGGCTTGCGTTCAAAACTCAGTTTCAGTCCATTTTCATTACCGGTTTGAAATATTTGTGCGTTAAATGAGCCACACAGCGTACTTAATATGTTTTACAATAAACTGACTTTTTACCATCACCACAATCAGAGAGAGTAGTTCGAATATGGCATTCGAGAAGGGATCTTTTTAAAGTCAATCAAGAAGGTATTTGAGACTGAGCAATAGCCCCAATAGGGGCTGTCAAGACTTTTTTATTCATCCAAAATTAATTTATACAAAATAATTAATATTTTGATTATATCTCATAAGACAACTAGTTAAACAAGCTTTCATTAGAAAAAACTTCAGGGAACTCTAGTTCCCGGTATAAAGACACCCTGAACCATACCCGACCTGCCTTTTCCAGGACATCCTATCTTTTATATAAGCTAGTCTAGTTCCGAAGACGTAAGATATGTGATTTCAGAGAAACGGAAATTTAAAATAAAAAGACGCACGATAATGCGTCCCCTCGGCTATTCCTCCTGTTCAAGAATATATAAGCTTTGCGCGGTCAGCCACGCCCTCTAATACCACGGTATAGAAAAGTTTGAGGAGCACAAATAACTTATCCTGCAATGTTTTTGCTTATGAATACAATACAATAAGCGAATATAATGGTGGTAATAGGCAGTGATAGGTGCACTATAAATATTTAAAATGTCAAGTTTTTTAAGATGCCTTCTTCCGTGCTTGTATGCGTAATGCACCCTTAGAGTCCACGTTAAATGATTACGGTGAAAAAGCGGTTAAATATAAGTTTCACTTTCGCCTCGCGTATTTCTGGGCCTGGTCCATTGAACAATGCGTTCGGAAATTGAACTGACGCCGTGCATGTGAAATATTTTAACGCCATTTATCAAAGTGCCAAATGGAAAATTGCTGCTTGGGTTAGTTTGATTGCCTGGCTGCTTGGGTGCTTGGGTGCTTGGGTGCCCGACTGAATAGCTGTTTGGCCTGTTGGCTTGTTGGCTTGTTGGCATGTTGGCTTGTGGGCTACTTGGCGGCTTGTTTGAGCCTTGACTGACAGCAGCAGTTGGCCTCAGCCGCCCAGCGGTTCGTCACTTAGCCTGCTTGATCAGCCAGTTAGTCAGCCAGACAGGCAACTGACATGCAAAGCACAGCCAAAATGAATTATACGCATTTCAAAGCTTCAACACTGTTCACAAAGTACAATAGCAACAGCAACTGCAGCAGCTGCACAACATTCATACGGAACCCAGAGGGTCAAAGCATCATCAAAAGCCTTTGCCAAATTCAAAACGAATAGGGAATGCCCTAAAGCTCATACTACAAAAATATTAGGTTTGTATTTAAATTTGTTCAATTTTTGGAGAATAATAGTTTTACGAATAGGAAGAACTAACCGTTCCCTCTTTGCCTATCGAACAGAGTTCTGAGTCAAACATTTTTTAAGCTCTTTCAATCAATCCCTAATAATAATAAGTTTGCGACAATGTTATATTTATTCCAAAATTATTCCATTTGCCAATAGAAATGCAGAAAATCTATCGCAATATTTTAGTGTCGCTGGAAATATGTGCTTATTTAGAACAAAATAAATATGCTCTTCCCCCTCTATACTTAAAAGCTACATTTATGTTCGTAAGCTGATTGGGAGGGCTTTTGAAAACGAAGCAGACTAGAATTCGCAAGCGACGACGAGAGACTTAGCTGGAAGTGTTAAGGATGGTCTCCTTAACTAAGTCTGTCCCTTGTTGAGCGTTTGCTTTCTAACCACAGAAA
Organism: Drosophila paranaensis; assembly: GCA_035047545.1. Taxonomy (NCBI): domain Eukaryota; kingdom Metazoa; phylum Arthropoda; class Insecta; order Diptera; family Drosophilidae; genus Drosophila; species Drosophila paranaensis. The sequence goes on along the minus strand of JAWNPL010000026.1, from coordinate 1,418,844 downwards.
CCAGGACAACAACGGCACAGAAGCGCCAACGGCGAGAAATAGCCAATACGCAGTCAATACGTAAGAGCAAGTGGTAAGAGCTAGAGCTCGTTGCATGTGGAGCGCAACTTTCGCCGCGTCTTCGGGCGGGACTCTATAAATTTGTTACGAGTTCGACGTTTGTGAGTTTGAACTGTTTGTTAGTTGTTTGTTGTTTGTTGTTTGCTGAGTTAGCTTAACTAAAGCCGATGTCCCTGAATTATTTATGTTGCATGCGAGCAACCACCAACTCCCCCCAACTGACAACTGATAACTGACAACTAGCAACTGGGTCAACGAGTCCCGTTGCGACTGCCGCCATATTTTGTGGCACATTTGAACAGGTGAACAAATTACAGTAATTAATGAACGCATTTTTACATTAAGGTGTTTATCAAGTGTTTCTCAGGCCTCTGCCTCACGGTATTGTTTTGTAATTATATGCATATGCCGCCCGATAATATGATGCCACGCCCCGCTATGGGTACTCCTTTGGCATGACAACTTGGTTTCAGGCAGCTCGAAATTGATTTCGCTTTTGCCGGCCAGCCATTCAACCAGCCATTCAACCAACGAGGCAGCAAGCGAGCAACCAGCTGCTGTCAGCTAAGTGGCGTTTTAATTATATGAATACGAGTTCGAGTATTCACTCGCACTCGCACTCATAAACGTATTCGTATTCGCATTCGCATTCATACTCGCAGACAGACTGCCCAGTTAACACCATTCATTAAATGGACTGGCCTGCACTCATTTGAGCCACTTATTGACTGTGATAAGTGCATGGAAAACATTTAATGGACCCACGAGTATACAGATACAAGCAGCTTGCCAATATTTAACCTCATGTCAAAATATGTTATGTGTGCCTTATGAATGTGCCTTTGTGGCGGCCTTCAAGAACTTGTGATGAAACAAGTATCATCTAGCGACAGACACCTTCGGCTCTATATGGATTAAATATATCACTTATATTAGAATGCTTTTATGTATGAAAGGTATATACAAATATAATATATATATTACTACGACAACTAACAATATCTTGATACTTCAATTAAGATTAGTATATACCTGTATATCTAACTGTCGCCTTCTTCGGCATAATTGTTGAAAAAAGTCAGGGCACCCAGTTTTTCGAACATATCAATTACATTAACAATTTCGAGCTAATATACTTCAAAGTGCATTTGAAGCATAAGGAGCGCATTCAAACTTCGTCTTGCATAAGCTCACAATTTACGTCTTGTTTTTCAGCTAATTAAAGGGAGTGAGCTAAGTATTTAATGAGAATTTTTCAAAATGATGAATGCAATTATTTATTTGCTTAGAAAACAAGGCTTAACTGATATATAAGAAAACTCTAGTCGAGACCGCTCGACTAGGGTATACCCCGAACCCTGCGAAGAACCGCTATTCCGTGCATTCTCAATTTCTTTTATATACTTATGTATATATATGTTCATTACACACACACACAGGCGCACGCACACACAAGCGGAAGTCGGTGCGTCAGCTGTTCTTAGGCTGCTATTTGCATGCCAATGCTATGGGAAATTAAATGTTTAATAACTTTTTTTCTAGAGCAACAAATTTGATTGTTGGGCATGATCATGTCACTCATATGTATGTATGTGCCAAAGCATAAGTCTCTAGTATTTGATATACGGGAGTTACAAATTTGAGGCGAAGGGTTCGTGGCATCCAAAATTTAACAAAAACCGAAATTGCCTTAGGCTTACATAACACTAAATGTAAAATTTGAAGACTCTAGCTAGAAAGATGAATTAGATAGAATTTTTTAGCTTAATTTAGATTTTCGTTTTTAATCGATAACAATAAAACGATAACAGTTATCGGATTTCTGAAACAAACTCGATCTTTTCGTGACAAAAAAACAGCAAATAAATTGATAAATAAAAATATATATATATATAAAAAGTTATCGAATTTCTGAAACAAACTCGATCTTTTCGTGATATACATAAAAAATTTCAAGTCTCTATCTCCTATAGGTTCTAAGAACGACGCGTTCATACATACGGACAGCCGGACGGACAGACGGACGACGGACAGACGGACAGACGGACGGACGGACAGACGGACATGGCTATATCAACTCGGCTTGTCATCCTGATCAAGAATATATATACTTTATGGGGTCTGCCACGCCTCCTTCTGCCTGTTACATACATACGCCTTCCAACAAAAACATTATACCCTGAATTCCCATTTTCAATGGGTTCAGGGTATAAAAATATATTATTACTGTGTTTCCCCAAGCGTATAGATCAGACTCAGCTGGAGGCCAGATAGGTATATAAGCAACTGGAACTGCGAGCAATTTGCTTTCGCAGCCCGTGCAAAATTAATACATTAACACTTGTGCCGTGTGCGACACATGATATCGGAGGGCGGCAGGGGCCGGAGTGGACAATCTAGTGACACCTGAGGGTAGGTTCGACTACCTGAAGAAGATATTAACTTAATAATTGATAATTGAAAGTGCTGCGTAGGCAAGCAGCAACTGCAGCAGAAACAACGCAACAACAAAAACGGCAGTTGAGCCAACAGGCTGCCCAAGAGGAGACCAGAAGCAAATGTTTACCGTCGCGACGGTCGCCAGTCGAAAATGATTACATTGCTCGGGGCATGCCTCTTGTTGCGCTGCTGTTGCTGCTGTTGCCGCAACATGCAACACGAACTGTGCGCACTTGCAAATGAGCTGCATTTTGAGACATTAAAGGGCACTTAGCATAATGATTTACAGCTTTAATTTACGCAATTAAATTGGAATATTTCGAGCCTTGAACGAGGCTGGCCCATGTACAAAAAGAAGAAGAGCATGAAAAAGCAGCCGCAGCCAAGCAATCAGCCAATGGCAAAGATCCAGACACAGCCGAGAAAAAGGTGAAAGAAAAGAAAATCACAGACAATCTCGAGTTCCTCATAAAAGCCCAGAGCCCTACCTCAAGTTCCACCTAGCAATGCCAATCACCATGAATTTACATGAAATATGAAGTCAAAATAACTTCACTGTGTGAATGCCCCATTTTGTCTAATGCGACTTTAAACGAGATCATTAGGACCAACGCGATCGCTGAAGAAAACAACTCCGCCTGAGTCATATACATTGTACTGAGTGCACTATATTACGGTACATGAAAGTTAAGCAGCAATGATCGAATGGAAACAAACTTTGCGAGCCCCTTTTAAATACAGCATATCAAGCTTGAACTACGCAAACCTATATCGACTCAGTATTATTTTCAATAAATCGAAGTTAAGTTTATATTATAGAGCTATGCGTGTTCTGTTGGAAATACTTTATATGGAAAGCCGAAGATGAGGGAGTTTATAAATATTCTCCGAATTTCGAATGCTTAGATTATGGGTCCTTGCCATGCAAGAAGTAGATATAAATGCTTTGAAATAACATAGATAGTACATGTGTATGTATGTACCTCTAGCTGAATTCAATCATATATATATATATGATGTGCACACATATATGAGTAAGCGCCGACTCGTGAACCACTTTTAATGTAGACATCGAAAAGTTATGCGTGTCGATTAATCATAGCACAGACAGCGCTGGCGTGTTAAGTGAAATCGTGTGTGAATCGTGTTTAAAGTCATGTGTCGTGTCGTGTCATGTGGCAATAATCGGCGATGATGGGTGCCATCTCTAGCCCGAATGCAATCAGGCGACACAATGTTATTGACACCTAGCGGACAAGGTTTCGATTTCAGGCCCGGGTCACTGTGGTGCTATGATCCTTTTGTCCTGTTTGCCGACTGCCAGCATCAGGTACACTTGATTGGCACTTTGGCTGAGTGCGTCTGATTGGCACAGAGCGCCACGCTCAGCTTCACACTCAGCTCTCCACTCGAGTGGAATGCGACGCTGCGTAGGTGAGAGCAGATGTGCAGCGCACACACACATTTCCATGCACCCACAACCGTCACAAGCTTCGCTTTAAATGGTAATCCGTGCTGAGCTATTGTCTTCTATATGAAGCGCCATTTCATTATGCTAAAACCAAGAGATATACATATATATATGTATATATCGTGCCTACTCTTCAAATTATTTGTGTGCATAAATCAGTTTGAAAATCAAGTGACCATCGTTTTATCATCTGCGGGTCTCGAATAGGTTTCGTTTTCATTATACCCCGCACTCATTGGAAATAAGTAACAGAAGGTATGCTGATTCTGCTCAGGCAGATGTAACACTCAGAAATATACATATCCAGTATGTCAGCTTAATGTAATCTGTCAAATCAAGTCTGTCAAATCAAGTCGACACCTAAGAGTCGAAAAATAGATCCAGCCCTGTCCTGGTTTGGAATACAATAGATCGTACTATTATAGCCATGATTTTTTTTTTTTTCAAAATATCTATAGCTCAAATTGCGTAACTGTTATCTTGTTAATTTATCAAGGAAAACATAATAATATTTTTATTGCTGCTCTCCTATTCGCTTTTTCTTTTAGGGCAACCCAATCATGATGATTTTACAGTAAGTATTGTCTTCTATCAATAGATATACATCTCTAATTAATACTATACTATATGGAAGCTTAAGTTAGTCATTGCAATTACAGAGTATCTACCTAAAGATCACAGGAGGCCGGTTACTAGCTCCATTTGGTTTTCAGATATTCCGGTCTGTCCGCCACGGAAATTGATCAATTACCGAGCACTTTGGCGTGCCGACCAGTTTTTCCCGTCTAGTTTTGGCCAACGTTCAATTTACATATATGTATAAGAAAAAAAACAAAGCGCAGCTCTAGTTTTTTTTCGGTTAATTTTTTATTTTTGTCGGGCACACTTTTCAGCTTGTGTGCGAATGTTTTTTTTTTTTTTTTTTGAATATTTTTAATTTTCTTGGAGCTACAATCTACAATTTGGAGGCTTAATCTCGTCGTCGCATGAAAAATGGGCGAAACGCCTTTAGTGTCAATTTTATGTTATCGTTTGATTTATAATAATGCTGATAGACGTCGATGTTTTAATTGATTGTGCTGGAAGAAAAAAGAGCTGAGGTTTTGGCCTCTCCCTCTGTCTCTCTCTCTCTCTCTACATATATATCTCTCTTTATCTCTCACTTTTTCTCTCTCTCTCTCTCTCTTTCTTTCTTTCTATCTCTATACATATAAACATATCTCTCTTTATCTGTCTCTATCCCTCTCTCTCTCTTTCTCCCTCTAACTCCCTCTCTCTCTTTCTCCCTCTAACTCCCTCTCTCTATGTCCCTCTCTATATTTCTCTCTCTCTCTCTATCTCTCAATCTATCTCTATCTCTCTCTCTGTCTATCTTCCTCTCTCTCTCTCTCTTTCTCTCACTATCTGTCTCTCTCTCTCTCTCTCTCTCTCTCTCTCTCTCTCTATCACTCTATCTATCACATCTCTCTCTATCTCTTTCTCTCGCTCTCTCTCAATATATATACATATATATGTAATTAACCAAAAAGTTTCTTAAATCTCTCCAAAGACAGTCTTAAGATATTGAATCAAATTCCTTTATATTTATATTTTATATGTAGAATTTATATTCAGTACAACATATCCTATATCCCACAGCTTCTTCGCTATGGGTCCTTATGTTCATGCCAGCCTGCATTGTTGCAAGCAAATCAAAATTCCAACACCTTTGGCTTACACATATCGATGCCCAGTGAGCTCCTGGGAGCGCATTGTAGTTTGAACATGCGTTCAATGTGATTCATGGGCAATGCAAAACATAATGCTATAAAAACGCCAGATTCATAAAGAGGAAATCCCGAAGCTGGTCAGTACAGACTCTCAGATGCAAAATGCGAGCTGCGGTCCATTAAGGTAGCGCATAAATAAGTTGACAGCAGGCGCTGGGAGCCCATTTCATTGCCCTGGCTAATAATGACAGCCATATGAAGTTATAGGTAGCAATACAGAGGGACCCATTGTATGTCGCGTGATAGCTTCATTTTCATAGCTCGGAACGGATGAGCGGATGCCCAGATACGCGGAACAGGCACAGCAGGATGTCCCCTCCCTTTCCGTTCCTTAAAGGGGGCTGAGTTGGCGGCCTACACCAGAGGCCGGCGCTGTCAGCATATATCAAACTAAGCCTGATTAACTATCGAGCATTGGTCATATATGGATTTTGGATATGCTTACGCAGATGTGTGCCAAAAAAAGCCACAAAATGTTAATAAAATAATCTGGATAGAGGAATTGGAATTCCTTAGAAACCTGTAGCTGATGCCCCAATGCGATAGCGGAAATTTATGACTTCATTAAGGTAACAAGCTAATATATAAGAAGCATCTCTCACCTGAAACTGAAGCAGAAACAGAAACAGAAACTGAAACTGGATTCGGTTTGGGTCAGGCGAATCGTTGAAGGAGTCGCCAGTTGCAGTTGTTGACCCATTTCAAATGGATTACCCACATAGCTACATGCATAAATAGTTTGGACCACTAAACGCCTCACCTCGAGGCTGTGGCAAAAAGATTTATGGCACTTCTCTCTCCGTCAGCTCGCTCCCGCCCTCCCCTATCCCTCTGCACCCATGTACCTGTGTCCCTCTGCGCGAACCAATACAAGCCGAAGCGAAAACAAATGAGTTCGCTGTGTGTTAAGGCGAGGCTTTAACCTTTTTACGATTGGCTTTGCCGCTAAAGCCACTTTTAGCCACGTTTAGTCAGCAACGGAATCCCTTAGACTAAACGCGAACCAGCTGTTAACTTGTTGCGCCCTAATCAAACTGCAATTACCTGTCGAGGCGAGCACCTAGCTAAGGAATCTCACAGCCAGGAATCTTCAATTATCCAGCAACTCAAGCAGTTTGCTTAAGGATTCGTGCACCTAAAACAAGTGCTACACAAAATTCAAGTGCTAAGCAATTAGTGTGAACCGCTGTGAACCTAACCTTATTTAGTTTATACTTTGGAAATATAGATATAAACAAAACCATCATACCCTGACTCCAAGATGTAAAAATAATATAATATATTATACATAGTATAATGTAGCCTATAGATTTTACATGAAAGCCACATCATTTTTAAAAACGTATGTAAAATACGTTTGAGAAATTTATGAGTTCAAAAAGTTGTTAGATTTTGTGAGCTAATAAATTTTTAATTTGAATAATCTGGTTTCCTTCATTCTATAAAATCTTTTCATCTGCCCCAAGAGTCTATACTATACTCTAGAGTCTATACTTTACAAGCCAGCTGAGCTAAAAAGCTTTTTCACTATAATGTGGATACAAATCCAAAATGATGGGTGGGATCATAATTTAGCAATAAAAATAGCTCGTTCCTCTTTTCACTCGGACCTAACACAGCATATACTAAATCATTCGGGCTCAACAGGAGACTCAGCCAAGCTCAGTTTTGTATAGAATATAATATAAAAAAGCAAGAGAAACCAGATATTGGTATAGCAACTTAAAACTGTCAACTTAGTATTGATTAACGAGCTTATAGCATGTTTATTTTGCGATCTTTTTTGGGCACATAATTCTGAACGCTTTTCGGTGTTTACTATAGTCTCTTTTTTGTATGCTTCTTATATTTTTAAGTTCACATTAGGCTGTTACACTCCGGGCAAGTACCAGTGACAAGTTTTTTACAATCATTGCCTTAACATCAAGGCCACAGACGCTGGACGCTGGTAAAGTCCATTAAAGCCACACGGCTATGCTTTTCAATAGTATCTGGCGTTTTGTGCGCATTAAGTGCCTTCTATGATATTTTCCAGTTAAATCTCTCGACTTAACGCCACTTAAAGGCTGTGCTGTGCATTGATAACAATTTGCTATGGGCACAAACTACTTCTTGTTTCATCGGCTTCGTAAGCTTTTTCGAAAGTGACAATGACGCGCCAACACAGCAGCGACATCTTACGGTTGGGCAGTGTAACAGCAAGAACAGTTGATCGACCGTATGCAATGCAGTTGTGAAGTGAATTGAATTTGCAAATTAATCGAGCAACGGAAATCATACATGCGCGTATGAAATCTGTACCGTTAATTAGTCAGATAAATCTCCCTTGTCTGAAGATTTAGTTCTTGACTACTATCAATATTTGGCGGGCATCTTCAAATAGCTTCAATAAATACTTATGCATGTATATCGTTATCGACTCTCCGCCACTTTATTTATCTTATCGGCATTGCATCGCAACGCACTTTAGTAAAATTTGATAATTTCACGTCTCCTAATAAGATGGCTGTGTTACCACCTGATCCTGTGTTCAGTTTACGGTGCCCGGAAATGGGGGCTGTGAACTCCCTATGCTTCCACGAAAGCGAACGTCTGCTGGCAGGCACTTTCAAAGGCAAAGTATTTCTCTGGGATCTACAGGTGAGCAACAACACAACACCAAAATAAAAGTAATGCAACAACAAAAATAACAAATTGCGCGGTTTGTTTTTAGACAAACCGCTCAGCCTTGCAATTCGAGGTGGGCACGGAGCCAATTACGAGTCTGCATCATACTAAAGAGCACCTGATCACGCAGGAGAAGGGTGGCACTGTCACCATGTTCTCCATAAGTAACAGCACCTACGTCAAGGAGCGCAGCATAGCGGGCAATCACTTGGGCTATTGTCGCACAGCGCTGCACATAAATCCAAACAACACCAATGAACAGCTACTGTTCTATCCATGCGAGGAAGCGGCAATCGGCGTGCTGCACGTAACGGATCCGGCGGCGCCAACACAGATGCTTATAGCGGACGATCCACAACTAACGAAGCTGGGCAGCGTCACCTGCTTCAAGCCCTTTGAGTGCGCGTCTCAATTGTTTCTGCTCGCTGGCTACGAGTCCGGGCATTTTCTCACCTGGGACTTGAGCAGCGGCGTTATGATTGATGTCACGGAACTAGCGTCGGAAGCTTTAACTGTTGACTACGACCCCATTACGAATCGAGGCATAGTCGGCGGCGCTTGTAAGAAAGCAACATGATACATCTATCTTACGGCACACATAAACTTTATATACGCTCCCCTTTCACAGCCGATAAATTGACTACGTTTAGCTATCAAAGGCAGTCCATGCAGCTCCAACGCGGCTCTGATCTGTGCATCAAGAATGCCGGCGTTAATTGTGTGCGCATACGCTCTGATCAAAAGGTTTTCGCTAGCGCCGGCTGGGACGGACGCATACGCATATTTTCGTGGAAGAGCCTGCGCCCGCTGGCCGTTTTAACCCAGCACAAGCAAGGCGGCGTCACGGATCTCGCCTACTCCGCTCAGCCGGTGTCCATGTGGCATGCGCCCATCATGGCCGCCGCCGGCATGGATGCACAAATCTCGCTCTGGGACTTATACAACTAGATCTTAACACGAATGTTTCTTAGTGGCTTAAGTGTTACAGTTCAAACCACTCCCCTTTCTGCCAAACGGCTGTTCCACTGGCAGCGACTGACAATGTCTATAATTTAGTTCTTAATAAATATGTCATATACCCATAAATACACATTTCTCGTATGATACATTATTATAATATGATAGTAATCGTAAATTATGTCTAAACACTTTTTAAAATGTTCTAGTGTTTAGTGCTTTGAGATTCCTAATGAGTTACTCTCTCGACTCAATTCACATGAGATTTATATGAAATAAATTGAAAGAAAATAAATTTCCAAGCCATATTATAGATTTGCTTTATATCATTTAGCTTAAGATAGTTTATAATTCACAACAGCTTGCATACTTACTCAACGTCTATTCCAAAAGGCAATGTGTATATTCGACTCTTCATTACTTCATTTCATTCGTTCACATTTAATAGTGTCGTTAGTTAATAGAAATATTTGTTTAAAAAAATGTTCTTTAGCAAGCCAGCAAGAGGTTTAGAAAAATACATTTATGCAAATACACTATATATATGTATATCTATATATTGTAATTGAATAGTTGAAGTGGGAGCTGCGCAGAGAGATTACTGGCTCAGCTCGTGTAGTATGTGGGAGAGTACACCACTGGCCTCCACATTGCTGAAGGCCACATTGGCCAGATGCGGCTCGTATCGCTTCAAGCTGCGCTTGGCCGTCACTGAGTAGTTGACCAGATTCCGCAATATCAGGGCAGCCGTGAGCCGAATGCTCTTTGTGACTGGCCCCTCGTTCTCATCCATCAGCTCCTTCGAGTTCAGAAAGTCAGCCGAGTGCCGTTTGATTGCCTGCAGGGCAGAAGTTCCGACAGCAGTAGCGGCCGATGGAGCAGCTGCTGCCGCCGTTACCGGCGCATTGGCACTGCCCACATTACGCACTATGGTGACCGTTGGCTGTGCGGGCGACACATTGTGTATGCCAGTGGCAAGGCGTCGCTGAACGCTGGCTCGCAAATCATCCAGCGCGAGATGACGATCGACGAGATGCGTCATTAACGAGTAGCGCTTGCGAGCAATATTGTCGCACAGGCTTGGACCGCTGCCCCACTGGCAATAGATCTCCGCGCCCGAGTCCAAATGATCCGGACAGTGCACATTGCAGACGTGGTGCTGCAGCTCGTTGAGCGATTTGAACTTCCGACGCGGACAATTGCGCCAATCACAAATGAACAGCCAATTCACATCCACGGGCACAGCGCTCACAGCCGGAGTAGCTGAGGAATTGGTGTTGCTTGCAATACTCGTTGCCGCTGTTGTTGCAGTGGCAACTGCTGTTGCCCCAGTCGATGGGTTAGCGACTGTTACTGCTGTGGCAGCCTGTGACTCCACTGGTTTTGATTCCACTACCATTGTCGGCTTCGACTCGCCGCTGGCCGCCTGCCCTTGTTGAGTGGGCTTCAGCACAGGCATTTGCACCGGATGCTGTTGCGCAGGAGAGGCAGACGATGTGGGCGGTGGCATCGGCTTCTTAGCAATGGGTATTACTGGCGCAGGCTTCGCTTTGGCCGCTTCCGTGAGCTACAGAGGAAATAGATTATAATAACTGTACACTTTGAGATCCGCTCACTCACCGCGATGGGCATCGTAATCTTCTGCTGTATGATGGAGGGATGGTGCTGTTGCTGCTGCTCCAGCACGCTGCGTATGTGCTGCTGCTGCTGCTGCAGTGCAGCGCCCACGACAGACGTGGCGCCCACCGGTGGCTGGGTGGTTATGATTGTCTGCGAATTGAGCTGACTCTGCTGCAAGGGGGCAGCCGTTGCGGGCGTTTGGGTAATGAGCGTCGTCTCCTTGATGCCGCCCAGCAGCAGCTGCCGCTTGTCTGCGCCAGCTGCTGGACTCGAGATTATGTGCTGCTGAATGATGGACTGATGCTGCTGCAGCTGAGGTATGGGCGCTGTTTTGCTGGCAACGATGCCGCCCCGATGCAGCTGTGCGGCTTGCGCCGGCTGCGGCTGATGCAGCTTTATGGTTGCAGGTATCTGGTTAAGCTGTGACAGCAGCGAAGGCGACATTTGACCCGCGCCCAATGCGGCGGAGACTGCACGTTGCGGGTTTATAAAAATTTGCTGCTGCTGTTGCTGCTGCTGGACCTGGCTGGCAGGGCGCACCGCCGCAGCAGGCGCCGTAGTAGTGGTCACCAGCACCTGCTGCCCCTGCGCTGTCGTCATTATGACCTTCTGAGTGCCAGGCGCATTGGTGCTACTCACTCCGGGCGGCTGCTGAAGTATGATGATCGTCTTCGTCTGTTGCTGCGGCGCTTGTGTCACCAGCAGAGTGGGCGTGCCGGGCGCATTGGCCGATGCTGCCACTGGAGCCGACTGTTGCGCCACCAAGTAGGTCTGCCCCTGCTGGTTGGTGGCCAGCACGTACTGCGTTTGCGTCGGCTGCTGCTGCTGCTGCTGATCCGTCTTCTGCTGCAGTATGACCGGCACCGTCTGCAGCCCCTGATCCGTTTTAATGGTTGCCGTTGTCGCCAATTTCAACTGCGGCGGCGGCGCCGGCGAGTTGCCTGTGGGAAAGATGAGTTGCCGCTGTGTGGAGTGCACCTTGGCTGAGATTAGCTGCAATTGTTGCTGCTGCTGTTGTTGTTGTTGTTGCTGAGGCGTGGGTTGCTGCTCTTGACTGGAGGCTGCCAACGGCGGCACGTCATCCAAGTCCTCATCCTCTAGTATGGAGGCAGCCAAATCCGCATAGAGATTGGCAGCATTCTTGGAGGGCGTCACCTGCGGCTCGTCCTTGCCAGTGGATGCATTGCTGCTCTCCAGCGCCAACCGCTTATTTTGCTCGTCGTCGATAGTAAGCTTCCGCTTAGATTGTATAATTACGGTGCGTCCTTGCGCGTCCTTTGTCAACACATTGGACCCACTGAGTGGGGCGAGCGGCGGTGGAGCCGAGTCCGTCATTGGCTTCTTCTCCATTGGCAGCTGCGGATGGAGCGGCTTTATGGTGGTTTGACCCACCTTCACGGGCGTGTGCTGCATCAACGGATTGTTCACGAAGGCGCTAATTGCCGTGGAGGTTACCTTGATGGGTTGTCCGGCGGACGAGCCAGTTGACGATGCTGTGGTGGCCACAAGAGCGGGCGGTTGAGCCTGCGCCTTTTGCTTCAGCTGTCGCTCGTTAACTTTGTTTGCCAGCAAGCTCTTTATAAGCGACGAACTCGGCGTGGGCGTGTTGGTGGGCGTGGCACTCACTTCCTCGACCGCTTCGCCAATTGCTGAGTCCGACTTTGGTGTCAAGGTTGGTTCCTTCTTAGCAACTATTGCGGCAGCTATTGTCGTTACTTTCTGTTGTTGCGGCGGCTGCTGCTGTTGTTGCTGTTGCACGGGCAAGGGTTGTGCGCGCATCCTTATGCCCACGTAGTGTGTTCCGGGAAGTTCTGTTCCATCCATCTGCCGGACAATAGCGGGTCCTACGGTCGCGTTGAAGATGAGGCGCACGAGGCGTGGAAACTGGAGACGGTTAACCACCGAATGCTTGCCCGCCTTCTGGCAATGCGATAGGTAAATGGTGTACAGCTCCTGCTGCTCCACGCGGTACTCGTGCCCGTTGCCAGGTCGCTCATAAGTGGCCCCCAGCCAGGCCAACGCATACGTCTCGTCGTCGTGTGTGAAACTTTGCGGAGCTGATGGCGCCGCAGGCAGCGCAACCGTAGTGGTTGCTAATGCTACTGACGCTGGCGCAGGTGGCGCTGGTACTTGCATGGTGGACGGCGGCGGAAGCTGCACCTGCGGCAGACTAGCCACTGGCAGCTGCACGTGCGGCAAGCTAGGCACTGGCAGAGGCAGGGGCAGGGGCAGGGGTATAGGCGCAGGTATGGCAACGGAAGCAGTTACAGGAGCAGCAACAGCAGGAGCTGCCACTGGAAGCGACACGCTCTCCGGCTGTGGCGGCAGCACTTGCACCTGCGTTGGTGCTGGCAGAGGCAACGACACAATTGGCGCTGACGGCTGCGACTGCGGCTGCTGCTGCGGCTGCTTAACCGCCATCAATGGCGTCATCTGATTGCTAGGCAAGGACTGTGTCAGTGTAGACAGTACGTTGCCTGGCACCACCTCAACCACTCGCATCAATATGCAGCCCGCAGCGCCATATGATTGCGCCTCCACAGTCAGCAAAGCTACCAGCTGGTCTAGCAGACCGCGCACCTGCGCCAACATGGAGCATGGGCGTGCACCTAACGTGCTCAGCGCGTAGATAGCCTCCAGAGTGAAGATGAGCAGCATCACGTCTGTCAGCGACAGCAGCAGCATAACTCGCTGATAGAAGTCCAAGCCGAGGCAGCGATTTATGTGCTGGGCATTGCCCTCGCGTCCGCACAGCTTGTAGAGTATCTCCAGGCAGCTGATTATCACGGCCCGGTCATTTGATTCGACGCCCTCGCACAGCGTAGCCAGCAAATTCCTCGACAGCTCGTCCGTGGCAGGGTCAAGCAGCTCGAACTGATGAGCCAGATTCCCAGCTGTCTCCAAAGCCTGAATGTGGATGTTGCCTGAAAGAGGATGTAGATGCAGGTCTCAGCATTAGATGGATTTAATACTCCATATTGCCAACTTACTCCAACGCACGTTGGCGCCCATGACCAGATATCGCCACAGCGTGCGGTTTGTGGCAAGGAGCGCGACGTTCTCCTGGTGGAAGCTCAAGCTTCTCAATAGCTGCACAATCTGGAGAACACGCTGGCCAATGCGTTCGTCCGTGCCATGACTGCGGCGCAGGTTCAAGAAGTCCATCTCGAAATCGAGCTCGTCGGATTGGAATAGGTAGTCATCGTAGGCATCACTCTCCTTGCTAATCAGACCATTGTCCAGCCAGGCTTGTTCATCCGTATACAAGTCCAGAATCTGGGGCTTATCGTACAACAAATCCCGCCAAAAATTAAGCTTAGAATGCCTGCGCACCAGCATGCCTGTGTTGTTGTGACCATGCTGGAATAGCTGACGCATGCTGTAGTCCGCATAGACCCCCAAGTGGGCGAGCAGGACGTCCAGGAGCTTGGGGCACTCAGTGAGCTGCAGAGTGGAACGCGGCTCGTTGGCCATCAGAGTGCACACATTGATGGCAAAGTCCTGCTCGTTAGGCAGCGGCGATATAAGAGACAGCAGCAACTTGTCGTAGTTGCTGTGCTTGTGCAGTTGCGTAGACATTTTGTACTGGCGACGGCGATCCGCATTTACGATGTGCTGACGCTGGTTATAGGCCATGGGCACGGCCGTCAGCGTGGAGTGTGCCATGCCAAAAATGCTTCCCAAGCCGCTGCCCGTCAAGCTGCCACCTGCACCACCAATGGCGCCGCCAGCCAAGGCACGAGAGCGCACACGACTGGCGCTGGCGCCGAGATCGACGCATTCGATGGCCGCCTCCAAGGCTTCCAGCTTGTCTGGATCCTCGCCCAAAAAGTTTAAGCGCTCGTACTTATCCAGATAGCGACGATAGATATGCTTTATACCAGCGGTGCCGTTAACGCAACGATCCCGCAGCGTGTCCAGCGCGCTGTACACCTCCTCCCACTCGTCGCGCATGTTGACCTTATTGAAGCCACCGCGCTCCGTGACCTCCTGATACAGCCGATACAAATCCACATGCTGGCCACTAATCTTGGCCGCCTGCGTCAGTGGGGTGCTGTTGAAAATAAAACCAAGTTAAGTCCAGTATTCGCATGCTAAACAGTCGCTTACCCGCGCCGCTCATGAAACTGATGCAAGTCACGCCAGAACTCGTCCGGAGCACTCAGCTGCTGGTCCTCAGTTCCAGGTGCGTCACCAGATTGTGGCTTTTCTGGCGTTCCAAAAACTAATTGCTGTTGCGCTTGTAGCTGTTGTTGCTGCGTATTTCTCGCGCGCAATGGTGTTCCCGCAGCGCCAAGTTTTGCCGGCGTCGACTCATTTTGCTGTGTGTTGTTGTTGTTGGCAGCAGCAGGCGAAGCTGCTGGCAGAGACTGGAGCAGCACGCGTACACTATCAATGGACGTCATACTTTGGGTATTTAAATCGAAAGGCAACACGAGTTGTACATTTTACAAACTAATACTGCGCGCACACTCACTTATTTTAGTTAAAAAACTAGAAAAACTCAACAATAAATACAACTACAACGCGAAGGCGACGCGCTTTTAGATGCAGGGTTGCAATTGGAAAGTATCAAATGCTGTGCGCAAAAACAGAGCAATATATCGTATCAAAACGCAGTTGAATGTCAATCGCACATGGAAAAAAGATATCGATATTTCGTAATACTCCACTTAATGGCGCCAGCACATAATTTTTTTAAATACATCACGTTCATGTACATAAGCATTTAACATATGTAAATAATTAAATAATATTTAAACACTTAAGAATTTTTAAATATATTTGTTCTCTAAGCTAAAGACTTGAATTATAATTTGCGATTTATTTTTAAAAATATCGATATATCTAACAGCTCTATCGGCACCACAGAAATATTCAAATGAAAAGAATTCAGTAATAAATATTGTTTCTAATCTTTCGAGAGCACGGTTGTTGGTCTAATTAACATTTGCACTGACTTTAGAGTAATTGTTTCTTGCCAACTCCACCACCAAATGCCATCCCACTTGTCCGATTCATATTCCACATATTTTCCGTTCAAATTCCTAAAATTTGAATTTTAGTAAAATAAATGAAATTTGAGATTCAATCAATTTAATATCCACTTACGCTCTTGAGCATTGATTGTACCACCATCCACCACTGCGCTCTATTGCACAATTATCGAAGTTACGATTGTCGTTATCCCGGTCAAACGTGGTAAATTTCATATCTCTCTCGAAGCTCAAAGAGTCCCCGGCGTTTCCAGAGAATTCACCAAAACTCTTGAGTCGGTACGCCTCCGCTTCGCTGCCTATACTGAAATTACTATAGCGAGCAAAGCGAATTGTATTGTTGAAGCTCTCCAGATATATGTACAGCTCATGTGGTCTTGACTTCGTTATCCTATAGATTTTTTCCAGGCCAATGAACCAGTTGCCATCCAGATCGCCAAATCCATCCCTATAGTCCGTCCAGTTTCGATTAAAGTCCACGCTACTATCCACACGCCGCTGTATTACGGCCCAGCCAGGACCCGCAACGTTTCCATCGCATGGCACTTCGAACGGTTCGATCCCGGGAACCTTAATTTCCCACGTACCTGAAGAGTTTCCAATATTTATGCAACTTGTTTCGTAAACTTTCGCTTCCATCTCCCGTTTGGAGTCCATTATCATAAGTGCGGCTGGGCTGGATGAAAAGTTCCTCTTACAGCTCTGCAGTATAAGGTTATTAATCTGCAAGGTTGACTCCAAGGACTTGATCCGTTCGTCCTTCATCTCCATCGAGTGTCTGTGGGCTTCCAACTGTTTCACCAGTTCCACAACGTGTCTGCTTTCCCTCTCCGCTTGAGCTCCAATATTTTCCACTTTATTTCTAAGTGCGTTTACTTCGTCGTAAATCTGCGCTTGGGATCTACACTGGTCGTCCTTATCGCTGATTGCCTTTTCATACGTCTTCTCCCTCAGCTTCAAGACGGCCAACTGGCTCTGCATATTCGCTATCTGCAGATTCTTTCTGTCGCACGCTTCCAGCTTCTGGTTCATGGCCATAGTGTTCCATAGGAAAACCTTTAAGCAATACGGCGCACACTCGTTTTCCTGACCAGGCTATATGTACGTACGTATGTATATAAAGATCGATTTCAGTTTCAGTGAATAGAAAGATCTTTATTCACCTGTTCATTCAAGTTGTCTGCGGAAAGGGAAGTCGACAGTGCGCTTAGAGCTAATCCTAAAAGCAGTTCAAATCGTATTCGAGAACACATATTCGTGGCGTTTCTCTATTCACTAGCGTCTTGCTTTCAGCAGCATAAACTATAAACTAATTTCACGATTCTACATTATTTAAGCTATGAGCGAAACTCTAAATTGCTGATAAGATTGTAGCGTGGGCAATCGCTGTTAGCCTGGGTCAAATGTTATTTGTTCACTATCAAGTGATTAGAATGGCCATATCGTAGCTGTGCTGAAACGTGCAGAAATGTAACATTTGGAACGTTTTTTGGGTATATGCACCTATATACAGGATGTATTTGACCACATGTCTAGATAAATAAACAAGCAAGAAAACGCGATTTAAAATAATCGTTAGACAAAAAAAAATGTTGAAGTAAATTAAAATAAAAAAAAAACACAAAAGCAACCGTTTTATCGCTAATACATAAGATATTTATAATTTTGTAGCATAAAGCCATTTGAAAACCAGTGCTAGTTAATGGGCCAAGAAATTGAATCGATAACAACCTATCGAGAATAGTAACACATGTGCGCTCAGATAGTTAAATAACACTTACATTTCAACATTTCTAACAGAAAATAAATTGTATTACGTTTTTGGTGTTTTTGATCCGACAGTGCAGTGAATCAAACACAATAATGAGTTTGCGTGGTTATGGTTTGCTTCTAAAGACCCGTCAAATAGCCCGGCTCTGCCAGCAGGCAAATCGCGCTGCGACCTGCGCTTTAAGTTTTCCTCTGCGGCAGCCGCAACTACTAACAGGTGAGCCGGTTGCCGTTGCGTTGTCAGAGCAGCGTCATTTATATGCATATGTATATGCCCTGGTTTTGCAGTTCTACCAAGACGTGGGCTTGCCACAGCTGCCCCGCAAAATTCGGACTCGGACAAGCATGAGTTCCAGGCAGAGACGAGGCAATTGCTGGACATTGTCGCTCGCTCCCTGTACTCGGACCACGAGGTGTTTGTGCGCGAGTTGATCTCGAATGCTAGCGATGCATTGGAAAAATTTCGCTACAAGGCCCTGAGCACAACAAATGAAGCGGAGCTGGCTGCCAAAGATCGTGCGCTCGAAATACGCATCACCACGGACAAGCCGCAGATGCAGCTCATCATCCAGGACACGGGTATCGGCATGACGCGTGAGGAGCTTGTCAACAATCTAGGCACCATTGCGCGCAGCGGCTCGAAGCAGTTCCTAGAGGAGCTCAAGCAACAACAACAGCCAGCACAGGCCAGCTCAAATATAATTGGACAATTCGGCGTGGGCTTCTACTCTGCCTTTATCGTGGCTCAGCGTGTGGAGGTTTACACGCGAGCAGCTGCTCCCGACGCGGTTGGATTGTGCTGGTCCACAGATGGCAGCGGAACCTACACCATTAAGGAAGCAAAGGAGGCAGAGCACGGCACCAAGATTGTCCTTCATCTGAAGACCGACTGCCGGGAGTATGCCGACGAGGATCGTATCCGCACCGTGATCAAGAAGTATAGCAACTTCGTGGGATCGCCCATTATGCTGAATGGTAAGCAGGCGAACGAGATTAAGCCGCTCTGGCTAATGGAACCACAGGGCATTACCAAGGAGCAGCATCAGGACTTTTATCGGTTTATAAGCAACAGCTTTGACTCGCCGCGCTTCACGCTGCACTACAACGCAGATGTTCCTCTGAGCATCCATGCACTGCTCTACTTTCCGGAGGGGAAGCCCGGCCTGTTCGAGATGTCCCGCGATGGCACCACAGGCGTCGCGCTGTACACGCGCAAGGTTCTGATCCAGTCCAAAACGGAGCACTTGCTGCCCAAGTGGCTGCGGTTCATCAAGGGCGTGGTTGACTCGGAGGACATTCCCTTGAATCTGAGCCGTGAATTGCTGCAAAACAATAGCCTCATACGCAAGCTGTCGACTGTTATCTCCAGTCGAGTCATCCGCTTTCTTCAGGAACGCGCCAAGAAACAACCAGAGGAATATGAGGCCTTCTACCGCGACTATGGACTGTTCTTGAAGGAGGGCATTGTTACGTCCTCTGACAGCGCAGAGAAGGAGGAGATTGCTAAGTTGTTGCGCTTTGAGTCGTCCAAATCTTCCACTAGTCGGATCTCCTTGGATGACTACTACAATTCAGTTGGTGCCGACCAGAAGGATATATATTATCTGGCGGCCCCTAATCGTATCCTCGCTGAATCCTCGCCCTACTACGAGAGTCTTAAAAAGCGAGATGAGCTAGTGCTCTTCTGCTACGAGCCCTACGATGAGCTGGTGCTCATGCAGCTATCACAGTATAAGAACAAAAAGCTGGTGTCCGTTGAGAAGGAGATGCGCAATCAGTCGCAGGATCCGGCCGCCCTGGAAAACTTTGGCGAGGGTAGTCTGGTGGGCACGGAGCTGGATAGCCTTATACCCTGGCTGCAGACACAGCTCAAGGGTCAGGTTGCCAAGGTGAAGGCTACCACACGTCTGGACACGCATCCCTGTGTCATCACCGTGGAGGAAATGGCAGCTGCGCGGCATTTTATACGCACTCAGAGCCATCAGCTTCCTGAAGAGAATCGTTTCGCTCTGCTGCAGCCAGAGCTGGAGATCAATCCCAAGTGAGTAACCAACAAATGAGGAACAGAATTATGATAATCTAATTTATTATTTTTCCCATAGACACCCCATCATAAAGAAGCTGTTTTCCTTGCGTACAAGTGAACCGGAATTGGCAGAGCTGATCACCAAGCAACTGTTTGCCAATGCGATGGTTGGCGCCGGCCTCGCTGAAGATCCGCGCATGCTGCTCACTAATATGAACACGCTGTTAACAAAAGCTTTAGAAAAATACTAGCCCAACACTAAAATATATAAATTTAAAATATAGAAACCCGTTACATTTTAGTAATTTTAAGCAATATAACAAATACCAAAAATATATCAAATTGAATTTTAGTTACAACTCTTTAAAATACCAAAAAAGACATCTCGCGCCGTCTTGGTGGTTCAGTGCTGGTAAACGATGTTTAGCAATAATATCGATAGGACACGAAACAGCAGCACTGCAAAAACCGCCCCCGTGACTAAAGTTTATAAAAGAAAACGAAAACGCACCGTAGGAGTTCAGTGCCGTATCCAAAAGCAGAGCGTGCTTTAGTCGCCTAGCAGCAGCAGCAGCCACCAATAAACCCGAAAGGCCAGCCACAGAAGCGAATTGCTTTAAATTAGATTTCTAATCACGTGAGTGAAAAAAAAACAATCGAGTCATGTGAGGTTCAATCAAATGAAATCATATCAAATAATACCAATGCTGCTGCGACAACTTGCGAACTAAATAAATTACAAACATAAAATGGCAAAAAAATACAAAAAAATTCCTACCAAAAATTGGTACAATGGTATTTTTTGCCACGACACACACACATTCAGGGACACCATTGGCAATGAATGTAAGAGTGTGCGCGGTGAGAGAAATGCTGTAAATTTGACTCAGTATAAAAAGAATGTAATTTAGAAACGGAATATCTCGCAAATATTAATAACTGTGTTCGAAAGCGAAATAACTCATTCGAATGTGCATGTGACTGTGTGCATGTGTGTAATTTTCCAGCAAGTTTGTCATTGCCAATTGGACTTTTTATTTGAGCTCATTTCGTCATGCGCTCATACTCACACACACATAGCCACATGACTTCGACACACAAATACATAAGGGCTCTCAGAGACGCACTCAAAGTCTCGAGATAAAATTCAATAATTGTGAGGCGAGCGTTTTCGCTCTCTCTCAACATGCTCACTCACAAATCGTACGTCGTCGTAGCAGCATTGTGGTTCGAAAAGTAGCGCAAGAAAATTTTTATACATACATATATACACATATATTGTATATGTAATAAAAATACTTTTCAAACTTACAAAGCAAAGCAAAACGCGCCGATATATCAAGAAAATTAAAGCGAAGTGCAATAAACGACAAGCATAAACAAAATAAGAATTTAATTTAGATTTCCATCTTGTAGCCCAAAACACACAAAAAACAAAGCAAAATGTCTTCAAGTACGAGCTCCGACAATCCCATCTATGGCCCCTTCTTCGGTGTTATGGGCGCTGCCTCCGCCATTATCTTCTCAGGTAAGTTTTACCCAATCTGTAATCTAAAAAAATTCGTACACAAAAGGGATACGCAGCGCTGCATGCGTAGAAAAATCGAACATTGTGTGGCGTAAAGGCTAGAAGAACATCAGTCAGCAAAAAAAAAAAAGTACCCATGTCTGTATGTATGTATGTGCGTAGGCTTGTTTGTAGCTGGCGGCAGGCGGTAGCGGCAAGTGTACAAAAATTCAATACACTCGTAGTGAGTGTACACGCATACATGTGTAACCCTGTAGACTATATGTATGTATTTGTGTTGAGTTTTAGTCCGTTCGCAATGCGCGTGACTAGCAAAAAAATAAGAGTTCCATATTTTAGCCAGAACAGTTAGCCAAACGCTTATTACATAAAAACAAATTCAATTATATTTGAATTTGTATGAACGTTATGCGCATTTAATTGCTTTATTGCAAACACAAAAATGGCAGCATCAAAATTAGAAATTTTCTGCTTTTATTTTTTTCAACATGCTAAAAACGGCATTACTCATACACACACATAGTAGCCTGTGAGCGGCATACAAACGAAAAGAGCAAGTGGCGGAGAGCGAGAGAGTTGCGCACGCTCTTGTGTCAGACATTGTCATTGCTCTCTCAATTCTATATGTGAGTGTGTAAGAGCAACGAATTATATTTGAAGTTTGTGACGCGAAGCTCGCGCGCTTACCTTTTCACACAGTCACAAGACGAACTTTTTGGCGTTGCCATACTGAAGTATTTTTTCTTGGTTTATCTTTTCACAATGAATGTAGGAAAAGAGCGTAACTGCATACATAGGGCTTCCGGAGATAAGAAGCGAGTGGGGAAAAATGCTCTGATTTGAGTTTAGTTGCGTTTTTTGTCATCACGTGAAATGTATTTTTATAAAACAGAATAATCATATATAAATAGGTTAACCAATATGATTTTCAATCGAAAACTCATGGTTATCTGATCACGATGGTCGCTACGTAAACACATGATTATTCGCGCTGCATTGTTAGTTCTTATAGCACGATAGCAATCATCATAATAAAGCGTAATCACATGCCTCTTCTTACCTCCCTTTTGCTTTATTAGCCCTTGCATGATCAATCGGCTCGAAGACCAAGAGGCATCACATGCCTTGGTTTCTTTTCCATATGGCTTATCAAATGTCATACCTACCTTAGATGATAAGTAGCACGGGCTTATTTACCAATAACTTGACTGGCCTGGCGATAAGATAAACGAGCCGTGTTTTCTTTTCGTGAAGCACAGAAGAATAGAATTATAGAGTAGCACGCGCCTTTCTGTAAAGTAGCTCAATGCTAAATGTTTATAGGAGAAGATATCAATAGTTTTACATAGGAAATCGAGCTGTAACCTATTTAGGATATCTGGATAAACAAACAAGACACAAGTCAATGACATAATTATTATGTCATGCATCAAATTCAGTCTTGTGATTTCCCCCTCCCTAGAAAAAAAATGAAACCAACCACTCGGACAGAGTTTGCTTTGCTTTAATATTTACTTTCGTGATTAGCGTAGCGGTGTATATAAATTTCTAGATAGCGCTTGGACGTCTTTGTGACATAGCAACAATGATATCGCAACAGTTATGTAATTAAAGTCAACAGCATAATTCACATTTAAGATTAAAATGCAAAGTAATGAAAATAAAAAAATCAACGACTGACTGAGAGAGTATGTAAAGTGCAAGGCGGCTTACATATTTGTGCAATATCTGGCAACGCCATTGAGGCGCTCACGATCACATTAACAAGAGGAGAGCGAGTGAGTGAGTTTTAGCAGCAGTCAAGCTGCCAACTTGTTTTCATGCTGCACCGCAGTCACTGATACATTGATACAGCTTAAAAATGTGATAGATTCTGATTCTGACTCATTGGCTGTCAATATCGCACACAGTGGGCGTTGTTTTTTAAGCTTTTATCAGTCCCATTGTTTTTGTGTCGTATTACGATTTCAGACCACGCTTCATACGCACACAGTGGTACACACACACACACACACACACACACACACACACACACACACACACACACACACACACACACACACACATTTACATGCCTGCGCAAACTCAGTATAAAAACAGTAGTAGATAAATTAACATACAAAATAATAGTAAAGTTCTACAAACACATGTGCGCAGGAATCTATATATTTTAATTACATACATATGTAAAAAGTTGTATGCTAGTGTCACGTGCAAGTCTGATGTTTATTTTTCCATACTTTAAGAGCTTAAAAAAAATAATGGAAAAAATTTCCATAGGAGAACAGCTGCTTGAGTATCGAGCGCAGTAACGACCCTGTTTTATCTGAGAGAGAGAGAGAGGGAGCGAATTAGAGAGTATATAACGTGGCAAACAAAAGTCCAATTGTATGTATGCGTGTATGTATGTATAATAAATTAACAGAAATTATAATTAATATGATTAATATACAAATGTATATATTAGCGTATCGACGTGCATCCTGTACTGGCATATTATCTAATCAAATGAAGATTACGCGTATAAAGCATTTTCTCAATTTGTAATCAGAAATCTACACTGTTTACTGTGTGTGTGATTATGAGAAGAAGAAAATAGCAGCAGCCCAAGCCAAAATGTCTCAACAATTAAGTTACTCGTAAAACAATGAACATGGCGATGTTTCTTTTTTCTGGTTTGTGCATTCCAATGCCTTTGACTTTTTCACTTTGTCTTAAAGCGCAAAACAGAACACCGAACACCAGCAACGTCGACGTCGACATCGAGCATCTCAGCACATTGAGCAAAGTTTGATAAGCTACTGCTGCTGCTGCTGCTGCTGCTGCTGTGCGCCTCTCCCACTCTCTCTTTGCTTCTAGCTCTCTGTCTCGGTTCTTTTGTGCGCGCACTCAACTGTGACGCTTCAATTTGTTGCTGTTGCTGTACATGGAATACATACAGACATGTATGCGTATATTGGTTACAGTCACACACACACAATCATACATATATCTTTATTCATTTTGCTTGCTACTTTCATATATTCCTCACATTTATATTTATCTAAAAATGTGCTGCTTGTTTGTTTTTGTTTCTATGCTCGGTCCGCTTCCTCTTCTCTTTGTCGGTTTGTGTATTGTTCACTAACGGCGCCCACGCGAATGTCTGCCATGCGTCTGTCCCATTGAGAGCAGATAAAAGAATCGATCGAGTCAATGCCACATTTCAAATTTTAATTATTATTAAATGTAAATTTCGCGAATTTGAATGCAGGGCAGCCGTTGAAAAAGATAAATGGCGCGCGTTTGCGTGTGTGTGTATGTGTGTTGTACACTGGCTTTCAAAAGTCTTACAGTCAGTGGCCGAAATTAATGACCCATGTAGCGATCAGCTGTTTTTGATGAAGTAATGAATCAGTTTAGATATCAGTTTTTCTAGTTTAATGCTTTTATTTGATTGAATGGAGAAGATTTTTTATTTCTCTATGACATGGCCCTATTTATATAGATATGTACATATATGCATATAAAAGTAGAAGTCCCCGAATCGATGACAATTCTAAATTTCTAATTCTTTTAAATTTTAATTTTATTTCGATTAATATGCTCGCTGTTTCTGTTTCTCAGTATTGGATAGCTACAAATGGGTGTACAATATGTGCATAGATAGGTATTTCTCATTAGCCGAACAGAAGGCTAAGCAATAACAAGTATATTCCGGTTAATGTGACGTAGGAACAGAAGTGAAATGGGCAGAGCTTGCTTTGTTTATTAGCAAAACTTATGAGAACGGAATCCTGAATGCTTAGCCGACGACGATATTAGGAGTTGTTTATTATGAAACTGGCACGATTTGATTCGTTTAGTGTGTGTTTTAGGGAGCCCTTCATTTAATTTGCACCGATTGAATATCAAATTGAGTGAAAAAGTTAATTAGCATTGAAAATCACATGACAGTGCCAATTAACGCAGGCAGCGACTGTAGCTGCTCTGTTGCTCTGCCACTCCCGCTCACTCAGCTGTGCCATTAACGTTAACGTTAACTCTCAAAAATACATACACAATCTCACAAACGCAAGCGTATGTATGTATATATACTTGTAATTTATACAGATGTGCAGTTGGCTTTATTTAAGCTAACAGCAGTTATTATACGTAACTGTATGCGTGTTTCAATTCGATTTGTTAGCGCTACGCACACACTCAGACACAGGCCATACGCCGTTTTGAAAATGTATTCAATAAGCACAAATACCTTTGACCGTCATATGAAACTGGTTTTATATTTCAATATTCAGTACGCGTGCACATACATATACATACATACATATGTATGTATATGTGTGTGACAATCATCGGTTATTTGGCAACTGTAGCACTTTTGCTTCTTCGTGTCTTTATTTACTCGAACTTATCAAAAAAATATCTTAAAGAGAGTCGTCGTCGGCCCAAACAAATAGGAGAGATGAGAGTGAGCGTGTGAGTGTGTGTGTGTGTGTGTGCACGCAAAAATGAAGCGAAACGAAAAAAAAACCACTCAAATGACAACCCTGACTCTGACTGTTGAGCAGTTATATGTATTATCGTACATACGTAGTGGTGTTCGTTAAGTGCGGGTCATGTGACCGCTGAATGTTACGTTATTTTACAGAATTTCGCTTACCGCCAACATGATTTTCAGAGTGGGATCTACATGCACACATATGGGTATGCGTATACGTGTGTGTGTGTGTGTGATCAATGACGTAACGTCACGTCAGGCATAAGCCTGTACAGTTAGTGTGAGATTAACGATTAACATACAAGATATTCCAATCAGAAGTACATAGACATTAATAATTGTAGAATATATATGCTTAAAATGTTATTTGTTTATTTTCTTGTAGCACTCGGCGCCGCTTATGGCACTGCCAAGTCTGGTACCGGTATTGCTGCCATGTCGGTGATGCGTCCTGAACTGATCATGAAATCCATCATTCCTGTGGTCATGGCGGGTATCATTGCCATTTACGGTCTGGTCGTCGCTGTCCTGATTGCCGGCCAACTCGATGTTCCCCAGAATTATAGCCTGTACAAGTGAGTATTGGACATATTGATAGATGCGCAAGCCTTTAAGCTAATCTTTCTTATAACAGGGGCTTCATTCACCTGGGCGCTGGCCTGTCGGTCGGCTTCTCGGGCATGGCAGCCGGCTTTGCGATCGGCATTGTGGGCGATGCCGGTGTCCGCGGCACAGCACAGCAGCCTCGTCTGTTTGTCGGCATGATCCTGATTCTCATTTTCGCTGAAGTGTTGGGTCTCTACGGCTTGATTGTCGCCATTTACATGTACACGAAATAAATCAATCAGTTCAACACACACCCAACAACAAGTAGACAAACAGCCCAGCAATCCACAACAACAACTGCAAGTAAAAAGTGCATCAATTTAAAAAGCTACCATCCAACAATAAAAACAAATTTCACTTGGTGGCAACTCTGGTGACCGTTTGTATATAGCAACAAAAACTAAAAAAAAAATGACAACTGCAATTGAACAGTTGGGCGCCAGTGTTGCCGCGTAATAAAGAAGAAGACATAAACAACAACAACAACAACACAGAACCATTTATGATTTCTTGTTATTTGTCGCTTTTACTGTGCATATAGATATCATATATGTAAAGTGATCAATTGCTGGTCCACTGTTAGTTTAGTTTATTTTTTCCGTTCAAATCAATTTTGCAGTTAAGTTCATAAAGTTGTAATCAAATATCAAATTTGTCTCTTACTCTTCTTTTTCTTTAATCTTTATTATTTTTTGCGCTTCACAAATCGTGTGCTCTTTGTTATTTGTTTTTTCCATTATTATTATTAAATAATGTTTAGTGTATATGTAAAATTCGTTAACGAACTCTGTAAAGAATACCCACAACAATTGTAAATTTGCATACAGCTGCAACAACAAATGAAACAAATTTAGCGAAAAGGGCCAAACAACAACAAAAGTTAAATACATAAATAAATCACAAGTCCAAAACCAACAACAACAACCAACATCAGCATATGCGTCTGCACTTCGAAGGGGAAACACTGGCAAGGAAAGCCCGCGTCACGCAGTGTAAACGACGATGTTGTTGTTGGGGATAGGGAAAAGACAACAAAATAAAAACTACTTGGCAATACTTCAACAACTGCAAACAACAACCAACTACATACAATCATAAAAATACACACACACACACACACCACACCAACACACACATATATACACACACACGCATACAAAATGTAACTAAGTCCTATGTTTATTTTTAATTATTGTTCAATTCTAAGAATAATATATTAAAAATTAATAATAAATTATATATATATATATATAATTATGATTTTTTTGTGATAAGAAAATACATAAAAAATTGTAATACAAATACAAACAAAAAACAACAATTACGGTATTGATATACATAATATATATATATATATATATATCTTATATATATATAAACGAAAATGATAAACAATTATACATATTAACATGAGAAAGTTGTTATAAACAAAGGCAAAAGCAAAACAATATAAAACAAAAGCATGATGTAAACGGTAAATGAAACAAAGTTACACACACCTACACACAATTTTTCCGCTGTTATTGTATAGTAAAGAAAAAATATTATATATATGAAATATATATTATGTATAAAATATTAACATGAAAATGTAGTAGCAAAATTATAAACAACACAACAACAACAAAGTCGTGCAAGCAAAACAACTATATATATATATATAAACAAACAAAAAATCATACGTTAGCAACAACAACGTTCAAAAATGAAACAAAAAAATTGTAAAATCCCAACAAATTAGAAGTTATGCTAAAACAAAAACCTTAAACAACAAATCGATTTGTATACCAGCAAATAGCAACAACAATTTGTATATCGATAACAACAACATCAGCAGCAATAGTGTGACAGGTGGGCGTGGCTGCGGTGCGTACTGCCCCTTGGCCGCCGATGCCTTCGTGATGCTGAGAAAGCGGAGGTGACCAAGCCGTGCAGAACGCGCATCGCCCAACCATGCCCACTCACCTCTCCAGCTGCACTCGGACAGGACAGCCCAACAACCAAAGAACAAAAGCGACAACTAATGCACAAAAAGACAGCAAGCAGAGCGAGAGAAGCATTCAAATTTGTATATTTTACGCTTCGAAGAGCGCGCCATGCCCACTGCGGAGGCTGCCTGCCCCTCTCAGGGGGCGTGACACACCGTATGTGGACATGTCGCGTCTCTCTTCTGGTTGTTGCGTTCAAATTGTCACTCACTCATTGTTGTAACTATTTGCATTCTCCAATAACTGTACATCCACTCACATACACACACACACATATACATATATATATATATATATATATATATATATATATATATATATATATATATATATATATATATATATATATATATATATATATATTATGTACGATCGATGAGGTTTTTAGAGCAACTATTGTAACTGTGTATTCGAGCAAAACAACATCAACAACAACAGACATTGTATGAAATAAATTGTAATTTCTAATTTCCAAAAAAAAAATCAATTGACTTATTATTATTGGGGCTTTAATCCGGCAAATCGGACTTCATTTGCCGAAAGGATAGACCCATGTTACATACCACTGTAAAAGGACATAATAGATCATGCAAAGGCAAGTTCCTGTACTTTTAATGTTAACTAACATACACCTTGTGTTGAGTAGGAGTCTGCTCTGTTATCCCAGTTAGACGGCCCTTGATAGAATTTACTGAAACATCCGAAAGAAGGAAATCAAACATGAATGTGATCATCAGCCAGAACCAGCTTCTGAAGTCTTGGCCCGATCTTTAATCTATATATAACTGATAACTAGTCACACTTTAGGTTTTTACTTTGGAGTGTCACTGCACGCGTCAATTTCCGATTAAATGACGTCGGTCTGTTAAATTAACAGATTGCTGTGGATAACATAGTGTTGCGCAAAGCGGCCTGTTAAGTTAACAGTGAAGCGTCACTCTTCCCAAAATTCGTTAGTACTTTGTATGAAAATTCTCGAGTTTTGACACTGTTATCTATCTTATAGCAAGTAGACAAAATAAAAACGTAAACGGTCGTCAGTTCCTAGTTATGAAAAGATTACCAAATCTGACAATATAAGGGTTTTATTATTATTTTTAGTTCTAAGCCGTTTTTTTTGGGGTCGTTTGCTCAGGCAATCCTCTGACCGCTTACACATTCGTGTTGAATAGCTTCACACTTTATATTTCAAGGCTTTAATTAACACAACTAAATAGTATTAATAAGTATTTATCGTTCCCCATCAATCCACATAATTATATCTGCCGCCTTCAGTCAATATATATCGAAAATCTGATGGCTAACGGCGATGAGCAGCATTGCTAGCTTATGCCCAGATATATGGAGGTGGCTCCGCCAGATTACCGCTTTCTTGAGACTTCAAGCTAAGAACCAAACATCGTCTTCGATTTAATGATTAATACACACGTTTGATTCCATTAATTCGGATGATTCTGAGACTGCAGCAGGTCTGAACCTTAGCTTTATTGATATACCTTCAATGTGTATTATAATAAATATTTTGATATATTGCCATAAATTGGCATCGCTCATGGTGAAAATCTAGTCAATTCCGCCTTTTAGCCATTTATTCTGACTAAGTATCCACTTTGGGCACATCATTGCTGCTCCTGAATGTCTTCTCAGTTTTTACCATTATCTACTTAGTTTTTTTACTTTAATGAAATAAAATGATGGATTGACCATTCTTATGGTCTATTAAGAAAATTGGCCACTAAATGCTATATTTTAACTAGTTTGAAGCACTTGCTGGGTGTGAGTTTAAGTGCCCGCCAAACTTCAGCTGGGATAACAGAGCAGAATGGGAAAATGTCACGTCACAAGACGTCTGTTAGTTAACAGCCAAAGTAATTCGTCTTTGCATAACCTATGGATGGTGTCTTAACAGCGACCTATGTGGTGTCTTTTAACAGTGGTCTGTTAGGAACAGCCGCTGTTAGAAGAGCGCTGTCAAATTAACTGAGCTGTGCCATCGGGATCACTGTTAAAATGCACTCAATGCTTCAAATTACAGTTAAATTCAGTCTAGTCCTGCAGAACGAAATTCAAATAAATAGAAATTCAAATTTCTTTCGATTCACATCCTTATAACTTACCTTCAGGGAAGGAATTTGTGTTGAGTGTTGAAGGAAAAGTCGTTTGTTTGCTTTTAAATACTTTCTTGCCTTTATATATATTTTGTTGTTTTCTTTTCTCAGCGTTTACATGGTTTCTGTCACTGTTTACTGTTTACTGTCGGTTCCAATTGTACAAACTAAGTTTCGTGTATATGTAGAGTCGATACAATATACATATATAATATATATATCTTTATAATCTTGATGTATAAAATGTTCTTTTGATTACATTAGTCGGAACTGAATGTCGAATCAAAATGTGTTCGCCTCAGTTAGCGAGCTCTAAAATTATTCATAAGGTCGGAAAGCACAATACAGAAATGCAATCGTTCAATGGATTGGGTTTAAGTAATGCTTGATTCATGTTGTTTTGTTTTTGCTTTTCAATTTATTAAAGCGGTTCGCACGAGTTGCAATTTAATATTAAATAGTTGTATTCCTTGTATATCATCGAAAACTATGTACAAAACGAATTGGCGTTGAGAAGGCAAAGGCTATACGTTATAGACAGATTCTGGAAGAGCGGAACTGGAGTCCTGGAGAAACGATATATGGCCAATCGAAAAATAGTCGAGGCGAGTCCTAGAAGGGCAGCTTAAGTATGCTAAGGAATTGCGCTTACGTAATACTAGCAAAATATTCCATTCTTTAACCTAGATGTTTATCTCTACTCTCAATATTATTTGTTTTTGTTTTTGTTTTTGTGTTGTTGTTGTTGCTTTGTATACTTTCCCTTGTTCGGCTGAATTTGAAGACAGCTAACCATATATTAAATATAGCATCTATCGTTAAGGTTCTTTAGAAAACTTGTCTCGAAAAATTCCTATTTACTTTGTATTTTTTCCTTTCTTGCAAAAATCTGAGGTAGTTGTATATATATATGTACATATATATATCTATATATCTATATATATATATATATATATATATATATATATATATATATATATATATATATATATATATATATATATATATATATATATATATATATATATATATATATATATATATATATATATGTATGTATGTATATATATATATATGCCCTTTTCATTTTGAATTTTCTCTCATTTTTTGTTTTTGTTTCTTTGTTTTTGTTTGTTTGTTTCTTTGTTTGTTGTTGCGGTACAAAATATCGAAGAATCTTAAGTTAGGCAATCCCAAAAATATTTGTTTGAACTCCGAACCTATCATAGGCGATTGTTAAAAGTTATTGCTTTCAATTATATATATAAATATATATACATATACATATACATATACATATACATATATATATATATATATATATATATATATATATATATATATATATTTAAATATATGGCCTATATCATTTACAAAATGCAACTCCTGCCTCAATCTCAAAAACTATAAAATAACTCGAAATAAGAAAGTATTCTAGTGCCATAAGTGTTATGCGTTATCTACACGTATCTCTTATATATATATATATATATATATATATATATATAGTATATATATATAGTAATATAATAATATTATATTACTATATATATATAGTAATATAATATACATACTATTCTTGAGTTTTATTATAGTTCTTGTATACAGTTCTTAGTTGGTAATCTTAAGTACTCGATTCGAGGAGCATTCGAGGGATTCTAGCTAACCAAGCATTACTAAGTCTTGAGTATGGGCTACTCGCACTGAAGATATATATATACATATATGTATATATATATATATATATATATATATATATATATATATATATATATATATATATATATATATATATATATATATATATATATATATATGCATTATTAAATATACTTAATTGGGAGTTTAAGTTTTATTATTGTTATTGCAACATACGACAAAGCTTTGTGCGAAATCAGATTTCCGAAATCCCATATATATGTCAGTTAAGTATACACATATATATGTATATAAATGATCTATAAATTTACTTTTAATATATATATATATCTGTGTGTGTGTGTTTATACATTTATCAGTCGATTTTAAACTGTTTGTTGTTGTTTTCATTTCGCTTTGGCAGTGTTGAGTACTTTATAGGGTATTCTTCGTCGATCCTTGCATAGCTTACATTTTATGAAGTATATATGTATGTATATATTTGCTTTTGCTTTTGTTTGTTTTTGAAATGATTTAATTGTTAAGGCGAACTCTGCTCGAACCTGACCTACGACCTCGCACCTTTGACACGCGACTGTTAGGCAAATAATAAACTCGAAATCGGAAGATAAACAAAAACTCGATCCAATAATTGCTTTTATTTGTTGTTTTGTTTTGTTTGGTTTTCTAAATTAAATCCTTTAAGTGTAGTTAGTTATTTGTTAAGTATTTACATATTCCTAATCGAAAATTTTGACTACATTAATTTGTTAAAGATTTTTTTCAAAAATTTATTTTCTTTCTCTCTCTCGCTGTTCGCTAAAGAAACGAAACCCTAAAAAGGTTTTTGCATTGCTGTTCGAATTGAGTACATTGAAATTTATTTATTTTAGCACTAGAAACAAATTTTTATACTTTTAGTTTAGTTTTGTTTTGATTAGCGATAAATGCTTCAAGTCTTATTCTTGTTTGTTGTTTGTGCGTATTCCCTTTTGTTTTTGGAAGTGTTTTTGAATACAATGAAACGGTCCAATGGACGAAAACTAAACACGTCTAGACTTAGAGTACATAAAGTTGGGATGAAGATGATATTGGGGGAAACAAGTCTTGTCTGCGGTCTACTCCTTCCTCTGTGTTCCTTCGTTCGGGCAGTTCACAATTTACATAAAGTGGTTACAAATCATAAGTTTAAAACTAGTTAAGTTTACAGCTAGCGCTTATACTATATATATATCTATGCTTGTCTTCAGCTAAATAAAATAAAATATAAAAAAAACTATAAAATTTGTTCACGCATTTTTCGTCGTTTTCTGATGATATTGAAGCGATTTCTATATACATTTGATGTGCATCTGCAATATTATCTATAAGCTGCAAGCAGGATCTGCGCTCTATGTGTATGCCTATAGCTATATATGTATGTTACAAGACTTATCTTATAGTATGCATGTGTGTGTGTGTGTGTGTGTGGATGAGGGCCTTGTTTTTGTCCGTTGTCGGTTGTCGGTTGTCGGTTGTTTGGGTGGCCTTAGATAAGAATGAAACTAAATACTACTTGTCACTGTTTACTCGTTTGTCCTTTGGGGGCATGTTGCGGGGGTGGTTTAATTACTCTCTCTCTAAATGGGCACGAGGGCGTCTGTCGGCACCAGCTGTGCCACTTGTGTCACTATTTTCGCAACTGCCTTGGGCGGCTTGCGTGGATGCTTGCATCGCTGTTGCATCTGCAGCTTGGCTATGCTGAGCACGTGCTGGTAGCTGGAGACGGTGCCGCTGCTGGAGCTAATTGTGCCCGAGACACCATCGTCGTCATCCTCATCCTCATCCTCATCCTGGTTATCGTTATCGTTATCGTCATCGTCATCTTCGTCCTCATCCTCATCCTCTTCCCCGCTGTCCGCACAGTCACTGCCGCTTTGCTCCTCCTCGGCCTCCATCCGCTGCTGCTGCTGCAGCGCGTTCAAATTGTAGTCGTCAGCGAAGAGCTGCGAGTCGTAGCGCAGTCGGAAGGCGGTGCTCAGGAGGCTGTCGATGCGCGTCTTCTCCGCCGGACGCATGTGCTTGATCTGCAGCACCTTCGAGTGCTGGCGCGTTCTGTTCGGGCATTCGGGCATCCACTCATCCGAGATGCTATATCAAGATATAAATATATACATATGTATATATTTAGGAGATCTGCCTATCACTCGATTCTAATTTACTCACATTTCGCGTGGCGACCAGCGCACGAAGCACTCATTGCCACCCAGCCGATTCCTCCTCCTCATCAGGCACTGGCCCTGGAACGTGATTTCCTGAGCTCCGTTCGTCAGCGTGCTGATCTGGCGCAGCCGATGCTGCAGTCCCTCCATAATGCCCGTGTCGAAGAAGTCGAACATGCGAGCTGTACGATTCAGAAAGGGATCATTATTATTCACTTTCTCAATCCAGGAAATATCCCCTTTCTTCCTTACCTGAGAAGGGCTGGCGGCGATAGCGCAACTTCTTGCCATTCTTGCGCAGCTGCTTCGGCACTGGGGGATCGGAGGTGCGCTTGCTGGTGCTCTCCTTGGCGTTGTCCGAGGCGTTGAAGTGGTTGTTCACGTGCTTCTGCAGAGCCAGCTGCGAGGAGGAGAGGAAAGTCATGTTAACTCACAGCTGTTCCTTGGTCCACAAGGGTTGTAATGTGGTTTTTTACTTACCTGTGAGCCAAAGCGCAGGCCGCAGCCCTCGACGATGCACTTGAATTGCTTAGAGCCGCCGTGCGAGAGGACGTGGCGCTCCAGCCAGCGGCGGGAGCAGGACTCTTTGTTGTACACCTTGCAGCCCACCCAGAGGCAGGCGAAGGGGCCCGTCTGCGTGTTGACATGATGCGTCTGCATGTGGTCCAGGAGCTTCGAGTTGCTCTCGTGCTTCTTGTTGCACTTGTCCCAGTAGCACACGCCATCATGCCGCTTCGCACCCTTGGGGCCTGCTCCGGCGCCGGCCGGGAAGCGGATCGTCTTGGGCTGCGACAGAATCGGCGAAATGGCGCACTTGGGCAACCCCTTGCTGGCGCTCTCCGCCAGCGCTGTATCCACCATGGTGCTCGGCGCCAGGCACGGCGACGCCGCGGAGCACTCGTCGATGCTGCTCGGCGAGGCGGGCGATGGCGCGTTGCTGGCCAGCGAGTTGCTGTCGGAGGCGTTGCAGCTGTTGCTGCTGGCCGAGGCTGGCGGACAGACGGACTTCGAAGAGCTAAGAGAGAGAGAGAGAGAGAGAGAGAGAGAGAGAGAGAGAGAGAGAGAGAGAGGTGAGAATGATTATCTATGTTGCTGTTGTGGTTGTTGTTGACTTACATAGCATCCGCGATGGAGTTGCTGCTCTCGCTGTTGCTGAGGCTACCGCCGATGCCGGACTCGGGCGTCAGGCGCTTGTGCGTGGCTGTCTCCGAGGACGCCACCGACTTGTCGTCCTCCTCGTCGTAGTTGCTGCTGCTGCTGCTGGTGCCGCCGACAGTTGTTGCTGCTGCTACGGCGGCAACAATTGCTGGCGGTGCCGCCTGCGAGCAGTCCTCGGTGGCGCTCGAGTTGCACGAGGAGGTGACCATCTCGCTGAGCATGTCCTGCTGGCTGGCGTTGCCCTCCGGCGAGGACATCTGCTGCGTCTGGCTGCAGCTGCTGCTGGCGGCCGGCGAGGGCGCCGAGCTCAGCGAGGCGGGCGTCGACGCCTCCAGCGAGAGATCCGCCGCGCTGCTCACCGAGCTGCTGCCCGTGTAGCTGCTGCTGCAGTTCGAGTTGCACTCGGCCGCCAGGAGCTCGTGCCGCGGGGGCTGCCTGCTGGGCAGCTGCCCGGCGAAGCTCTGCGGCTTGGGCGTGCTCGACAGCGGGGGCGTGGCCGACTCATCCACCGGCTCCGCCTTGATGGCCAGCGACTTGCCAAACGCCGACAGCGTGCTCGACGAGTGGCTCGAAAGGGCCGGCGAGGCTCGCGCCGACTGCTGCGAGTTGCTGTTGCTGCTGGGCGAGCTGAAGGGCAGCGGCGTCAGGGTGCAGGGGGCGGGAGGCGTCTGGGCTGCTGCACCCTTGCCCAGGATGCTGATGGCGCCATTGGAGTTCTTCACCAGGTCGAAGAGATCGGCGCCGCTAGAGATCTTGGCCATGGTTCTTGCCGGCGGCAGCTGTTGCTGCTGCTGCTGCTGCTTGGCCACGCTGAGCGTCGGCGTCGGCGTCAGCGTCAGCTTGGCGGCCGCTATGCTCACCAGAGGCGGCGTTGGTGTCCCTGTGGGCGTGGCACATTTGCGCAATTGCTGCAGCTCCTTGGCAGCAGCAGCAGCAGCAGCAGCAGCAGCGCCCGTGCTCGTTGGCACCAAAGGCGGTGGCGTGGTAGGCGTGGCAATGGGTGTGTATTTGGCTTTACTAAGAGGCGGCTGCTGCTGCT
This sequence comes from Drosophila paranaensis, assembly GCA_035047545.1. Taxonomy (NCBI): domain Eukaryota; kingdom Metazoa; phylum Arthropoda; class Insecta; order Diptera; family Drosophilidae; genus Drosophila; species Drosophila paranaensis. The sequence continues at coordinate 1,382,322 of JAWNPL010000026.1, read as the reverse complement.
GCTGCTGCTGCTGTGGCAACTGCTGCTGCTGCTGCTGCTGTGGGCGCTTCTGGTAGGGCTTCGCCAGGGCAGCGGGCAGACTGCGAGACTTGGCGGGCGAAGCGTTCGAAATGGTCACCAATGGAGGCGGACCCTTGCTGATGGCACGTTGTTGTTGTTGTGGCTGTTGTTGGTGTTGTTGGTGTTGGGCAGTGTTGCTTACAGTATTCGAGGCATTGCTGCTGGCAGTGTTACTGTTGCTGCTGCTGCTGCTGTTGGCAGCAGTCAGCGGCGGTGGCTGAGTGGCAGTGATTAATTGTTGCTGTTGTTGCTGCTGTTGCTGATGCTGCTGGTGGGAGAGCAGCAGCTGAGCGAGCTGCTGCTGCTGTTGCTGCAGCTGCAACTGCTGCTGCTGCTCGTTGGCAGGCTCAAATATGGAACTCAGGGCGGGTATGGGCTGAAGAGCGGGCAGCGCATGCTGCTGCTGCTGCTGCTGTTGTTGCTGCTGCTGCAGCGCCACAGCAGCAGCCACTTTCTGCTGCTGCTGCTGCTGCTGCTGCTGTTGTTGCTGGTTGTTGGCTGCGATTGCTGCTGCAGCCTGGGCCAGCATCGCCGGCAGCGTGGCCGCATTCAGCAGCAAGCCCGCCGGCGTGGCCATGAACACGGGCTGCGCAGCTGCCGCGGCGCCCAAGCGCTGGAAGTGCTGCTGTTGCTGGTGTTGCTGCTGCTGTTGTTGCTGCTGCTGCTGCTGGGCAGCGATGGCTGCTGCGATCTGCTGCTGAAAGAGCTCCTGCAGGTTGGCAGCGCTGTTGGCAGCTGTGGGCGTGGCAGCGACCGCCGCAGCAGCCGCTTTCACAGCCGCCGCCTGCTGCAGCTGCAACTGTTGCTGTTGCTGCTGCTTGAGCAGGAGCTCCTGGAGCTCGTTCAGGCCGAAGGGATTGGCGCTGGCTGCTGCTGCTGTGGCCGTCGTCGCCGTCGTCGTCGTCGCGGTGGTCACCTGCTGCAGCTTGAAGACGGTCCCGTTCAGGAAGTACTGCGCGGCCTGGGCCGCCTGAGCGGAGGCAGCTGCTGCCGCTGCGTTGTTGCTGGCGGCAGCAGCAACTGCTGCCTTGGCCACGTTGTTCAGCTGCATGATGTTGGCGGCGGCCGCCAGCTGTGGCGGCAACTGCACCAGGTTCGGCAGCTGCACGGGCAGCTGGTACAGCGTGGGACTTGGCGTGGCAGTGGGCGTTGCAGCAGCAGCAGCAGCAGCAGCAGACAGTTGCAGCTTCTGGCAGGGCTTTGTAGCAACTGTTGTTGAGGTGCTGTTGCTGTTGCTGTGGCTGTGGGGGGCGCGATACGTTGCTGCTGGGAGCAGCGTCTTGGATGTCTGCAGCTGCAACTGTTGCTGCTGCTTCATCTCGGGCGTGCGCGGCGCGATGGCCACGTGCTTCTTGGCGGGCGATTTGCCAGTGCCCGCGTGGGCGTGGCCGTTGGCTGCGGCGTGCGAGTTGTGGGCGTGGCTGTGGCTGTTGCTGCTGGGCGTCTTGCGCAGATTGGGCGCCACCTGAGCGATCTTCGCGGGCTGCTTGCTGCTGCGCTCGATCTTCTTGAGCGCGGGCACTGGCAACACGACGGCAGCAGCAGCAGCAGTACCAGCAACTGTTGTCGCTAGCTTGGGCTGCAACTGTTGCTGCTGCTGCTGCTGCTGCTGCTGTTGTTGTTGTTGCTTTTGCTCATTCAGCTGAGAGAGGATGTTGAAGTATTTGTTGAGCGAGGCTGTTGTTGCTGGCGTGCTCATGGTCAGCGTGCTGGGCGTGGCTGTTGCTGTCGCTTGCGGAGGCGGAGGCGGCGACGGCGTCGCCGAGAGCTTGCCCGACGTCGCCTTCATCTGCGACTTGAAGAAGCCCGTGATCTTCGTCTGCGACTCCTCCTGGGCAGCTGCCTTCAGCCGCTTCTCGCTGCTGTTGCCTTGCGGATCTGCGCGAGACTTCTTGGGCGCCACAGAGATGCAGGCCAGTCCGCTGGCCTCGTTGCTGTTGTTGTGACTGCTGTTGCTGCCGCTGCTGCTGCCGCTGACTGCTGCGCGCTTCTTGGAGGCTGCAGCGGCGGGCACAGCTGTCGAGGTGCTGCCGAGGCTCGTGTTCCATGGCCATTGCAGCGTGGGCAGCGTCGAGTTGCCGTTGCTGTTGCGTTGGCTGATTGTTGCAGTTGCTGTTGCTGTTGCTGTTGCTGTTGCGTTTGTTGCTGATGTGATTTTGGCAGTGTTGTTGCTTCTGGTTGCATTCGCTGTGCTCGGGGCTGCAGCAGTTGCTGTTGCGCTGTTGCTGGTGGTGCTGTTGGCGGTGGTTGTGCTGCTGCTGCTGCTGCTGCTGCTGCTTGGCGCAGCGCTGAGTATTTGTGGCGGCATCTTGTGTAGCTGCTGCTCGTCGCTCAGTAGCGAGTGCGCACTGTACGGGGAGCCAGGCTCGGATGCATCCTCACTGGAGCCTGTGCTGGAGTCTGCGCAGCTGAGCGAGGTGGCAACGCCGCTGCAAGGCGAAACAAAATAGAATAATGCATCAGATAACAGTCATAAGGGCGAACGAAACGAAACAAACAATTTAATGTTAAGCTAATTTCAGCCACACCTTCGGGCAGCTGGAGGCGCGTTCGTGGCGGCTGCTGGCCCCCAGGTGCAGCAAGTGGGTTTCACGCGGGGCTCATTTCGTGGGCACTTTAATTCATATTCGCTGCATTTTTTACGACGGGCACAAACATAATAAGCACAATAACAATTCCCTCAGGTTTTTTTTTTCATACAGTTTTGTTTTTTTTTTTTCATTGGCTGTTAGCTAACATTGGTGCACAGAACGCGCATCACTAGCGCGCTGTTACGTCCGTTCACAATAGCAGGCGCAACAGCTGTGTAATTTCCCAAACAATCGAAAATGCCAGACGGCGAGCTGGCAAAAGCTGAATGCTATGAACTGGTCAGGCGATGGCGCTTAAGTTCGAAATGCGCAATGTAAGAGAAATGTTAATGCAATTCATATTAACAGAACTTTGATTAAATATGAATTTACATAATTATTTGCTGCATATTATTGATAAACATAACATATTAAGAAAACAAAAACTGTAAACGACAGGCGAAATAGAGAGAGAGAGAGAGAGAGAGAAGTATGCAAGCTGTGATTATGTTTCTGCGCTGCTGCCTGACTGCTTCAGCTGATGAGAACGGAGCACGAGAGTTAACGAACGAACGAACGAACAAACAAACGAACGAATAAAAGACCGAAAGAACGAAAGAAACGCATATGTAGCACACAAAAACACACAAAACCAAAAACGGGTCGATAAACGAAAGCATAAGGTAAACAAAAAAAAAATAATACCACACGCACACACACATATACAGAGAGAGAGAGAGAGAGAGAGAGAGAGACTGACAGTACAGCGCAAGAAGCAGCAGCCGAAAAGGAAGAAAAATAAATTCAACTCCCATTCCATGCCCTTTTGCCAGCGTGTTTTTGTTGTTGCTTTGCTTGCCATGCTCTGGCCATCCGTCCGTCCGTACATTCGTCTGTGTATTCGCCTGTCCCGCTGGTTGTCTGTCGACGTTGCCCGCGTGCAACATAAGCAGCCAACCAACCAACAGCAACAACAACAACAAGAACTTGGAACGCGAGCATTCTAATGCGGGAAAATTTCAGTTTCAGGTAGCAGAGGCGCAGGCAAACGATCCGAGTGCCGTTTTATGCTGCAAGGGGAAACGAAATGGGAAGTGGACTGCACGTAGGCAGCGTCGCTGCGGTTGTCCCTGCTGCTGCGACCCCGCTAAGCCAGCGTTTGATGTTTGAAATTTTTGTTTCTTTTTTATTTTTATTTTTTATGTGTGTGCATATTTAACAGAATTAATAAAAAGCGTTGAGCGTGAGGCTTTTTCACACACTCGCCTTACACGCACACACACAGACACACACACACACACTCACACAGATGCAATCACATTAACATGTGCACTTGCGCTGCCTTCTTTTTTCAGTTTGCGCTTTGTTTTCTTTTTCCATTTGCTTTACTATTTTTTCTGTTTTGTATGCAGTCGCTGTGTTGTCACTTGATTCCATTTTTTGTTTGACAGTGTTTACGAGAGTTTTGACTATGTTAAATATTTGACTTTTATTTTTATATGTTTGTGGCTGAAGAACTTTGTGCTGCGCTTTTTAGATGGACGACGCCGACAGCAGTTGCGACAGAGACAGTGACAGCGACAGCAACGTCGGCATCGGCGTCTGTGCTGGCATTTCACCTGCTCCCGCTGCCTAAGCCTTAGCCTCAGTCGCTGTTTCTGTTTCTGTTTATGTCGGCAGCGACGCCAGCATTCCTGTTAAACGCATCGTTAAATGTTGAGCTTTGCTAAGCTGCCGTCGCTGTGGCTGGGGCTGTTGCCTTTCGGCTGGGACTTTGATGAGTTTTCTGTTAATGTACAGACACCAAATACACACACACAAACATACACATAAGCAGATATGGCATACGTACATACATATGTATGTAAATACGCATTCGAGGAATTAGATGTCTTTTAAACATGAAAACACTTTGAGCTGTTTACAGGTTGTTTACCTTTGAAGCAGGATATTTTGTAATTCATTTCAAGGAGCTCTGAGGGTTCCACTGATGAGAAATACTGGTTTCAAGCACGCCAATTGAATGGGTACTTCAAGGTGACATTTTAAGATCTACCCAAATTGATTTATTATAAAGAAGCCTAGAATATTCATTCAGAAAATTGTCTGTTTTTATATACTATACATATATGTACATATCTTCTCTCAAGATTTTCTCCTTAATAATACCTTGATAAAAAGATTTGTGTAATAATTACATGATATTTTAAGATGAGCCTTGAAACAGAGCCTTGCTGAGTCTTTTGAATAGTTCTCAGATCGTCTGACAGTTAGATTTCCAAGGGGTTCTCACGATTCATTCATCATTTCCAGAATTCCAACTTCTCTGTTTTCTTTAGTATGTGATTTATAAATTATATTCAAAGCTCATTTCAGCTTTAATGCGATTGACTTAATGCATTCGGCTCAGAGACCGAATCCTAACTTCATAGTCCTTTCAACTGTAAACTACAACAACAACAACTTTTTTTTCTGTTATAAATGTTTTTTTTCTTTTGCATTCTGTTCACTCTAAAGTACAGTGAAACCTCGATATAAAGTCCCTTAAAGAAAGCTCGATTTTACGCAGTTTTTCATACAAAAATGCGCTATGGCTATAACGAAGAATTTCTGAGTCTGAAAGGCTTTATATGGCGAAGCAATTTCTCAAATATGTTCCTCTATATAACGAAAATAAATAGGTCAAAATCAAATTTGGGGGAAGCCGTTAAAGCTCCGTTATCCCAGACCTCAGCATAAATACAGTAAAAACAGTATTTATAACGAATTTTCTTACAGATTTACCAAGGTTTTACTAATAGGTATCTATGGCGAATCAATAGATATACCGAAACATTTTCTGGTTCCCCTCAGATTCGTTATAAATAGGTTTCACTGTTTCCACTTTTATCATTTTTGAAATTCGAGTTTTCTATGTATTTTTATATCTCTTATATCCATTATTATTATTAATTTTATTGTCTATTATTACTTGTATCATGTATTATTTATCCACATTTTCCATAGACAAAAGGATTTATTTATTTCTTAAAATTATTTATGTCTAGCATTTTATGTTTCACCGACGGCATTTCACCTGCGAGATGAAATTTTTCCCATTTCTGTATATTTACAGTTTTTGGGCCTTCGAGGATATTTCCGTTGGGTTTTTCATTTGTTTTGGTTATTTCGGGGATTTCACTTGATGCTGGCGAGTTTTTTTTAGCAGAATACAAATTTGTTTCATTATAAATTTGGCACTCGAATTCCGTTATTTTTACTGCTGCCGTTGAACACTTTTCACACACTTCATATTAAATTCATTACTAACAGCGCCGACAGTTTAAATTTTATTAGAATTTGATCCCATTAGATACACACACACGCCAATGTATTCATGTATATATATATATATATATATATATATATATATATATATATATACACACATATGTATATAGAGTGACTTCGACTTCCGCTGGTAAGATGCCTGCCTCTGTCTGTGTGTGTGTGTGTGTGTGTGTATCCACCACCCAACACAAATTCCAACCCCTACCCATTTCTTCGTTTCCCCCTCCCCCCGCACAAATGAGCATGCTTCATTTGCAAGGTATGAATGAAAAGCGCGCGTCGTTTTGGGTGGGCAAAGCGCGAAAAAAAAAGTAGAGAGAGTGAGAGAGAGGAGACGAAAAAGAAATCATTGCATATTTGCGTGGGCAAACAAAAACAAATGTTAACAGTTTATTTAACATATGGTGTAAACGTAAGCGCTGCTGTAATAGTTTGGCAAAATTAAAGCACACATACGAAGCATGCACATATGAACGTATGAATGTATGTGTGTATGCATATGTCTGTATATGTCCATGTAACACACACTTCACTACACACTACTACAGCTACAAACACATGCGCAGCAGCTGAGAGGGAGCAATGCACGCGACGACAACAGCGACGGCGACAGCGACGTAATCGTTGCCCCCTTTTGATTACTTTTATTTTTAACACACACACACACACACACATATATATATATATATATAAACACATGCAGAGGCCGTCGCATCTTTGCAGACGTTTCGTTCTTGTTGTTTTTTTTTCTTATTTTTTCTGTAGCTGTGTACATATTTAACTATGCTTGTGTTGGTATACTAACATTTAATGTTAGACAGCAGCTCCTCCAACGACGACAGCGACGACAACGGCTATCCAAAGCGCAGTGGCAGCGCACGCTACCAGTACTTAAAGCTTAAATGTTTCACACGCACACTCACACACACACACACACACTCGGACACACGCATACACACAGTATCACACACCGACAGAATCACAGCTCACGCCCGTTTGTTTGGTTGTTTCTTCTGCTGCTTGTGCATTTGTTATTGCACTTGTGATATTTGAGCACTTTGTGACGTTTTCATTTGCATTATTTTATGCTATCAGAGAATACACATAAACACACAGAACATTGTTTTAATTAATCCACACAAAAAAGCAAGTTCCCAAGCGTTTGTTTGTTCGTGCGCTCGATGCCCGTTTCGTTGCCGTTCGTCCGCTTGCAATCTGCAGACGCGTCCGTCGCGTCAAAGAGAAAATGGCTGAATGATGTGAAAGAGAAAATGAAAGACTGATTTATAGAATTCGTAAAAGGCCAGCAGCAGCAGAAGCAGCAGCAGCAAGAAATTCCCTGTGTTTGCTGTTGTTCAACTCAGAGCGAAGTCATCGTACCATCGCGTCGCGTCGGCTGTTTTGTTTGCTCGCTCTTGTTCTTGCTCGTTCTCTCGTTCTTGCTCTCCTCTCGCACATTCTCTCTGCCTGCCTGTCTCTCTTGGGCGATCAGAGAATTTCCCTGTATAAAAAGGCCCAATGGGACATTCTAACGGCAACTCCGGTCGAAAGAGCGTTAACTGAACCCCACGTCTGGCGAGGACTATAGCAATGCCACGCATAGCTTCGGCTTCGGTTTCGGTGTCGGCTTTGGCTTCGGCTTCGGCATTGCCAAGTCGGCACACGACCAGTGCACCCACACATACATACGCACGCACGCTTGTGCATTCGTTTATGGTTTGTTCCCTCGCGCTCTCACTCTCTTAGATTGCAGGGCCAGCAACCCTCGCGACTCTCTTGCCGCTCGCTGCTTTTAGTTCCCTACTTTTTTGCCCACTATTATTATTATTTTTATTTATATTTTACAGCGTGTTGTTGTTGTTGCAGGCACGTTAAATATTTCCTGTTTGTATGTCGGCGTCGTCGTCGTCGTCTTCTCCCCACTTTGAGCCCGCAAATTGTGCATGTGTTCGTCTCTCTCTCTCTCTTTATGGTGTGTGTGTGTGTGTGTTTGCGGGGGGCAGTTCATGTTATGGTCACGTACACTGCGGCCTCTGCTCCGTTGTCTCGGCCGCTCCCATTCCCTGACTGCTGCTGTTGCTGCTGCTGCTGCTCTCAGTCCCAGCACTGCCGTTATGCGTCTACATTTGTCGCGTGCTCTTCCTCTTCTTCTTCCTCGTCTTTGGCTCTGCTTGTGGCTTTTAAGGTTGTCGCCTTTTTACTTTTCATTTCTTTTGGCCTCTCTTTGCCCAGCTTAAATGTTTATCTAATTATTTTGACGTTTTTGCCGCCAGCTTCGTCAGTCAATTTGCCGACACTTCGGCAAAAAGAAGCAATGCGAAAAGAAAACTATTTCGCTTGCTGTTAAATTATGCTCTTTTATCATTTCTTGTCTGCTGTTAGTTAGCATGAATGTTAACCGCTAATGACATCGTGGATAGCGCACTTTAAAGAGTTTTATCGCTCTGTTTTCGCAGTCTGCCTCGCCTCGATTCCCTTCCGTTGGCGCTTGTTGCTAACCGTAAATGGGAGCTCTTTGCATCTACCCCACAGCGAGGGGTGCCAGAGGCAGGCGTCTAGTTCAAAGCCTAAACAGCCTAAGCAATCCCCCCACATATCTCCTCCTTTACCGTTATTTTATTTTCATTTCGTTTACATTTTCAACTTTGATCAGCGGCAATCTGCTCCTCCAGGTAATATGCATAAATTTGAATAGTTTACGCAAGAAATTCGCAATAAAAAGAAATTGTCGACGATAAAGGACACCCCTCCCCCCACCCCGGCACTCCCCACTTACATCCCTAGTGCCGATGATTTGGATATTTGTTTACGCGTCAATTTTGATTTATGTGCGGCATAATTCTAGGCGTTATGAACTGTTTCTGACAACCTCTTTCGATTCGCAATTCCCCCTACCTCCTTCTCCTCCTCTTCTTCCACTTGTTTCTTTTCCGCTCTCACACTGCCTATCTCTCTCTCTCTCTCTCACACACACACTCACACCTATCCAACGGGTCTGATTCGGCTTCAGGCTTGGCTTTGGGGCCTGCCCTGTCGCATGTGAATGACTTATGTGTATTCACGCGTGTGTGTGTATGTGTGTGTATGTGTGTATGCCTATTACTTAACATTTGATTTGGGTTTCTTTCAGTTGCCTATGCTAATCAGCTGCAGCCGAGCGGGAAAACGGGAAATCTGCTGCCCGATTTTAGATTAAATTATCTAAATTTGCATTTAATTAAATTACATTTAATTAACAGCTGAAATAAATACTACAAATACTTTGATCTTATATATAAATGCTATAGACAATCTTTGACAAAATACTGCAAAAAAAAGATTTATTTAAAAAAAAAAACACTTTAATCTTAAAGATGAAATGGGTAAACTGAAAGCTCGGGAAGGTGGTAGGGAGAATAATTCAGATTAACCCAAAGTAGAGGAATGTATAAATTGCATTGGCTGATCAAGGTTTAATTGTTGCAGTTATTGAGAAATTTTAATCTTAATATGAGATTACATTGGATCGGAGGGTTATAATTGGATCGATTTGATGTCTTCAGGAGTGCAGGATACAGGAATATAGTTGGCGGTATATATAGTTAGCTCTATATAAGAAGGTATCATATAAGAAGGCATCATCGTAACTCTCTCTTTTACAAACCTCAAATATTCCTAGGCTTTCCATCTGTTCTTTCAGCTGTATTTTAGATTTAGCTTTTGGGATTTTTCGATCTGCAAGTTTTTGGGCTTCTGAGCATATGTAAAACTCCTTCTATATCTTTCTAGTATATTTTAGTATATTTTCATTCGATATTTCTCTCAGTGAACTCTGACGAGCGCGATGCACGCCCGCAACTGGCTTCGTGTGTGGCAACAACAATACTAATACGAAGTCTAGTTACACACACACACACACACACACACACACGCACACACACACACAGTTACATTATTCGAAAAAAACCCTTATCAATCGCGATTGCCTCATCGTTCTGCCTGCAGATGTCATTGCTGCAGTCGCCGTGCTGCCTTCGGCTTCTTCTTCTCCTTCCTCTCGCTCTTCCTCTTCCTCTCCTTCTTCTTCGGCAAACAGAAAGTCAAAATAAGAAGCAGCAGACGGATTTGGTATAAAAATAAAAATGCATTTTTCGCAGTTTCGCCGCGAGCTAAATCGAAATGAAAATCTTCAGTCAGCGAAACGCTGCAAAGGACAGCCTCGACCTAAGCCCAGAGACATCATTGGCTTATTTATAGGAAAGCAAAAGGACATCGCAAGGAGGGATGAGGCGAATGTTTTATTTGACACAAGTTGCGTAATCATATCATGACAGTGTTTATACCCATTCACCAAGCGCACAGAGCATATTGGCTTTCAGCAAAGTCTCCGTCCGACTAAAAGGTGGAGTGAAGCTCGAAGTGGAAACTTGATATTTGGAATATCTGCATATGTGTGAGGACAACCCGGACTGAAACTATATTGTTAATATATCCACGCTCATTGGCAATATAGGGTGAAGCGGTGCCTTCGCTTCTAGAGATATATTTTAGGACCTCTTCACCTCTTGGGGGCGTGGCAAATCAAGAAAAAGTAACTATATATAGCCCAGAGTTCCAAAGGTAAATGACTTACAGATCTATTAATTGTATTGTTCGCGAATCGGAATATGTAAACTAGCTCTTTACAATGGAGTCTTGCCTTAATACACATGGTCACTACCATGGAATGGAATGGAATGGAATGTAAATAAAATATGGATCGACTGTGGATCAAATTGGAGAATAACGATTCTTTGAGTAAAAAAGTGAAAGGTGTCTAAAATAGTGTTCCATGCCCACTACGTTTCTGTCGTATTGAAGTAAACTTCGTCCTAATATATAGCTTATATGAATGGAAATGGGAGCATTGAATCTCCATTGTTAGGGCTTATAATCAGTCCAACCTTCCAGGACCTTCCAGGCCTTTCCAAGGCTTATATACTCTCAAATGAGTACTGTTTCGATTCCAGCTTGCTTCACACACACTGTAAGACCTGAAAACTATCCCATTTCCGTTCGTTCCAGAAGAGCTCCCGAGCTCACTGTTCTTTTCACATTACAGAACTAAAAACTCTCCGATTTCCATTTGTTTCAGGCTCAAATGCAATGAAAAAAAAAAAAAAAATAAAAAGAACAAAAATGACCGTTGCGAGCTTTAACAAATGTTGACAAGTGCATAGCTGCAGTTGTTGTTGTTTTTTCAAAGCACTTTACTAAAAGTTGACAAAAAATGTCGCACACTGTGAGGGGGCAAGAGGGAAGAGGCGAAAGGAAAAAGAAGAACGAAAAGAAACGGAAAACTTGAAACTAATTTCAAACTTTACACTCAGCGGAGAGTGGAAAAAGCGCATAGGGCAGCGCACGACAAACAAGCTGCGAAAAAAATTGATGGCAGGGCAGATCGACTGAATGACTGACTGACTGACTGAGTGACTGACAGCTGGCCAGACGGCGACGACGTCGGCGGCGGGCAATGTCAAAACAAATGTTACAACAAGTGAGCCGCACGAGTGCGAGCGAGAACGAGACAGCATGCGAGACGCGTTGGCGGCGCGTTTTTATGTTGAGAGCCGACGCCCGCCCGCCCGCCTGCCTGCCTGCCTGCCTGCAGCTGTGATTTAGTTGCCGTTGTTGTTGCTGGAAGTATTTGTTCCCAGCAAATAAAGCACCGCTGACTGCACGCTCTACCAGTCTCTCTCCCTCTCTTTGCGCGTGCACTTCTCTGTGTGTGTGCGTGTGTGTGAGTGTGCCTGTGCACATGTTGCCTGCGGTTACCATGCGGCTCAGCTGTGCCTATGACGTGTCTCTCTCTCCTCACTCTCTCTTTCTCTCACTCTGTGTGTGTGGTTAATGGAATAGTACATTGCAAATTGCCTTAATGCGCGTAGAAGCAACAACAATAACTACAACGATACCCGCACGATGCTGTCTCTCTCTCTCTCCCCGTCTTCGTCCAGTTTTTATTTTTTCTTAAGAGCGAGCAGTGTTGCTGCGCCGCGCTGAATGTTACGAGTGAGCGCAACTGTTGATATTGCAGGTTATTTAGTTCGTTCCCTAATGAATGTCCATTGCTACTGGTGATAATCTTCTCCTCCCGCTTTCGCACACACACACACACACATCCAGATGCTACCTACTTGTAGTGGCAGGCAAATTGTATGTGCAAACAGTGGACGAAGAAGAGCATCAAACTGCAGCTTCATTAGCGAGGGTTGCTCTTTGCATTCTCACACATATGCATATATATATATATATATATATATATATATATATATATATATATATATATATATATATATATATATATATATATATATATATATGCACTGTGTGCACTAGACTTTTATTATTATTTTCTTTATTGTTTAGCGCGTTATAATTGGGGTGCTGAGGGGTCCTGGCTAAGGATTTACAATGCATGCATTCGCCCGGAAGACCTAAATTCATTCTTGTAGCGTCGGGTTGCAAGTGAAACTGACGTGTGTGTGTGCGTGCGTGGGTGTGTGTGTGTGTGTGTGTGTGTGTGCACGGGATCAGGAGAGCTTAGCCGTTATCATGCAAGGTAAACACTACGCAGGACAGACGGCAACCAGACACACATTATAGACTGGATATATGCATGTGTTTGTGCGGCTTACAGGAGTAGTTCGCTCTCGCTGCAGACATGAAAGAGCAGCAAATGGGGTTTTTCCCAAATTAATAATCTCGATTGTTCCAGTCTCAACTGTTCACGAAGCAAAAGTTTTGGATTCAACTGCCATTGGCGGTAATATGCGACACCTTTTAAGAACTATTCACGTTTACAGTTCTTTTGTTCCATTCTTCCAGCTTGTTCCCTCAGTTTCCATTCGTCTCTCTCTCTCTCTCTCTCTCTCTCTCTCTCTCTCTCTCTCTCTTACTCTGTATGAGTTTAGGTTTTGCATTAGGCTTTCGCTTTGATTGTGCTGGCTCTTTAACGAACGTCGGTTGCCAGAGCTTCTTGGCAGTTGCTAGGCGAGGGGCGTTGCGAGAGGGGCATCAACAGTTTCGGCCGTCTGGCCACATTGTTAAGCATTTTACTCTTAGCACGCCTTGGGGCGCAATAAAATGTTTAATAAATTGCAAAGTGCGCCAACAAACTTGGTAAAAGGAAAAGCGAAACACAGTAGAAAACAGACAGAAAGAGAGAGAGAGAGAGAGAGGGGGGGGGGGGGGGGGAGATTAGTCAACGACACATTGTGCACACACATATTCTAATGAAGTTTAAGTGCAAAGCTTTTGCCTCCGCCACATATTTGGGCGGCTGCTGGCGGGGGCGTGGCTGGCTATTTGGCAGGCGACGCACGTAAAATGTATTGAATAATTACATTGGGCGGCCTAACGGCATACGAAATGATGATGGGGCCGACAAGTGCCTGTGGCCGGACATGGCCCAAAGACCAGCCTCCTGTCCACTCTCTCACCTATCTCGGCCCAACTGTCTCTGTCTCTAGCTCTCCCTCTCCCTCTCCCTCTGCCACTTGTGCGACGGGTACGACCACGCCTACGCGCATAATGAGCGCCAGCTTCGGCAGCCGCAGGCATTGAAAGTATTGAAAATTTGCTCGCCGCAGGAAGTTTTTTGTTTGCGCCCCATCTTCAAGATTCAAGATTGATGTATTCAGAAATTCGAGTTGCATTTCGTTCCAAAATTGAGTTTCGCTGGAACATTGAGCGTCATCATCATCGTCATCGTCATCATCATTATTAAGTCTCAAATCGAAATTCGATTCCAGGGCCGAAGTTGAGGGTGCGACGCATCTGTCCTCCGGGGGCCGATGGCCTCTAAGTAGTGCTAAAGTATCAATCAAAATGCGTGCGGCCATAATCATAAAATTACAATGAAATTTACGAATGCATCTACAGAATGCAACAACAAAAGCAGCACAGCAACAAAGCAACAAAAACAACCAAATTTAAGCAGAAGAAGATGAAGAAGGTACGAAACAGGCAGCAGCTGGCGGCAGCTCTGAAGAGGCGTCCAACATGGGAAACGCTTACCAAAAACGCTGAACAAAACGAAAACAAAAGATGATTTATCATTGCCAGTAGGTGGGGGCGGGGGGAGCAGGGGCTGCGGGGCAAAGCGACTGCAACTGGCCTGCAGCAGCTCTCCTCACAAATTGGATGCCTCGCGGCCTCATCTGCCCCAGACTGGAGGTATCCCACCCGAATCCGAGATAGAGAGAGAGAGAGAGAGAGAGAGAGAGAGAGAGAGAGAGAGAGAGAGAGAGAGAGAGAGTGGCAGCGACGCACGTGAGTGGCTACAGATATAAGCTATAGAAATTGGAAGCTTAAGATCTTTTTAATGGGCGAGCGTGTCAAGGACTGTGCGAATTCCTGACCCATGCACGATTTCAATAGCATATTAACTATAGTCTCTATATATATAAGGAATTTGAATATTGAAACAAATCTACAAAAGTTCAGTAGTAGGAATAAGGTAAAGTTCTCTAGTCTAGTCTATCGAAAGAGGAGGAATACATATTTATCGGCTTCTTAAATTCATTCCTCGTTGCAAGGATGAAACTATGCCGCATCCAGAAAACTATTCCCTCTGAACTCAGTGAAGATTCTATACTAAAATTCTATACTAAAATTACCGTTACATCGAATTAGTGAAAAGTATCTAATATATTCTATACATATTCGACAATATTTATAGATCAGCCAAAAAATGATCACATTGGGGGTAAAGTCAAAAGATTATAGTAGATTGGTATGAATAAGTGAACACTCTGGCCGTATATGCTAAGTCTTATTGCGCATAGTCAAATTGAGGTTATAAATGAAAAGGATATTTTCGTGAGATCAGCTGGAAGAAAGCGGAGTTTAATGTATAAATAAGTATCAAAATGGGGCTTTAGATTAGTTAAGAAATATGTGATATTCATCAAGTACATACATATATATTTATATATATATATATATATATATATATATATATATATATATATATATATATATATATATATATATATATATATATATATATATATATATATATATATATATATATATATATATATTATCCATATATGTACATATATTGTATTCCATAACTCAATTAGTTCTTGCAACTCAAGCAGCCTCCCTGAAGGGCTTGTTCTAGGTGCATGTGAACTTGTTCTTAAACAAAACTTGTCAAAATTTGTTTTTGACAGCCATGACAAAGGGAGATAAAATGAGAGAGAGAGAGAGAGCGAGAGTGAGAGAGAGAAAGAGAGAGAGAGAGAGAGAGAGAGAGAGAGAGAGGCATTTAGCACCTGCCCAGTAACAATTGAGTAAATATTTAACTTTTAATTTATTTAAAATCAATTGTGGAGCTCAATATGCAAAGTCTGTTAAAGCCCAAGAGCTCGGAGCGAAATCTCCAGCACAAATCCAAATCGAAAAGCAAAAGCAAAAGGAAAATCAAGCAAAAGCTTGCCCAACAAGCAAAAATCCTGCATAATTTAATTGTCTTGTTGTCGGTGTTAGTTAGTCCTGTCTGTGCGGTCGTCCCTCCTTGTGGTGTCCTGTATCCAATTGTTGTCCTCCTGCTGCTTGTGGATACTTTTCATTGAAGTGCATCTGCATCTGCATCTGCATCTGCATCTGCATCTGGATCTGGATCTGTCTCTAGATTTGCGTGTCCTTTCTAGTTGTCCTGGCCCACGGCGTTGCTGCAACTTGTCTGTAATCCACATGCGGCTGCCGTCTAACCTCCGTCTAACAGCCGAGACAGGTGTGAGCAGGTGCTTGAGTCAGCTCATAGATTGCTGTAGTCCCAGTGATACCCTGGAGTCTGGTTTTTCCAGTTTACAGTATTGCGGTTCATGTTCATCGTTTGCCAGCCACAATTACAGTGTTTACTTATAGTTTCATTGCTGGATCCTGTTGCCCCTTCTCCTTCTCCTGCTGCTTGTGTTTGTGCATTTCGGTATTGAGCTGAAGGTGGGAGTTATCCATGTTTTGACTGCTCTATTGGAAGTTCGTGTGTGACCGTGTTCAACTTTAAAGTAGAGTTGAGCTTCGAATTTGAAGTGGAACGGTAAAATGAAACAGTTTTTGAACACTTGAACTGGAAAGTTCCCATATTCCATAACAAGTGCTTAGCCTATATCTGTTGGAACAATGGAAAGAAACACTCGCGAACACAGTTCAGAGCGTTCGTGCTGGATGAAATTTGAACAGGCTAGAGATTAGGACAATTATGAGGTAAAGGAACGACAAAATAATATTTAAGGAGCAAATTGTGAAAATTTGCAAAACAAAATGGAATTAAAACAGCTGAGAAACTGAGGAAATAGGATAGGTTCGACTTAATAACAATTTTAAGGAAGCAAGAAGTGAAAAAGTGAATGAGCAATATCTCAAAAGTGCGAAGTGGGACATAGGAAACATAGATAAAGGTAAGTAAGAATGAAACGGAAATGAAACGGTCCAATCGAAATTGAAATGGTATGAGAGAATACGTTTAGTTTAAGTACAAAGTGTAGCAAAAAGCAAAGGAAGCCTGAGGGTAAGAGTTTGAAGAAGGTGAAACAAAGTGAAATGAAACAAAAATTGGGCAACTTGGAACAGAGCTGACCGCACGCCTAGTTCACAGTTCAACTCAATGGACAAACGCTTCTCTGTTTAGATGGGTCGTTTGTAGAGTCAATTTTCTATTGGAATGCGCGCAATTTGAGACATTCACAATTGAAGCCATCAGATTGAGAAGATCTGAAAACTATACTCAGGCGTTGACGACTGTCTGAATACATGATTGAGGGCGCATCCGAAACCCCTCTTCGAGAACACGCAAACAAATCCATTAACATTAGAGCGAATGTGGCACATTAAATGGTAATAAAGAAGAACTTCAGACAAGAAGAAGAATAGGAAAATGGTTATACAAGAATTTGAGTTCACTATGACCCAAAATGTGCAGCACAGAGCGTTCTACGAAAATGTCTCAAGCAGAAAATGGAACCAAGAACAAAAAAGAAAAAAGGAAAAAATTAAATTGAGAACGAAACCTCTGAAACGAGCCAGTCGATGGCCACAGCTGATAAATTCATTAAATGCCTCAACGAAAACGAAAAAAAAAAAAAAAAAAAAAAAAAATATATATATATATATATATATATATATATATATATACATATATGTATTTATATGTATATGCATATATGTATATATATGTATATATAGGTATATATATATATACAAGTATTGCAGTCGGGCGTAACTGACTATTCTATACTCAGCCAAAACTACTCCGTTTCCATACAAAACTAAATTTTCGTACCATATAGCTGTCTAGAGTTAGCTGTTGTTGAGTTGGTCAAAAGTCCCTATTGAGAATGTGGCTAATTGAGACAACGTCTGCCTAGCTTTAGCCCGATATCCATACATATTTTGTAGCCCAAAGCTCTAGTATTTGATGCATCGTTCCCCGAATCTAACCAGTTTATCAGACTCGGGGACATAGGAGTGTATAGATTTGAAACTTTGAATCTATTCGCCTCAACTAGACAGGCTGAGAGATAAACAAAGAGAGAGAGAGAGAGAGAGAGAGAGAGAGAGAGAGAGAGATAGTGAGAGAGAGAGATAGTGAGAGACATATTGCACATAGCTAATATACTCGCTTGCCCTTCACGCGGACGAGTATAGAAATACAAATAAAATGTGAGGGATAGGAGAGACATGCACTGAAATTCAATACCTTTTTTCTGAGGGTTGTTGTTCGTAGTTGCTATTATTGATGTTGCCTAGTGTCACTTTTGTGCGCTGCTGTTGTAGTTGTTGTTGGGTTTCGCGGTAGAGCTCTTCTCTCTCTTTCTATATATTAGGCTATATGCGAACGTTATCGGGTAGTTGTACAAATGATTCTCATTTTGATTTCTGCCTCGGCCCTCGTTCCCTCACTGAGAACTATAATCATTTTTTCCTCTCCCATGATACAATCAGAGTTTCGTGGAGATAGGCTGTCATGTGTGTGGCGTTTATTGTTACATTGTTCCGTTAATGCACAGCAACGGCTGCTGGGAGTCGGAACTATGACCGAATCCCGAGCCCATACCCGAAGGGGAGTTACCAGGCACCAAAAGGGGCGGCGTTACGAAATGGACCAAGTTTGTGGCCGATTGTTTGTGGACCGTGTTTGGCTTCTGACCAGAAATTAAAGCAAACAGAAAATCGAGCAAAATAATAGGACTGCATGTAAGAAGTACATCCGAAAGCGACACAAAGACGGCTCGAAGGCTCGCTATTGTTGGAAGCTCGTGAATGCCAAAATAATAAATTCAAAGCACTTGAATTTTCATTTTCGAATATTTTTTCGGAAGCTCGAAGTCAAATGCATCAGATGTGGGCGGGCGTGGGCGTGGGAGTGTGTTGAAGGCTCTAGCTGAACATTTGCATATGAATAGCTGCTGGAAATCAAATGCAAAGTGACAAGATGCAGTTCGGGCTGAAGCCACTGGCGCCCAACACACACACACACACAGACACAGACACAGATACACACATGGCAGGTGCCCCCAAGTGCTAGCTGGCATCGACTACAACTCTTAGATTCGGAATTGCCAGTGAAGCATTAATAGCAGAGCATTTGAATAACAATGCCCAGCGCTGGCAAATGTGGGCGGTGTGGGCGTGAGCGGCGACAAGCGCGTGCCGAAAATGCGAAAGGCCCAGTTGAAAGGCCAATTTGCGTTGCAGTCGGTCAGGTGTCGGTCCCTTAAGGTTGCGCATGAGTGGAC
The DNA here is from genome assembly GCA_035047545.1 of Drosophila paranaensis. Classification (NCBI taxonomy): domain Eukaryota; kingdom Metazoa; phylum Arthropoda; class Insecta; order Diptera; family Drosophilidae; genus Drosophila; species Drosophila paranaensis. The sequence continues at coordinate 1,363,595 of JAWNPL010000026.1, read as the reverse complement.
AATATTAGCTGTCTGAAGAGTGTCAGGACCCCGTTCCAGACTCATAAAGTTGAGTCAGAGAACTGGGCCATGGAAGTGGTAAGCCGTAGGCTCAAAGAGTGGAACTTGAATGTAACTACAGTCCTCACTGTATTACAGGAGATGAACGCTATCAGAGCTAGAAGTGGATAACAATAAATGAAGTAAGCGAATAGATCTCGCGCTCAACTCGAATAGCAATTTTAAATTCTGAATTGAGTTCTATGAATCCGCACTACCCTCTATCTAGGAGCTCTTTAACTTAACAAGTAATTCTCATTTCAATATAATCAAATTATTAGCTTTAATATAAAAATCCTGCTTTGAAGCTTAAGAAGAAATAACTGAGTTTTCGATTTCGATCAGCTTTTCGTCTTTTTTATACTCGTTCACGAAAGTGGAGTGAGTATATCGGTTTTGCGCAATGTCCGCCCTTATGTTTGTACTGATAATTAAGATTAAATTTGTAATATGACTAGGTGACTATTGTTGAGCTCCTCTATTGATTAGCCAAAAATTATATCAAATCTATATGTTGCAATGTGTCGGAGCCGACAACTGTAACGTTGTTATTTGTTAATTTATATTTTTTTGAAATTACATAATATATCGCTTAGAGTTCATATGTAGTTGGTGCAAAGCTTTTCGGAATACGACTTTAAACTGGCCAAACGAGGAAGAAGCAGAAGACGCTGATAATTTAAAAATAAAAATTGAAGTCCTGATCGGATGAGATTATAAACAGTCGGCTGGTTAATTCCTAAGCTGGCTACTCCTATACTCAGTTAAGCGATTTGCGAGCCGCTCAATGGGGCAGCCATGTGTGGCATCCTCTATGGAGCGTCAGCCGAAAAGTTGGCCTGCGGATTGTGCGAATGCATTTAATTCCCACTGGATGCCTGTTATTAGTGTCTCTTCTGTCTGGCCGATCTCGCAGAGCTCCGCCAACATTCAACATTCAACGTTCAACATTCAACACTCCCTCAACGCAAAGGTTGTGGCTGCGGCTGCGGCTGTTGTTGATTTCTTGGAACATTCGCTCGGTCGATCCACTATGCATAATCAGCATTAAATAAAACAAAAATTCACCAGAATTTCTCCTGCCGAAGAATTCGTTTAAGGCAAAGATTAAAAGTAAATAAAATGAAATAATGAACAGAAAAGGGAAGAGAAAACATTTTTAAAGATGCTAACGTCATTTTAATAGAACACGAATGATAGCTATCCGAATTCCCTGCCAATTGAGATCGCATGTTCATATATGTAGGAATCAGATCTTGCTTCAGATCTAATAATAACCATGCTTATAGGATAAAATATGAAGTAATCAAGGTGCACACATAGATGATATCGATCAAGGTAGCGCACCCTTCACGCCCTCTGAATTCGGAAGTCAATGTCGGGTTGTGAAATAAGTTTCGAATGAACTACTATACATATATTGTATGATTAATATGAGAGCTGTTCTCCTCCGATAATTCAGAATACAAATTGAAATAATCCATTGAAAAGTCTCTGGCTTGGTACTGGCAATGGCATTTATGCAGGTGGTCCTCAGTGAGAGCTGTATAAGTTTATACAGGAGCGAATAATCAACAGTCCAACTGACACTGGGGATCATTGTATGCCAGGCACCGAAATATCAACTGTAGATCAGGCAATCCTAGAGGAATCAGATTCTCTGAATATGTATGCACAGTACGCGTGGGTGCTTGAGGTCATATAACTATATCTATGTATTTCCATATACTTATCTAATTTTGAGAAACATGTTCTGGTTACATCGATGCTTGGTGCTGCTTCTGGTCAAAGCAATTGCGGAAATGCTTTTCTTTCATGCGGACAGACAGACATTGCATAAAACCCATATTCTCATTTCACTTTCGTGAATGAGTATAATAAACATTTGTGTGTGTGTGGCAAATAAAAAGTAAAGTCAAAAGCAAAGCCAAAAAAAAGTGTCCCAGGCGTTGTCACTCATATTTGAGATGTGTGTGTGTGTTTGTGTGTGTGTGTCCGACCGGGCTGTGTGAACTACATTTCATTTCGTTTGCTTGTTTATTATGATTTGTGTGTGTGTATGTGATTGTGTTCGTGCATTAGTATTTGCATTCGTAGTTGATGTGTGTTCTGCTATTTGTTTATGGCTCGTTCGTGTTGTCTGTGGTCAGTTTTCAGCTCCATTGTCGCGGAAATGTCGCCACGCCGAACAACGCGACGCGACGCAACGCTTCGCATTGTTTACGTTTATGCGAGTGTGTGTGTGTGTGTGGGTGTGTGGGTGTGTGGAATACGAAGAAGACGTCATAAAACTATTGTTTATCGCTGAGCGTAATCGAAGTTTGGAAAGGTCTGCCAATGCAAAAGAAGGTACAGATTGAACGAATGCAATGCAACGTTAAGTACGTACATACAGACGTACGTCCTTGCCTTTTCTTAGAGTTTTCATTTGAAATTTGTTTAAAATGAAATGAAAGCATTTATGCGCTGTTTGGACAAGTAAACGCAAATGTTGCTGTTTCAGAAGATAAAATTCCACAAATGACTTTTAGAGTGGAACACAGATTTGAATAGTTCTTTTCTTAAATTTATTTTTCAAATTTTCATTTTTATTTTTTAACGGATCGGAGCTAAATTCAATGATATAAGACTCGTAATCGGTAATTCATGCTCGAAGCTATTAGGATTGCAGTAAAAATAGCAAATTTATGTACAAATTCTGATTGATGACTAAATATTACGTTTCTAAAACGATTTATTGAACCACATTCCCATTAGTTAAATTTTCGTTTTAAGTATTTAATCATATCTTCAATGCTTTATCTGTAGTCCAACTACCTTTTCAGCCCATTGAAACAATTGCTAAATATTTAAAAACAATTCGAAACTAAAGCTTTTCCTGGCAGTCCCCATATGAATAATTAGACGTATTTGATCGATATCACAACAACTATCTTCAGTAGCTGCTCGTTGTTGTCACATTCACAACTTGCAATTATCCACGCTTGGCTAGATATTTAGATGGATTCCCAGCTAAGCTCTCATTTGCAACTTTGCTCTAATATAAAATGGCAAACGCTGTATGGGTATTAAGCCATAAATTGACAATGTTATAAAAATATTCAGTAACAGTAGATATACGAGACGAGGATTAGAGTATTTTCAGATCCTCTCTCCCAAATCAAGGGTCTTTTATAAAAACTCCAAACTTAAGTGAACCGCTGATTTCAGTGTGTGTTCGGAGTTCAGCTTTCGTATCAAGTACAGTCCAATAATATTTTCGGCAGTTCTTTATTGATTGCCAAGTAAGGTAGGTAAACAACTGTCACTCCAGTGAAGCCATGCAACTAATATCAATTCCAATCCAGCCAAAAGCCGAACCCTCTGCCAATATGGGACATTGGACTAAATGACACACACACACACGAAGCTATGAAGGAATGGCCACTAGAGCTGCTACACGGATTTGCCCTGATACCAATTTGTTGTCGTGGTGGGTAGCATCTAATGAAATTAAATGTATCAAAGACAGACAGCCAACAACTGAGTAAACACAACTGGGTGGATGGGGGCTGGACGACTTGACAACTGGGAACTGGGAGCTGGGAGCTGGGAGCTGGGAACCGAGCTGAAATCGTTGCTGGCCAATACACTTGAGTGATTGAACATCAAGAGAAGTTCAGGACCAGCAAACAGCAGCGAGTAATCAGCGCCTGCACTGAACTATATGAGCTTGAGGAATTGAGCACTGGAGCACTGGAGGACTAGACGACAAGATGACTAGAGGAGTGGAGAGTTCACACACTTTGCTAGTGGGTAAGTGAGAGAATGTCCCAAGACTGTTTGGTACGTGACTAGGAACATTATTGTTTGCTTATCTACACTTAATTGCTTCTGGCTACACTTAATAATATGGTATTGCACACTCACACACACATACACACACTCACACAAACACACACACACACACACACACATAGCCACAACGTCATCGTCTTTGGGCTCTCGTCATTGTGGTAAAGTTCTCGTTCCCTGCTGCCTTCGGTTCAGCTCTTCTCTGTGTAGCTGTTGCTCCGCCTCCTGCTTTAAATTGTTGTCGTTGTCGAGGGGGAAGGAGCTGTGCGGGTGGGGTCAGTGGTGCGGTGGTTCTGCTACTGCTGCTGGTGCCGCCTTGGCCGCATTGTTTGTTCAGTTTTCACTTTGCGTTGGTCGTCGTCGTCATCGGCCTTTGCTTCTTCTTTTTCCTTTTTTTTCACTCCAGCTTGAGATTTGTTGCACCATAAAAAAGGGACCGGGGCTGAGCCTCTCGGATATTTCGTCTTTAGGGCTTCGCCTAGTTGGCGAGCTGGGCTATTTGTTTGGCACGTTGCTTCGGCTTCGTGTTGTCTTTCTCTCGGTTTCAATTTTTCCGTTGTTCCATGAACGATTTCATTGGAATTGGTTTTTTATTGTGGACCGGCGTTTTGATGGATTTTCGGTAGGTACAAATTGTTCGCTGCTAATGGAGCATGAGGCACTTGCTTGACCATGTGTGTCTGTCTGAGCCTTCAAGTATGTGGGTTGCTTTATGGCATCAAATTTTGTGGGGTTGCCGACAAGGATCATTAGCTCGCTGAGAGATCTAAGCATTTAAACCGATGTGTCAGTTCGCTTTTGACTGACCTAAAAGGTAAACTTCTAAACAGGTTCACAAAACATTTTATTGCTTCTCTTTCCCCTTGCTTGAGCCAAGTTTCAAATTACAGTTTCTTGAAGAACGCAAAGCAGCCGTCTTACTGGGAAACTAACAGTTTCAGAGTATAGAGGGTCTTTTAATTTGATATCAGAAAGTTAGCTTGAATATACTTCTAATTGCTTACAACGGTATGTCTTCGTGGGTAAAGATGTTTCGTCTCTACACTCTTCGTTTTAACGTACTGTGAATTCTCGAAAGAGATCTTTGTCCTTGGCCTCTCCAATCTCCAATATGTTGGCATTCTTATTTGTAAATCATTGATATTATGTGTTATGCGTTATGTTAGCATTCATTTGACCTATATGTTCGATTCATTCTGGTACTATCCATCAATATCTCATTCGTACGCCTTCTTCAGTAGCTGGAATTCTCTTTCTTATTTCCAGCACACTCACTCACACACACTTACACTCCCCACACACAAATACTGGGTACATTGGACCACACATCAGTTTTACCCTCTGACTGCTTAGCTCCTCCTCAACAGCCCTGCATTGCTCTCTTTTTCCCACATTTTGTAGCCCTCTCTTACTGCCTGCGGCTCTTCCTTTCTCAGCCATCAATCTTGAGTGCTAATTGTTACGAGTTTTCCCATCCCTCCCTTCTTGCTGCGTCTTGCTCTCTAACCCTCACTGGCTTATCCTGAGTTTCGAGTCTGCTTTGGACAGCTCCTCGCATCGGGTTTTGCTGTCAGCTGTTCGGCACAGCAATTGAAAATGGAAAATGGAAAATTCCTCACGCTGTGCCAATAGACCCGAATGACAATTGCTAATTTAGCGCTGCGATGACTTTTGGAGTTTTCTCCCTTCTGGCCTGCCTCTTGCAGTAGCTGCAATTAAGGGGCGTGTCGCCCTCCCGGAAGTGCGTGACTTGCACTGGTTGCCGCCCAGTGGACCCAACTACCAAAAATACGTGCACTCGTGTGTTGGAGAATACCTCCAAATCAGCTAGGAGAAATCGTGATTGTGAAACAAGAAGGGGTTAACTGTAACCGTCCAATAAGCATTTTATTGACAGGACTCATTGAATCGCTTTATGCATATGGCCAATAAAAAACTTGAGTAAAAGCCAAGCCATCGCATATACATACGAATATCCCCTAATACCCATAACATGAGGTCCCAAGGCTAACTGGCTTTGCCTTTTGGTACGCGTTGGTTGACGCCTGTCATAATACAGAAAAGGGGGAGAATCTTGAACTTTGACTTCGATTTGAATTTCATTTTCGTTTTTGTATGCCTCAATATTTGCTGTTCAGCAAAAAAAATAATACTTTTCCGAAAAGTTCTTAATACATTGACAGTTCCGGAAGTCTGAATCAATGTGTAGTAAGAAAGTTAGCAAGAGTGAGTACCTCTGTTATCATTGAGGATTATTGACAGTTTGATCTTCTGAGAGCTTAGTATTTGGGTTTGGATTCTCGAAGTTGGTTAAAGCTGTCTTACCTGCAAAGAAAATAAAAATAAATATAAATTTACAGTATTTATAAATTAATATATTTAAAAATCAGATTATCAGTATATCTGTTCAGTTTAGTTTATAAGTATTATACAGCATACTCTCGCTACGATTTTATTGTATATTATATAGAATTTGTCCTTGTTTAACCGAACATAGTTGACAATTTGTCAAGCATAATAAAAACAATAATTAATTTAGTTAACTTATTTTGTTTAATTTTAATTTTTTGTCTATTTGAAGAATTTCTTTTTGCGCTGAAATACAATCTGGAATGGGAAACGAAATTTAAAAATAGATTAATTTTTATTTTTTTTAGGCAGCTATTCAAATATTGTCCGATATGGTTAGGCTCGTATCTCGTAAAGAATTAAATACTGTTTAAGAACTAGCTTCTGACTGCATAATAAATAGCACTGTGATATCATATGGATATACTCATAACATTCCTAAAATTTGAAGTGTAAATTAAACAATTGTTCAGCTACGTTGGGCTAGTTGCCTAGCTATAACCGGGCCAGACATCTGTGCGTTGCAATCAAAACAGGAACAATAAGCCAAATTCAAAGCCCAGAGTCAGAGTCAGAGTCAGAGCCAGAGAGAGAGAGAGCTATGGTCGGATGTTTTCCCCGGACTAATCCCACGCAAGACCGGGCGATTAACCGAGCCGCATTGAAAATTGCAGTCCAAAAAGAGCGCAGATACAAGAACAGATATCATGGAAAAGCAAAAGCAAAAGCAGAAGCAGAAGGTAAAGCCAACAGCAACAGGAACAGGAACAACATTAACAAAAGAGACGAACAAATGTGGGCACAAAATGCAAATAAAACAATTCCAATTAAAGCGATAGGCGAACTGCTAGCGAGAGATAGGAAAGAGCTGGGCATATGCAGGGGGCTCAGATACAGCTATAGATACTTAAATAAAGAAAGTGCACGCATAAGCTATAAGGCAAAAGGGCAGAGGCCAAACAGCAACGGACTCAGCGACAGAGTTGCCAGCGTCTGCTGCCCTAAGGGCTCAACGACCTAAAACCCAATTGCAATTGCCCCAGACAGGCGGACAGACAGAAAACTATATGGGTATAGATATAAAAAGAAGTATTTTAAATGAGATTAAGGCATAAAAAACTTGTAAAAACACACCACAAAGTCAAAGACTAAAATTGTATTTTCAATGATCGACATCATATACCCTGTCGGTCGACCCCGAAGATTAGACAATAGTTGATCGCATGATCGTATTGACGTTATCTTAGAGAAGTATTTTAAGTATTATTTTCGATAAGAAATTAAATTTTATTGAATGAATGCTTTAAATGATCTAACTTTTATATCTTCTTTCCTGTCATCGTTAGCTTCATAATAGTTCTTCGTTTGTATTTTTTTCTTACTGATCGACCTTTTCTCTTCTACTTTCAATTACGTAATATACCCAATATGCATTTCTTCAATGAGTAGAATAAGTGCATTACGTAAAGCGGAAGTGAAAATGTACTACAGAAGAAAAATGTAGCAGGGTTTTGGGGGGCAGTTGCAACAACTGTGAAACTCCCACGATGTCAATACACCGGACGGAAAGCAACCCTAAATGTCGAGCCAAACCCTCGCATATTGTTAACCCCTGACAGGGCAAACTCAATGATGCTTAAGCCATAGCTAAACCTATTGAACGGCTAGTGCAGGAAGGGCAGCGCGTGTGGTGCGTATGGTGTAGGGCGTAGGGTGTAGGGCGTAGGGCGGTTTAACGCTTGCAAATTTCCCCATTTTGGCGTGGCGGTCAATCAGTTTATAACAATAACAACATCTGAAGGGTTAACACGTGGTCCACTGCCCAGAGCCAGCTCTGCCGTACATGCGCCCAGACTCACGTGTGCAGGATTATGAGGAATGGGCGTCTGCGTCAGCTTTTCGGTTAGGCATTTCGTATATTCAATTAGCCGCCGGTTCGCTGCAGGTCGCGCATTTTCAACTAGGCGCTGCTGCCACTTGTTTGCAGTTCTAATGCAATTTGCGGTTGCAATATTTTTCTTACCGCACCACCCATAAGCCGACCAACCAACCAACAAACGAACCACCACCCAAATATCCAGCGCCACAGCGAGTGCCTTGAACTTGTGTGGCGTGTCGTGTCCATTAACACCTTTGATGGCCACAATACATATTCATTAATTTTGCTGTACGCCGAGCAATTCGCAGGCCATATACGATTATGTAGGTGATGCCGGACACAAGGTACGGCACGTTATATGCTGTTATTGGATTGCCGTGGCTTAGAGTAGGGTTGGAGGGTTGAAGGGCTAACAGTGCTAGTCGTAAGGGTGGTGCATATGCTTGTATATCAAATTATTTGATTAACTGTCAAAAGATCAAAATCGATAATACAAACAACAAGTAAGAAAACTCTAGTCGAGACCGCTCGACAAGGGTATACCCTAAACCCTATGAAGAACCGTTATTCCAAGCATTCTTTGTTTCTTTTATATACACATGCATATGTACGTTCATTACAAGCAAAACGTACACACACACGCACAGGCGCACGCACACACACACGCCAATCGGTGCGTCAGCTGTTCTTTGGCTGCTTTGCATGGCAATGCTATGGGAAATTAAATGTTTAATAACTTTTTTTCTAGAGTAACGATTTTGATCAAACTTGTTGGGCGTGATCATGTCATCCATATGTATGTATGTGCCAAAGCACAAGTCTGTAGTATTTGAAATACGGGACTTACAATTTTGAGGCGAAGGGGGCGTGGCATCCAAAATTTAGCAAAAACCGAAATTGTGTAATGCTCACATAACACTAAATGCAAAATTTGAAGACTCTAGCTATAAAGATGAATTATATATAATTATATAACGGAGCATCGATTTCGTTTTTAATCGATAACATTAAAATTAAGACAGTTATCGATTTTTTTTAACAAACTCGATCTTTTCGTGCTATACAGGAACCTACATAAAAAATTTCAAGTCTCTAGCTCTTATAGGTTCTGAGAACGACGCGTTCATACATACGGACAGACAGACGGACAGACGGACAGACGGACGGACAGACGGACAGGGCCAAATCGACTCGGCTTGTCTCCCTGATCAAGAATATATATACTTTATGGGGTCTGCCACGCCTCCTTCTCCCTGTTACATACATTTCAACAAAAACATTATACCCTGTTTTTCCCATTTTCAATGGGTTCAGGGTATAAAAACTGATGAGACGTGTTAGTAGAAGACAGCTAAAGTCATTAAGTAACATTTTTCATCTCCAGTACTAATTAAACGATCTATTCTTTATTTATCTTAGTTGTTACGGAGCAGTTTAGGTCCTTAGAAGCAGGAGAAAGGGAACTATCTGAATTTGTATACTCTCTCAAGAAAGCGAAATGGGTATATTGGGTTTGTGCAATGTCCGTCTTGCGTATGAACTCAACTTATTTCATCGATATGGAAGCTAGAGACTTCAAATTTTGAATATATACTCGCATATATCCTAGTCAGTTAAAGTGTCTTATCTGTTTTCTATAGAAATTATGCCAATGGGACTTAGAAATTTTGTATAAATGCTTAAGGGATTCAGAATTAGTTCTAAAACATAAATGAGAACGGTTAAGCACAACAATTCTTTTTATACCCTGAACCCATTGAAAATGGGAAAATCAGGGTATAATGTTTTTGTTGAAAGGCGTATGTATGTAACAGGCAGAAGGAGGCGTGGCAGACCCCATAAAGTATATATATTCTTGATCAGGGAGACAAGCCGAGTTGATATAGCCATGTCCGTCTGTCCGTCCGTATGTGTGAACGCGTCGATCTCAGAACCTATAAGAGCGAGATACTTGAAATTTTTTATGCAGATCCTCGTATAGCGTGCGATGATCAAGTTTGTTAAAAAAAAAAACGATAAAAACTATCGTTTTATCGATTAAAAACGAAATCGATTCTCCGTTATATAATTCTATATAATTCATCTTTATAGCTAGAGTCTCCAAATTTTGCATTTAGTGTTATGTGAGCCTTATACAGTTTCGGTTTTTGTTAAATTTTGGGTGCCACGCCCTCTTCGCCTCAAATTTGTAACTCCCGTATAGCAAATACTAGAGACTTGTGCTTTAGCACATACATACATATGGATGACATGATCACGCCCAACAAGTTTGATCAAAATCGTTGCTTTAAAAAAAAAGTTATTAAACATTTAAGCCCAAGAACAGCTGATGCAACGACTTGCGCTTGTGTGTGCGTACGCCTGTTCGTGTGTGTATATATTTTGCTTGTATGAACGTACATATGCATGTGTACATAAAGGAAACAAAGAATGCTTGGAAAAGCGGTTCTTCGTAGGGTTCAGGGTATACCCTAGTCGAGCGGTCTCGACTAGAGTTTTCTTACTCGTTTACTCTGTCAATATTAAAAGACAAGTAGGTGTATCAATTCATGTTGCATGAATTTGATAAATGAATTTTTCAAATGCAGAAGAAGAATAATTTCTGTAACTCAAAGAAACCAGGGATGCACGTTTCGTAGTACCCTCGATATACCCAAACGAACTCTTGCAGTCAGCCACATGTTGCTGCATATGTTAACTAAAGGGATATTGTTAGTAGCTTAAACGTGCTTAGTTTCCAATTTCTATACAGACCGTGTCAAATGAGATCTTTTTCTTAACATGTAATTAAATTCTATACATTTATGAAAAGGGACATTGCGAATTCGACACGAGCACCGCAAAATGTGGCCACAAATTTGTAGACAGAGCCAAATACTCAGCAAATTTCTCAGCAATCCACCTACGCAAAGTGTGAGGGGACGGGCTAAATGATTGACTGTTGTGTAATGTCAGCAACGCCCACTAAAGACAGGGACTGTGGTCATGATACGGTCATCTCTTTGTCTTACCCATTAGTTGATGCTTGTAGTAACAACAACAACAACAACAACAACTTGCAACTGGCAATAACACAACAAAACACTTAAGCGCAACACTTTTAATTTCACAGTTGCCCTGAGAGCTCTGGGAACCCCTTTTTGTATTATGACCGTGGCGGGGGTGGAGGGTGGAGGAAGGGGAAAGGGGAGGGGCATTGGCCGGGTACGTCGGCGAACTTGAAACTGATGCCCGGCACGTGGATGTGACGAGAAACTCATCATCATGATGAAGCTGATGATCTGCCCCCAGGAGCGAACAGAGCTTCCTTCAAGGGGTTAGGAGGGGCTGTGTTTGGCATGTGTTAGGGCTAGGACTGTAGGTCTGTGCCCCGGTCTAGTTCAAAACACATATTCTACACTATTTTCTGGCCGAGGGTGAGTGGTGCGCTGCTCGAGTTGCTGCTGCGGCTACGGCTACGGCTACGGCTGTCGCGATGGCACGCGTACAAATTAGTGAGCAGCAGATTTAAAAAGCGAGTCTCGTGCCGCAAACAGCAACAACGGCACCAACAACAATACACACAGCCGAAATTAACATAACAATGGAATGGAAAAACAAGAATAGCCATAACTCGAAAAGTATTTTCTGAGGCAGACGCAAAAAGTATATGCCTCGCTCTCAAATGAATTTTGTGTATGTGCGGAGCCAAAAGAACTTCAAATAGCCCCTTACTCCAGCTCTAAAACCACCACGCTCAACCCTGCCGCAACAAAGTCGAGGACTGAGTATAATGAAAGGGTAAGCATCAGCCAGGAGCCAGGGCGGACCATGGCCAGGAGCAGGGCCAGGGACAGGGGGAGAGACTGAAGGGTATGCATGCGCTGGGCTAAGGCGATGTGGCACACAGGCAACCAATAAAACATGCACGAGAAAGCATCAGCGAGCGGTTTTTAGTTCGGGTTTCATGTTCGCAGGCAGATAGAGGGCCACGCACATTGGCTATGTGCGCAAGCCATCGAATTCCCAGCGGACACTTAATTTACTGCCCTGTGTTTATTTTTATGTTCATTTCTCAAGCGTTCCTCCCCACTGAAAGCTCGTGAATTTCATTACGCTGTTGCCACACTTCATGTTTCATATGCTACGTTCCAGTCACAATGCAAAATAAAAGGTTTGAGAAGTAGAAAAAGAATGAAGAATTTATTGTTGTATAGCTTAAATCGAAATTGAGACTTAAATAAAGTTAAGCTCGTACATCTATTGCCAAATCATTTTTCGAAAATATAAGAGATATGATATTGTAAATGCCCTTAAAATCTTAATTGGATTTCATTCTAGCATTTCCTCATATTGAAAATGGGATTAATCCCATCCCATTTGGGAGAGACACCCCCCATCTATTAAATAGGATTCTCCTTGCACATTTTGCATTTAAAAATCCTAAAGAAAATGCTTATTGAAATGAGCTTTAAAATAAAGCTTCCTTTTATTTTATTCAGTTGAGTATCGAGAACGCTCTTGTCGGGGGTGTCCGACTAGGAAATTACTTACTCCCTGTGCGATCAGATTCTTTTTGAATGTATTCCAGACCTTTTATCTAGCAAAAATGTATAAATAATTAAATTTTCGAAAATGCGCTTTCGCAATCAATAGTGCCATCAGCAAATCAAAGCTAAAGTAAAGCTTGACAATTAAGCACATAAAATGTATGAATATGGAAAAAAATTTATGAAACAGGACGACTCAGTACGCTTTGCTCTGTTTTATAACTTCTGTGTTATCCTATTTCAGCAAAATTTCATAATATGATCATGATATTCTACTGAATATTTGCAATTTTTTATAACCCGAAATCAGGGATTAATGATTTGATTAAAATGTATTTAACAGACAGAAGGAGGCATGGCAGATACCAGAAAGTATATATATTCTTGATAAGTTGAGGTTTTTTTCGATTTTCCGCGCCCGTAAGAGACATGTCTAACATTTTTTTGCAATTTAATTGAGGACTTATACAATTTTTGATGACTCAATGGACATCGATATATTGGTAATTTCTTTTTAGTATATATTAAAAATTTCAAGCTTCTTAAAATTTTACCAAATACAAATTCAGGTAACACAGCACACGATGATTTCCATATGAATAGTATATGAAAAACGTTCAGTCTACAATATATTAACACAATAACTGTTATACTAACATGTGTATAACAGTTATTGTGTTAATATATTCCATTTTATTTCATTTTATTTCATGCCCTACCAAATCTGAATAAAGATTGTTGTTAAATAAATATTTGCATTTTGGTATTTTGCCAACATTCAAAACTAAATTTGAGTAGCTGTCGGAGCAACCCTGTGATTCGATACTTTTTGTCATAAATTTATTTCGAATTGTGAGTTTTTTTTAAGACAACGCGTGCCGCAACAGCCACCATAATCAACATAATAGAGGCTGAGAGCATTTTATAATAATAGTGTGCCAAATGCCATGCATAGGGTTGCAGCTTGCCAACGAAAAGGGTTGCCTATTACTCATGAAACTTGAGAGTGACTCTCACTCTAGCTCTCGCTCCCGCTCCTGCTTCTGATTTTTTTTAATTTTAAAAATATTTGCGCTATTCATGGAATGCATTTCGTTTCGTGAAATTTTAATCTTTTTTGTTCCTTTAACGAAATATGTGTAAACGAGTGGGAATGTTGTTGTTTAAGGTGACCGACTGCACAATACTCAATCAGAGTCTAAAATCAGATCAAATATTATTATAAATATGAAGCGACCTGCCGTAACTTAAATGTAAAATTCGAAGCATCCATATGGGAGTAAAAGCTTGGTGGGCCAATAGGGTGGGTTAACTATAAAATTGTTGCATATTATATCGGATTGTAATTTTTTTTCATTACCTCGGCTCTAGTGAATATATCTGAGAAGTCTTCAAAGTTTATAAAACGAGGCCTCCATCGACTTTAATAGTAGGTTTAATAGAGTCGAAATGGTTTGTATTCAGATAGATGAAGAGCTAAAAGGAGCAGAAAACCAATATACTCGCTTCACTTGCGAACGAGTATGTAAATCACCCGACATGAAATGGCAAAGCCTATGCGAATCTTCTGTACATAATCATAGCATCTATGGGCGTGTATGCGTGGCATTTCGAGTGGCTGCCAAAGGGATGAGCAGGGTGAATGCCGAGTCGAAGGCATCTCGAGTACCTCTTCATACGATTTTCTGTCCAAGGCATTGTTAGGACACAATTAATTTATTAATTTTTTTTTAAAGCAATATATACTTTAATGGTTTCATAAATTTATATGGCGCGTGCATTATAGATGTTTGTATTATCCGTAATATAATTCCAAAAGTTGAAGTCTAATAGAAAATACTTCCAATAACTGAAACAAACTGTGGAAGTGAGTCAACGGAGCATCCTAAATATTATTATCGTTCTGCAATTTGAAATATTATCATAATTTATAATGTACAACAGAATGTCGATTTCATTTGATTTTCACTTTTTCAAATATTAATTATTGAAGCTTCAATGAGAAAGTGAACAAGTGTTATACTTGAAAATGATTCTCAAACGAATTATTAGGTGGCACATGTCTAGGTTTCAAAAACATTGACTGTCTTAGTTTTAGGTTAACATAATTCAGGCGATCCGCTCAAAGTAGATCTATATTGTCTAATACTCCAGTAAGCTGTTGTATTTTGATCTCGTATCTTAACATTTTAAAATTTTAAATAATTAAAATTTACTTAGATATCCCATCCACAAGTTAATATGTTCCCTCCTAGAAGCGCATGTATTGAATCCCATTATCGTCCAAACCACCCACCCACCGCCGATTCCCCAGGTACAACCTGTAGGCTCTGCTTCTGAGGTGGGATTATCTAGACGAACTTACGACTCCTTCTAGTTCAATGCCGATTGCGAAGAAAGATGAGAGTCTCCATGGCTTTTGTTTCATTCATTCGCGTCCATTCCATTCAAATGAAAATCAAAATTCAACTAATTTGCATTTTCGATTTGCATATTTACACAAACTCTCTAAAGCCTACGCTCGCAAGCCCATTCGACGGCAACTGCATAGAAAATGGGGCCCAACCTTCCAACTCTTACCCACTTCTCACTCGAGCGATGCAAATTTTGTGTCATTGAAATTAAATTGATTGCAAATACTGAAGATTGACTTCAAGTGGGCAGATCGTAAGGCGAGTGCATGACAACAAAGGACGAACGAGTGGGTTCGCTCCGCTGTTTGATTCCCGATAACTGACAATGCAAGCTGGTTCACGTACTGCAAGAGAACCAGTTGGAGTAAGAGAAAGTCAAAGTCATGGCACATAATTGCAGGACTGTCTAACCCAGCAGGGGAGTCTGGGTCTGGGTGGTTGCAGTTGGCGTACAAAGTCTGCAGGGGCTGCAATTGTGCCAAATGCCATTAATAATTACAATAACAGCAGCCGGAACATTCGCCCCGCCACATGGCACAAAAATAGCCACCCTAATTTGAAATTAAGCAGCATTTGGCACAGCTTACGGAAGGAGAAAAGTCATGCTATTCATTCGCAAATGCAAGTCTGAAAGCCGTGATGGCAGGGTTGCCAGCTTCATAAATTTAAGAAATTATATCAAGGCTCCTACTCAGTGCAGAAGACTTGAGTGTGGAAATTGACCTAGACTATGAGCAGAAAGTAAACTTTTCTTCCCTTTTCCTTTTTGGAATAACAAACTTTTTGAAAAATTTGGAAATTGGCAAAGCAAAATCAATGAAGAAACAATATTTTCCTTAACAAATTTACGCAATGAGGTATAGGGCATTTTGACAAAGAGATAATATCGTTTTCAACTTTCTAAATACTAAATTCTGTATTTTATTATTCCAAATCTATTTGTTTCAAAAAATCTTAAGCTCTTAGTTGTGTACTATAATCTCCCTCAATTCATCGATTCAGATATATTATTATATTGGATATTCTTCTGCGTGTATCGATCTCGATATACCCTAATGATAAATTTTCAGTAGGCGATTTCGACAATTCTTTAAGCAAACCCCGCTACATACCCAAGTCTCCCGTTGATGGGTAAGGGTGTCTACATACACACAACAACACACAGCTGACAGGTCGCATGCGAACAGCAACCCAGTCCAAGCAACCCTCTAGAGATATAGATATTTACTTAGCTGGGATTTAATGCTGCTGCTGTTGCTGCTTACCTCGACTTAAATTCAACTAAACAAATTGAAAAATTTTATTAAAATTGGTTTATGATGCCGACGGGTGACGAAAGAGCTGATAAATGTAGCTGTTCCTCTTTTTCAAACTAAGCAAACAACGAACAACAATCAGGGAAAAAATAAGCCTAAAAAAGTGCAACGAAGCAAGGAATGGCTCAAATGGTGTGGCTCGTGGAGGGAGTTGACATAGAATTATTTTAGTTTCTTTTAAAAAGTAAGAGGAGTATATTAGTTTCGTCTGTTTGCATCTAGTCTTATAACAGAAAAATTTGTCGAATATACATATATATTTGGATCTATCTATGTATCTATTGTATGTATATATCTATTATCAATGCATCTTTGTGTTTTTGTGTGTCTACGTATAT
This sequence comes from Drosophila paranaensis, assembly GCA_035047545.1. Taxonomy (NCBI): domain Eukaryota; kingdom Metazoa; phylum Arthropoda; class Insecta; order Diptera; family Drosophilidae; genus Drosophila; species Drosophila paranaensis. Next base: position 1,346,897 of record JAWNPL010000026.1, on the reverse strand, counting down.
ACACTATCAAACCTAATAAGTAAGCTGAATTGTAAGCGAGTATCAGCTGGTCGGTTCGACACGTCGATTTGGCACTTGTTCGATATTTCGTCAAAGTGCCAAGGGGTTTCGCATTTCACTGCACAAGGGCCAACAATTTGCTAGGGGTTGAGTCAACAACAGGTGCTAGCTGCCAGGGTTTCCCTGGTAGTGATTGGGGTCTCGAGTTTGAATTTGATGTTTAGAATTGTCATCAATAAGAATTTGACAGCAGAAACAGTCAGTGACTTGCTGAGTAAGGAAAATCAGTGTGGGGATTTTAATTCCCCCACATGGGACGAGAGCACTGAAAAAGTGTGGCATTAATATTCGATGGCAGAAGGGAGAAGCACCATAAGTAATGCTCTAAATACCCGACAAATGCCTGACAGATATTTACAGCACTACATCTATACGCGTTGATATATGTAGTAGAAATATTTGCATCTTATTATTGTATAGCAATTTTAATGGTAATGGTAATGGTATATTCGTTTAAAAAAAAAGGATATTAGCGCATTAAATCAATGGACGTGCTGGACGTATCAAATGCAGACAAGCTTAAGAGACTAGCCTTCAGTGCACAAACCGAAGGACTATTACTCCTCAAAAAACTATTTCTTTAAAATAATGGCCAAGTACGAGCTAAAACAGCCAATGTGTTGCATATAATGGACTGACCTCATTTCAACCATCGTCTCGATGAACCAAGGTGTAAGTCTGAGTATTCTGTATAAAATGTACGGAAGCTCGGATATTTTTCGAATTTTAAATTTAAGTTTGAACGTACATGTGCATAAAATAAATTCTTAATTGTTTTGCATATTGAGGGCCAAAATTGGTGTGGAGGCATTCAAGGTCCAGCTCTAACAGAAATTAATTTCATTTTGACTTTATTTCGCAATATAAATCCAATCTGGAAGTCTTAAAACACAACAACAAGGAAAACAAAAAGAGGAGGCTGGGTCCAAGTGCAAAGCCATTAAATTGATAAATAACCCAAAAACTTTGCTCATAATCATCGAGCACGTAAAATGCCTTTGCGCTACGGACAATGCGTGAAAAACAGCCAGAAGGAGAGGGAGAACGAAGAGGAGGCACAAAAAGAAAAGCCAAACATTTATCAAAGGCATTTTAACATAGGAACTTGGGCTTGAAACAGAATGGAACAGATCGCAAGTAAAATCCCGCACCAGGAAAGCTCTGTTCATCTCTCTTTCACTCTCTCTGTGGCCGTTCTGGCCTCCATTGTCTCTGTGTCGTGTTTGGTTACGGCCGCTCGCAAATGTTTGTTTAAACAATTTGTTCGCTGGCCAGCGGGCGTGCAAGCTCAATTTAAATGCCGCACATAAATTACCATGCACAGCCGTTGCTGCCACACGGCACATGCCACATGCCGCAGGTTTGCCAATGGCCCCCTCTGATGGCCAGTTACATATACATTGATATGCCCAGGCGACACCTTTGACACATACCACATTTGAACGCACCATTGAGCAACTGACTGGCTGACACGTTGATGTATTGGCTCGCTGCATTGAATGATTGTATGAGCTGCCGGGCGAATCATGTCAAATGTGCGTTAATTTTACTAATATTGAGAGGCCTCTTTTTAGCCCCGCGCACTCGTCAGCCCTTGGCCTTCTTTATCGTAGCTGCTCCCAATTTGCACTCATTCCTCCATCCTCGGAGGGCAAAAGCTCAGCCCAGGGACGTTTCATTACTTTAAATGCTTTTCACGTACAACATTTAGACGAGCGAACAGACAGACAGACGACATTTTGTCTGGAGCGCATGTTGTTTCTGTCAATGTGTCTGTCCACAGCAGAGAGGGTCAGTTGGGTTTAAAGAGCAGTTGGCAACATTTTTGCACACAGAGATCAACAATTTAATCATAGATACAATATGACAAGTTACTTCAAAGTACTTTTTTAGCTGAAAATTTGTCGAAATAAAGGAACTAAAGAAATACGTTACACATCTGCACGCCATAGAAATGCAGCTAATGAATAGGTCGAAAATGGTCCAATAAGTTTTTGGTCTACAAAAACGTGTAATAACGCGGGAGTCAAGAGCCATCAGCTATATTCCTCATTTACGGTCGCAGAGGTCCAGCTCATTGCAAGATTTAGATTTTTCCACTTTGCCCCTCCGCCAATTGGAGGGTGTCAATAGTAACAATTAAAGACGAACAATTTTCGAAAGTGCGAAAATTACAGGGTATTTTTTGTAAGCCCCGCCCCTAGTAACTTATAATCCACCAGTAACTTATAATCCAACTTTGAAGCTTCTAGCTTCTCAACTCTCTGTTCTTTTAGTAGAAGTAGTATTTCTGAGATACTGGAAAATGTATTTTCCGATTTGCCACGCCCGTAGAGGGCGTGTTGAGAAAATTTTGACAATTTGTCTGATCGGGGTATATACGAGTATATATTCCAAATTTCAAGTCTCCAGCTTCAATAGCGTAGAAATGAAAGTACGCGAAACGCGTATTTCAAGTACTAGAGACTGCGTCTGTGTGTATACCGGTTTATTCGCAGGTTTCAGGGGATCTCCCAGTCGAGCAGTCTCGACTAAAGCACTCTTACTTGCGTTTTTTTTTTGTGTTTGGCGTCGAATTCAAAGGCTGTGCAGCACTTTATTGGTGCACGTTGTGTTGACGTCTCCTCTCTCTCTCTCTCTGTCTTGCTCTTCTGCCACGACCCCTTTTCGGCACTTGCCTGCCACGCACACACGCGGAAAACGCATTTTGCACGCAATTCAATCTATTTTTCTTTTCATTCCGAATCTTTTTGTTATGGACCGGTCTGTGGGAGACGACGATCCAATCGAACAGATGCGAATGCATGATGGCGCTAAAGTTTTGTCCACTGTCTGCTGCAGAAAAGGGAAGGGGAGGGGCCAGAAAAAGATTGAGAGAAAGATAGAGAGAGAGAGAGAGAGAGAATGGGAGTGGGTTGTTGCGAAAAGTGGAGTTCACTTTTTCCTGAAAACAATGGTGTCACATATTGGTTTTGTGATGCGTCTGCTTTGTGTTTTACATAGGCTCTGCAATTCATATGAAAGTTGTGAGAAATTAAAATGGATTTCGTGTCAAAGACAAATACATAAACTAGAGGACAGTGACAGGGCTTTATAATGGCTTTTGAGTAATACCTGTAATTAGCAGCTTTCTTGAAATCCATATTCAATTTGTAGCTCTTTCCTTAAATCCCAATGCTCCACGTAATTTCAACTAATGAAAATCATTTTTCTTTTGCTAATCCTAGATCCTTAATAATAGTCAAGAAGTCTTTAATAACTACGGCAAACTCAGTATTTAAAGGCTAACAAGGCAATGGCTCGCGAGGCTATAAAAAAAGTGTTACATGGACAATTAAGTTTTTATGAAACATTTCCGTTAGGTGGCGCTAGTGTGCAAAAACAAGTAAACAACATGCACACACGCACACACACACACACACACACACATTCGAATAGACGCTGCCTGGCGCCAGACTCATTCGCCTGACTGTTGCTTTTGGGCAGAGGCGCGGTCGAAAGGGGGTTGAACTTGCTGAAACATACGCTTCGTAGCGCATAAAAATTCACGAGTGTGTGTGTGTTTGTTTGTGTTGGGCATGTTCGTGTCTGCATTTGTATTTAAATACATTTTAATTAGTATTTATTGTTTTTGTAGACTGCCGTTGCCATTTGTCCCCCCTCATTCCCGCCCAGCCTGCACAGACGGACACTTAACACTTGCCAAATTAGACATGCAACAAACAACGATGAACACGACAACTACAGCATATGGTAGCAGCGGCAGCTTGAAAGGGGTTAACTTGATCAGAAGGCACACACATGTAGTCGCTGCTTTGCCGACGCCAACGCCAACGCAAACGTCAATCCCTGCCATCCCACTATGCCCGCTGGTATCACATAATCACTGTCTTTCTTTTTAGGGCTCTTTCGGCAAAGCAATTAACTACGCTTTGATTAACACTCAACGGCGTCGCTTGTCGTTGACAATGACGACGACAGCTGCCAGAGCAGAGCAGAGCAGAGCCCAGCCACAGCGTATAACAGCGAAAGCGACAACAGCAATCAGTGGGCGCGACAGCGACTGAGCTTGGAAGCAGCCTGTTAACTTTACAGATGTCCATCAGTTTCGTTGTCTCTATGGCTATTGCTATCTTGTTCCAGCAGCTTAGTCGCTCTGTTAAGCTAATGAAGTCTTGCTCTGTCCGTATTTTGCCGAACGAGCAAAAGGACTTCGGATGCGCTCGGCTGGTTTGTAATTAAAGTGCTGTACGTGCTGAGCTTAGTTCGTGCCGTGTATGACTAGAGCTTTATTAAGCCTCGTTACAGTGACTGTTACCGTTATTATTGTTGTTGCTGTTGCTGTTACTACAGACGGTTGGAGTTACTCTTGCCCGCTTAAAAGGCGGATGTAACGCGTTAGGCTGTAGTCCTGTAATAAGTTAAGACACTGTTAGCACCCACTGTGCCATGCATGTATGTCTGCACCTTTCTCTGCCTTCTCGCGTGTGTGTGTGTGTTTGTGTTTATGTGTGTGGGTGTTTGCCACCCTGGTTGGGCCGCAAGTAGAAGTTCATTGAAGCGCATAATCGCATGTTAAATGTGTTGTAATTAAAATATTAATTTCTTCGTTTGAGCCTTTTGCTCTCCCAGCGACATCGACGTTGACTGACGCCCTCTCATCAGTGTCTGTCTTCCTGACTGGCTGGCTCTTGTGGTTTGCCTCTACTGTAATTATAGTTTTCTTTTCCTGTCTCACGCACTAGCACACGTACACACAGTTATTTGGGCTTTGAGCAGCCCATAGAGACAGAGTGGAATGGGACTACACGTTGAAGTAAACAAAAATTTGTAGCACGCTCAAAAGGTGTGCATGGGAAACGTAATAAATATGTAGCCAGTTTACTGGTGAGACTTTTCGGGGGAGTCTAACGAGACGTGAATACCCGGAAATCTACCTAGGAAACTGTTGGACAGCCAAATAAAGGCAAAACTGTTATCAATATGAGTTTCTCTCTGGGCCAAAACTCGTACATTTTAAAACTGATCATAAGGAAGTGTACGGAAATCTTTTAGTTTACTAATGTTATCTGAGATCAAATAATACATATTTTAATCTTAGGCTTTATGAAGTACAGGTATATGAAACATTTGCTTTACATGTCTTTTCATTCTACCCTATTTATCAACGAAGGCCCGCTTGCTGATTCTTTTATTCACAATTCGAGTTTTCTATATTGCTATCATTTCATGAACATTTTGCTTTAACGGACGCTTTAGCTCAAATTGAAACTCGTGACAATTTAAACTCAATTTCAGTTAGCCGTACATTAGCTCCATTAGATAGCTCCAGACTAACTAATGTAAAAAGCTCACTCAGGCGTCACTTGCATCCACAAAAAAGACCAAAACACACATAGACAAAAGTTGCGGTGCTGTAATCGGATATATGTCGTACCCTCCAGAGAGGTCTGTCTAGCAGGACCCAAAAATATAAAAAATAAAATATATATATACACATATATTATTGGGCAGACATATGTACAATCATTGAGCGAAATACAAAGCTGAAGACCAAATACCTTTTTCATTCAGGTCCAAAGCCGGGGTCCAGTCCAAGTATAGACCTGACCAACAGCCGCCCTGCATAGAATTTCACATTTGATTTAGCCAAAAAGAGAGAGAGAGAGAGAGAGAGAGAGAGAGAGAGAGAGAGAGAGACAGTGAAATTAAAATAAAAAGGACAAAAAAAGGGACACAATGTGACCTACACCGAATTGCATATCCTCTATGTAGGAAGTTTTATATAATAAATCTCATTGAAGACTAGTTTAGATTTATATCAGATTATCCCATTTGATTAGCATATTTTACGACATTTGATTGAGTGCAGAAGCCCCATCAAAGTGATATTTGATTAAACCATTAGCGCAAGATAAATCAAAATGTTGCCTGGACGAATCTAAACTGTCATGGTGAAAAAACCCCTGATCTGAGGGCGTGCCTGCGGGGAGTCTTATAAACAAAAAATAAGCGTATACGTGAGCTGCATGCACATGTACCTTCACACACACAAACACACGAGCTTCCTTCGCTGCATATGCCAGAGACAGGATTTTGGGCTTCGTATGCTCGCTCCGTTGCCCTCATCATTATTTTTTTGCTCATTATGTGCCAGAGAAAATAATACAAATAAGAGTCGGCTATCGGATAAAAAACTGAAGGAACTACCCTCATGTCTTGCAATATTATTTGATATTAAACTGGCCTGTGTCCAGGCCGAATGCTAAATATGCGAATTGTGTTTTTAGCCTCGCTCACTAGATGACCGGAGTATATTGGCTCTATGCCAAAATCATTTAATCAATATTGAAGAAATAAATATATATTTTAAATATTATGTCTTATGATGGCTGATGGGCTTATGCTATATAGTTTTATAGCTAATACTCTACGAGGAATTCCACTGATAACATATAAACAGTTCTTGGTACGACAACCATTACATAATGAAAGGATCACAAGTTTCCAGGTGGATACGTGTTAGCTTCCTCTAGAGATGAATGGACTTGGTTAATCCAAATATATTTTCTTTAATAAATTTAGTTCTTTTCGGACCCACAACAAGTATTATGCAGTTGGTTGGGTCCGACTGAAACTTCTTACCTGTTTATGGTTATCGCTCTTGATTCTCGTTTCTTTTGCATATTTGGCACGCACTTTGTAATCGAGACTGACCACAATTAAATTTGCTCTGGCCCGACGATCTTTTCAGCTGTCGCCCAGACATTCGCTCATTAGCGAAACTCGGAAGTTTTTACTAGGGAGCTGTCCAGGGAGCTACCCATTTTGTCAAGTGTCAACGGGGCGGAGATCGCACCTTAACAGCTGAACTGTCAGCCACAGCTCTAACCTACCCCTTCGCAATTCGCGGCAGAGTTGCCAGGGTAGCCAACAAAAAGGAAAATGCAACTATTTGTAACATCATTTTGCTAATTGTGCTCAGCACATGCGAAGGCGAAGAGAAAGAAATTGTATTTCAATTCAATTTCAGATGCTTATCTTTCCCTTTTCGGTTGCCAGGACAATCCTGCTTACTTTCCCCCAAGGCTATATGAATTGTGCGAAAAGAAAGTGAAAAACCAAAATATATTTTCATTACGCTGCCTTTCACTTTCCGACTTAGGCTCTTTGCGGCTGATAAGCTCTCACAGCCCGGACACAAGGATCAAAATGAAAAGACAATTTCAGCTCAGCTAAACGTCGCGTCGGCCCTTATACATAATGTTGCGGCTGGTTTCGATTTCGCTACACGTGACCAAGTTATTGTTGCCTCAATGTAATTTCCAGATTGCGTGTGCCTCACGTATCTTATGGATGTATTTAAAGCTCTTTTCCTCTCTTATCGTTGGGTAGTTGATATTTGAATGGTTTACTCTGACGTTGACTCTCGTCGGCTGAAGTGAGGAACGCGGTACTCGTGTGCACCTTGTCGTGGATTAATCATAATCGTTATAGCCAGCAGCTTGTTATGTAAATCGGAATGCGACAACGTCTTTGTTAGAATATAATTTATGGTAATGACAATATGTACCTCCTTCACTTAGATGACCATTGAAGATGTGAAGAGAGGCAGTAACATGATGTTCAAGCAATTGCTGTCAGGATTTTTTCTGGCTAATGAAGATAAACGTCGTCATACTCTTTGCTGTTGACATACTGAAGCATTTCTCTCTTATGTAGCTCTATAACTCTTAAGTTCAGTTCATACTATGTATACTATTAGTATTGAGTTGAAAAATATTAGAAAATAAGAAAGAGTGCTCTTGTCGAAACTGCTCGACTAGGAGATACCCTGAAAAACACACAACTAAACATAATTTGTGATGAGTTATAAGAGGTACTATAAGTAGAGCAAGGTACATTGCGACGATATTATGAACATTATGGTTTCTGGTCCTTATTCCATATTTCAGTTTATGTATTTTATCTAGACATATAATTTGTTTGATCCTCTTCTAATGCAGGACGCCCTTCCGAGAAATAGATATTTAAGTGTTTCGGTAGCCCAGTCGGCTCACAGTCAGCAGGAGAACGTATAAATTTATACAACTGAAGCGAAGGGACTAATCCTTTCTAAGTGCGTTAGAAATGCCACATGCTGTTCGTCGAATGCAACATTTGTTTTCAAGGACACGTCGCAGTGAGGGCTAGACAAAATATCGAGCAGGATGCAAACAGTTGTGCATAGAGCATAGCTGAGGGTACTGCTTATTCTATCTGTCATCCCTTTCCGGGAAGGGGAGGGGCGGTTTGCATAGCGCGTGGCGCATGCAATAATTCAAAATAATTTGAGCAAACAATCTAAGTGGTTTAGGGGTTCCTTTTGCCACTCACACCACACGCTTCGTCCATGTCAACGTCAACTCAGCTCTGACTTGCGACTGAGTCGGAACGGCGGGGGAAAGACACGTGCACAAGTTCGCCCACCCGCGACTCGAAGTATGTGGATTCAGATAGAGTTCTCCATCTGTTACTCGGCTTACCTGCAATAAGAGGAAAAACGACATTTTTGTAGTACATTTTAATTAAATCGCGCGCGGAGAAGCATAAAAATATTTATATTACACAGATCCGAACTTTAATGGGGCTTCCATATGGTGAACAGGGCCAATTACGAGTAGAAAAGCGAAAATCGTAAATTGTGAATCTATGGACACCGAATTTTATTGCCACAAATTGCAGGAAAAAAAATCAACTTAGAAGTAAGTGTATTGCATCTGGAGATACTCTGTACAAAATACTGCCACTTTGTGATAGAACGAAAAGTTAAAATATGTTTATAAAGTAATTACGGAGAATAACAGAACTTGTTGTCTAGCTTTGATATCTTCTAACTCTTCAAGTCAAGGTCAAAACTCATAATATGTAAAGTGAGATGCATTTAATTCTCTTTGAATGATCTGAGTTCCTCGGGTTTGTGTCTATGACAGAAAACTCGGAATATACATACATATATAGTCGTCATACACTTTCAGAGACGTGTCTAAACAAGCAACGGGTTCTCTTTAATAACCTCTACAAATATTAATCGTGAAACTATAGTGAACATGCAGCTTATCCAATTATTACAGGATATGCTTGGGATGCTGGGCGGCCTTGCAGTGCGCTTAAATTGTTTGACAATTAAAAAAGGGGGCAATCAAAAACATTTATTATTTTTTCCTTTTTCTACTGTTGTCGCAACATTGTTGAGCGCTTAATCAACGGCACCCAAATTGTTCCGAACTTTGGCAGGAAAAATACCATGCACACACACATACACCCATACACTAAACGAGGTACAAATAAAAATGTAAATATTAATAAGCGTCAATATGCGTTGAAGCGAGCTTCATAGACGAGGAGGCAGATATGGTGCTTGGGCGTGAGTAAAATTTGGGAGTTGGAGTCGTCTGAGCTAAGGCAGGCAAACAAACAAACAGCCGCAGCCACAGGGCGGATGGACGGATAGACGAAAGGGAGGGTTGGCTGCCAGTCAGACAGTGGTGGTAGCAGTCACACCCCATAGCCAAAACAGACGTCGCCCCGAGTGGAGCTGTGGGTGGGCGCTTCGAACCCAGGCAAAAATCCGAAACGGCGTCGTTTACCACTCGGCGGACGCACTGCGGCTAGCGAACGACCGAACGGGCAGGCGAGCAGGCGTGCAATACGCTAATGTGAGACTAAACACGAGCCGGCGACCGAAACCGATTTCCGTCAAGGTGCCGTTAAGAAAGTTGTCGTGGGTGTGGGAAGGCTGCACAGTGTGCCAAGTTGCAGAAAATTCGATGAAAAATTAAAAAAACAGAGAAAGTGAATTTTTGAACAAATCAATTTAAATTCCTAAAAAAGCCGGGAGCTTTGCATTATGGGGAATTCCACTGCAATAGAAAGTTCAATAATTTGAGTATTTTTTCGGTGTGTCAATGTGGTCTAGTTGTGGAATAAAATATATATATGGAATAAAATATTCTGAAAGGTATTCCTTATATATTAAGAGGGAACACATCTAGATTATTATTTATCTAGCATTATTATCATCTAGATTTATTTAGGAATAAACAAAAAAAAAAAATAGTAAACTGGTATGAAAGCTACCAATTTCTACTACTATTGAGGCTACAAACTATAAATTTGGAATATATATGCGTGTTTGATAAAGTGTCAAGATTATCCCGATACGCTCAGTGGGGAAGTGGTAAATCGGAAAGTTCATTTTCCGGTATCTTGGAATCACTACTTGTGCAAGAGCTAGAGAATAAACGAAGATCAAAAGATATGACGATTATATCGAAGCTCATTGGGAAGATGACATATTGAGTAAAACTGTATCTTGTATAGTTTTAGACCAAAAACACCCGAATTTGGAACATGAGTTACTGTTACGGTCCTTGAAAGATCGATCAATAAATTATAAATCCACGCCCACAAGGGGTGCGACAAAATTGGTTATAACTGTATAGTAATTTTGTAAATTCTGTTATATTATTGATGCTAGAGACTTGGGATTTTATGATATACTCGGGTTGAGAATCTAAGACCAAAAAGATATCGCGGATATCTACGAAAAATTAAATGTCTTTGCCCACTGGGTTGTGGGAAATCAGGAAAACTGCATTTTCTACAGTTTTTCAGCTATGAACTGAACTGGAGCAACTCCTCTGATTTGGCAAAAATTTAACATACATATATTGCAATTGGGAGCGTAGCGTGAGTGAGTATTCTACAGTCGAGAGCGCATGACTGCAGCGTTCTTATTTGATTTGATTGCTTCCCATCTCTGTACATACATTTTAAAGTTTTCATACATTTTTATTGAAAATGGGAAAATCAGGGTATAATGTTTTTGTTGGAGGGCGTATGTATGTAACAGGCAGAAGGAGGCGTGGCAGACCCCATAAAGTATATATATTCTTGATCAGGATGACAAGCCGAGTTGATATAGCCATGTCCGTCTGTCCGTCTGTCTGTCCGTATGTATGAACGCGTCGTTCTCAGAACCTGTAAGAGCTAGAGACTTGAAATTTTTTATGTAGGTCCGTGAATAGCACGAAAAGATCGAGTTTGTTAAAAAAGTCGATAACTATTTTAATTTTATTGTTATCGATTGAAAACATTATCGAATGTTAGTTATAAAATTATATCTCCCACGTCTTTATAGCTAGAGACCCCAAATTTTTTTGTAAGTTTTATATTTATTTTCTCTAATTTTGATTTTTGTTAAATTTTGGATACCGGCTCCAAATTTCCCCAAATATTTAAATTGAGGTTAGTTGCACTCAAAGCCAGTAAATGATTGGGTTTACATTTTTAAAAATTGGAAAAAATGTAATAAAATATGTTGAACATAAGCTGAAAATTTCATTCAAATCCATTAATTCGCGCAGAAGTTATTAAACAAAACATTTTGCCAATCGGCCAAACACGTGACCAGCAAAGCAAAGCAAACTGTTTTAAATATTTCCAATAGATGGCGCTATGATTTGCGAATTATCAGCAGGTCAGTTGGATCGAAACTTGGATGGCGCTATTCAATCGAACCATAGATGGCGCTATTGGCTAAACAATTGAAAATGAATTGAATTTAATTTTCTGTGCGTTTATACGAAATGCTAATTATGCAGTATTTTAACGCAGATAGCGCGGGGTTTAGGGTATCTCCTAGTCGGGACCCCCGACTAGAGTTTTCTTACTTGTTATATCACTGTACTCCTAAATAACGAAACATTCCCTTTTTGTCCAGCTTCCTTCGCACACTTCCCACCGTTGCACTGCCCTCCGCCTTATCACCAACACCATTAACTTCCCCATTTTATTTTGGATAGCGGTATAGACCTGCGCTGCTTCGTGTTCAGTACGCATTGCCATCATCATCGGCATGAACATCAACATCATATCAACATCAAGTCATGGACTTTTGTAAAATGGAACTTTCAACACCGGAAGCAGCGTGTTGCATGCATTTATGTAGATATTAGAGCTGGAACAGCTAGCCCAGCCCTCTCAGCAGTAGACTGGCCCCTGGACTAAGGACCGAATAAAACTGAGTCTCAACATAAAGCCAAAATCTAACCCATCCCAACCAAACTCACTGTTGCGACCTGGGGAGTTTCGATGTTGCCGTTGTTTTCCTTTTTTACAAGCGCGAATATAAACCAGATTTGGCAGAGCTCTTTACCCTAACATTCAATACCCAATGAGTGGACCAACTCAGAGAACTTTACAAAGGACGTGTGTGTGTAAAGGGCTAGAAGTAACAGACCCCGGACCATAGCCATAGTCACAGTAAAAGCCACAGCCGGAGCCGGAGCCAGTCAAATTATAGTCAGTGTTTGGGTTTGCCTCACGGTGAAATATGCACAGGCAGGCAACGGGTCGAGTACCAAGGACGACAACGACGACGACGAGAATGAGGGTAAACTTGGGGTAAAGTAAAAAAAAATAAAAGAAAAGAAGGAAACAGCAATTTTTTGAATGAAATTATGCATTCATAACCTTCGACGAACCGTTTAAGAGGGGTTGCCATACACACTAACTCGAAGCTCAAGTAAAATGAGAAGAAAAAGAAAGTCGAAAAATGAAGAAGGAACGTTATACACTGACACTCCGTACAGGTTGGGCCGGTTGAGGTAAAGGGTTATGCTTTAACTTAAGTCAAAAGCAGTTAAAAAGAGTTAAGTCTCTAATGAACTTTGGGCAATTGTTAGCTAATATCTGTAGACTAGAAAATGTTAAGGTAAGCATTGGGCGACTACTGTAGGAATCCCATTTCAAGTCTCTGATATTATAAAGAAAACGGACTTCGAGAAATTCTATTCTTTTAATTTCTTTAGAACTTCACTGTAGCCTTTTGTGGTCTAGTCAAAGTTTAGTCTATCTTTCTCTAGTACTACTTTGGTTTGTTCTAAGCTAAGCGTTTTATCAAAAAATATCATACGACTGTATGATTATTATAACCTGAACCCATTGAAAATGGAAAATCAGGGTATAATGTTTTTGTTGAAATGTATGTAACAGGCAGAAGGAGGCGTGGCAGACCCCATAAAGTATATATATTCATACTCAGAGCGACGCGCTGAGTAGTATATATATTCTTGATCAGGGAGACAAGCCGAGTTGATATAGCCATGTCCGTCTGTCCGTCTGTCCGTCCGTCCGTCCGTCCGTCCGTCCGTCCGTCCGTATGTATGAACGCGTCGTTCTCACAACCTATAAGAGCTAGAGACTTTATGTATTTTTTATGTAGGTTCGTGTATATCACGATTGGATCGAGTTTGTTCCAAATAATCGATAACTATCATAGTTTTAATGTTATCGATTAAAAGCCGATATCTTCATTTAGTTATAAAATTCGGTTTAATTCACCTTTATAGCTATAGTCTTCAAATTTTGCATTTACTGTTATTTGGGCCTTACGCATTTTCGGTTTTTGCTAAATTTTAGGTGCCACGCCCCCTTCGCCTCAAATTTGTAACTCCCGTATATCAAATACTAGAGACTTGTGCTTTGGCACATACATACATATGGATGACATGATTACGCCCAGCAAGTTTAATCAAAATCGTTGCTCAAGAAAAAAAATTATTAAATATTTAATTTCCCATTAGCATTGCCATGCAAATAGCAGCCAAAGAATAGCTGACGCAGCGACTGGCGTTTGTGTGTGTGTGCGCCTGTGCGTGTGTGTGTATGTTTGGCTTATGATGAACATACATATACATATGAATATAAAAGAAACGAAGAATGCTTGGAATAGCGGTTCTTCGCAGGGTTCAGGGGATCTCTTAGTCGAGCCGTCTCGACTAGAGTTTTCTTACTTGTTATACCCTGAACCCATTAAAAATAGGAAATCAGGGTATAATGGTTTTTGTGAACATGTATGTAACAGGCAGACCCCATAAAGTACATATATTCTTGATCAGGGAGACAAGCCGAGTTGATTTAGCCCTGTCCGTCTGTCCGTCCGTCCGTCCGTCCGTCTGTCCGTATGTATGAACGCGTCGTTCTCAGAACCTACAAGAGCTAGAGACTTGAAATTTGTTTTGTAGGTTCCTGTATAGCACTTAAAGATCGAGTTTGTTTCAAATAACCGATAACTATCATCGTTTTAATGTTATCGATTAAAACCGATATCTTCATTTAGTTATAAAATTCTATTTAATTCATCTTTATAGCTAGAGTCTTCATATTTTGCATTTAGTGTTATTTGAGCCTTACGCATTTTCGGTTTTTGTTAAATTTTGGATGCCACTCCCTCAAAAAAGTTATTAAACATTTAATATCTCATATTATCGGCGTCTTGCAGCAGCAGCGAAGATGCTGAATCATAATGCACAGTTAACAGACTGTGCTTGTGCGTGCGTCTGTGTGTGTTCTTATGCGTGCGTCTGTGTGTGTGTATGTATTGCTTGCTACATATGTACTTATAAAAGTAACGGAGAATGTTAGCGGTTCTTAGGAATCGCAGTTCTTCGCAGGGTTCAGGGGATCTCTTAGTCGAGCAGTCTCGACTAGAGCACTCTTACTTGTTATGACTAGGAAATGGTATGAATGTTTAGTTATTAGAATGTTATGGTCAGTAGGTGAGTGAGTGTAAGGTCTTGTAAGCGCATTCATCTGACCAACCCCTTTTTGCTCTCGTGTCACCCTTAAGCCTTTAATCAAATGCAGCAACCCTAGGCGAGGAATTACCTTTACAACTACTGCTGCTGCTGCTGTCGCTAACAAGTTGTTATTATTTGTTGCTGGATGTTGTTTAATTTAAAAAATGTCACGCGGACTTAATACCCATAATGTAGCCCTTGTGCATGTGCCTGTATCCCTTCAATGCATCAGCAACATCAATGAATTGTGTAAGCCTTTGACTTGATGCCACTGTGCTGTTAAGGGGTTCATTCGTGTGTATGTGTGTGTGTGCGGCATGCAGCTGAAGAAACCTGTTTGATCAAAACTCGTTCTCAAGGGTCTCGACCGCTGGCCAGCGGCCAAGCCCCATGCCGTGTGCCTAAAAACAATATATATACTCTCGTTCAGATAGGGGCAGAAAATCTCAATATGCATATGGGTAGCATGGAAAGCGAAAAAGACCGAGAGAGAGAAAGGGAGAGGGATAGTGAGGGCCCTGTGCCGTGTCGCGTGTTTCATCATACTTTTTTCTGATCAGAACTTGAGGGGGTCGAACGGTAAACGTTTTGACGATAAAATCTGCCTGGGCTTTTTGCGATTTCCACTTTCCGCTCAGGGGTTGCTCATTGCATAATTATGCCATTGTCCAATGAGATTCGATATAATCTAATTTGTTTTAGCCAGCAAGGCGACAGCTCACAGCCCATAGCCGGTTTTGGGGTTAGTTTTCGGGTTGTTCTTTCCTTTCAGCCAAAAGATGATGACCCAATGACCTAAAAGTTGTGCTTTACCGTTCATTCATTTGTTGGCCCTGTGCCAAGGTGAATGCCTCCACATAAATTATTCACAGCTGTTTATCGCGCTAAGGATTACCATAAACTGAAAGCCGTTTGTTTCATGGTATTCTACTATCCCACCAGGTACTATGCGAGATGTGTGGCAGATAAATCTTAGTCTGCAAGCGAACCTTATATCTCATTTGTAGTGGTTCGTGGGCTATGACAAATTTTTCAACACAACTTATATCCAAAATACTTCCAACGATTCTCAAGCCGCATCTATTTCAGTTTTACTCGTTTTTTCAACCGTTTTTCCAACTTTGTTTTTCCAAATTGTTATTTTCTGATTCGAATCACACACAGTCTTTTCACAGACCTTCTATTCAGAATGTTTCGGATTTGCTTCGTATCTTGTTTTCGGGTTTCGTGTTGGGAGTGTAACGAATTCTTTACATTTGTCAAATTAGCTATAGAGCTGATAGCAGGGCAGGGGCGCGGCAGCGCAGAAGTAAGAGGTGGAAAAGAGAAAAACAGCAGGAGGTGTGTTTTCAAGTCCACTTGCAGCTGATTAATTATATTTATAGCTTCAATGTGTATCTGTATAAGCTTCATATTGAATTTCAATTCTCTCCGAACAAACATTTAAATACAATGTTTTATTATACAAGCTTCTAAATATAAGTTAAGATATATAACTAGAGAGTTTACATATTTATGGACGTTTTTAGGATTTCGTGAGGTAAAATTAAAACAAACAAAACACTCCCCAACTGTTCTTGACTGTGTGAACGCGTCGATCTCAGAAAATGTAAGAGCTGGCGGCTTGCAATTTTTTTCAGGTTAAATAACTGTTCCCGTTATATTGTTATCGATTAACGAAATCGATTTTCGGTTATAAATTCTACTTAATTCATCTTTGTAGCAAGAGTCTTCAAATTTAGCTTTTAGTTGCATGTGTCTTTCATAAAATATTGATTTTTATTAAAGGGGGCCCCTTCAATTAAAATTTGCAAAACACGTATTTAAAATACTAGAGACTTGAGCTTTAGAGTGCTAAGCACATGAATTTGATGGCCTAATGTTGTGATAAATATTTATAACTGTGAGACTGATATACAAAACTTATTAACTTGAAAAAATAAAAAACAACGAAATTTAACAAGTTCCAAATACGTAAATAAATGTAATCTCAGCTTAATTAATATTAAACACAATGTGCTCGAGTTAACATCCCGAAATTGAAAAGTTAATGCGACCAATACAGTGGGCGTGTCATCTAATATCAGCTTATATCACCCACAATTTTAGTGCATCAAAATTGGATGCTAAGTTACTGGGGGCCTCTATCGATTCCTCAAAATTGTTGTTATGCCCCAAAAGGGGCGTAACTTTAAAAAAAACTATCCTGTAATTTTCGCTTTTTCGAATGTAAGCATTTGAGTGTGAGGATTTACGATTATTTTAAAATATAATGTGATGTGATGCCCCTGTGTTGCGCTGCGACGTGAATAAGAGTATTTCGCAGTCGGTTAAATTTTATATATATACTAGTTGACCCGGCAAACGTTGTTTTGCCTTTTTCAAATATCTAATATCTAAGTTACTATAAGTGTATGGGGATGAAGTTATAGTGATTATCCCACAAAATTTGTGCTCGGGCCGGGAAACATGTAGTCAGTACAATAGCAAATAGTAATCGAATTTGTATTCCTGTGCAGTTTAATGCTGCTTCAGCAAGCATACTGTCCCAATGATTGTCGTCTTCTAGCAAGCCTAGTGCAAGACATGCATCTTTATACGTTGGATACTGTTGTCCGTTTACTTCACGTATAGCTTGAAATGACAATGGTCCGGTGACATTAACCAACAACAGTCGTAGATAAAAGCATTCGGTCTGCCTTGGATGGACTGTATATACACGACCCAAATTATTTGACTTAAATAAGCCGGGGCACGCCTCAACTGGTGTGCCTTGCTTGCGGGGCATCCATTTTTTCGATTGAGCCCATGTAAAATATTGAGGTATTTCTGAATACTTCAGTGTTTGTGCTCATTTAACAGAGCGTCCAGCTCGCTGACAATGCGCGTTGCAAATGGTGAATTGAGGTGATTATAGTTGCAACGTGTATTCACGCGATTGGCGAGTGCCCGTTCGGAGTCCTCGCCACCCATAAAGTAAATTTGTAAAAATTTATAAGGTTCGTTTGGCATTGGTAGTAATGAGCCGACTTTGTGGTAAATTTGGCCTTTGATTTTGAATGTGGAATTAAATTGTTGACCATTTGCAGCAGTATTTTTAACTATTTCCGTTGCTCCGAACGATGTCATTTGAAAACATGAATTGAATTGCCGAATTGAACGCAAGAACAGCGAAGAATTTGGATCAGTACCAATAAGGAGGCCGTGCAATGGTTCCGGCGGTGTTTCAATTTCTGGAAGTTTCACTTTTCCTGATGAGCAACACATCCCAATTGGCTCATTTTTAAATTTAAGGGCTTGACAGTGCGGGCATTCCTTGTCCAATGTACCAATTACCACTTTGGAATGAGCGTAATATTCAACATCAGGCTCATACTGAAATGCTAGTCGAAGAAATGAATGTGATGTAAATGTTCGAAGTACTTGTTGATGTTGGTCAATCCCTCTACGTCTGTTGGCTACGAATCTGCGCGCTTCTCTTCGTTCCAATTGTCTTTGTTGGTTTCGCTCATCTCGTACCTCTTGTAATTGTGATGCACGTAACTGCGCCATTCTTACACGGACATCTGCATTACTTTGTTGCCTTTCTGCATCTGATCTTATTGCTCTTCTATCTTGCATGCCTCTAGATCTGTTTGTTTGACGACTCATTTATCTTTTTTCCCTTAACATTTGCTTTTTGGCAGGTAGTTCGTGGCATTGTTGTAATAAATCAAGTTGGAAAACTGATTGGTGTATAACATGTATTATTTTCTTGATCAATAATTAGCGCAATTATTTATTATTTGGGTATAAAAAATAGATGTTGGCCGATTCTCAGTCCTACACGATCTGCATAAAAAATTTCGTGAGAATCGGTCGAGCCGTTTCGGAGTAGTTTGGTAACAAACACCACACTCGAGAATTTTATATATATAGATGTGTATTAGAATATTTATATTTAAAAGTACTTAAAATTACTATAATTATAAGCGTATTTAAGTGAAAGTATATTATTAAAATAAGATGAGTGTGATTTTCTTAACCCGAATTAGGATCTATTCAACTCATATATATATATATATATATATATATATATATATATATATGAGTTGAATAGATCCTAATTCGGGTTAAGAAAATCACACTCATCTTATTTTAATAATGTATATATATATATATATATATATATATATATATATATATATATATATTTACACACACAAACATATATGTAGACATTGAAAGTGCTATGACTCCTGTTGTTTGCACTGTTATTGAACTGAACTTGACATTTCGCACTGACTTTGGTCTAGGGACAGAGACAGCGAATACAACTGTTGAAAAGCAGTGGTCGTATAGGAGAGGAGGCCTGTTGTGGGTTAGGCTCTATGAACGAGTGAATACGTGAAATAAAAGGGATAAAACGAGTGCGCCGAATGCGATGAGCTTGACCCGATCCCAATTCGGCGACAGGATAAACGGCGAGCCACCAAACAGGAGGCAGCAGCTGCTGTTGCTTCTGTTGGTGCTGCCTACTTGTTCAACTTCAGTTCGTTACACGAGCTAAAGCACTTCGGCAATACGAAGTGCGTGGAGTTGTGCATATGCAAACTGGTCGGAAAAGGACACAGCATTGTATTTATTAAATTATTTGCTGGCGCTTCAGAAAATAAAAAAAGAACTTTAATAGAGGGAACTAAACGAAATATGGGAAGCTTTATCAGGCAGTGCAGTAAAACTTTGGCCCAAGCTACAGTTTTCAATGCTTATTGGCTTTGGTTCATTGAATTCCGTGGACATCATAAACATGCTCCAAAATTGTAAATGTTTAATAAATTACTTAAAACTCAACCCTTTGGAAGCCCGAACTTTTAAAGGATACTTCTGCAAATACAATTAGCGCAAGCTAAAGATAAATTAAATTTGATTTAGATGTAAAGCCAGCTTAATGTATTTAATACTATATCACTACTATCTAAGGTACCCTAGATTTAAGGGGTTACTCCTGAGTGCAGTGTAGTTGATAATGTATCTGAGTGGTGGTCTTTGCTCAGGATGCTCACATTTTTTCTACAGCTAACAGCAGGGTTAGATATGATATTATAATATATATATATATATATATATATATATATATATATATATATATATATATATATATATATATATATATATAGTATATATATATATACATATATATATATATATATATATATATATATTTATATATATATATATGGCAATGCTTTAAAATCTGCAACTCTTTAATTTCCCATTGATTAATTATCTATGTGTGCTTTTATTCAATTTAGGCTGGAGCGGCTGCTTGAACACATTTAATTGCTAAAGTTTTTGTTTTTAAGTGGCTGCTGATGCCTCTGTTTCCTGCTTTGCTTAAAAGGGTTTCTCGCCAGCAACTTCTCGCCTGCTCATTAGCTGTTGCAGTAACGGTCGCATTCCTATTCGCATTCAAAGTAATAGTTATACAAACTCACTTACACTCTTAAATACACTAATAAAATCAAGTAAGAAAGCCGACTAGGAGATCCCCTGAATGCCGTTCGATCTTCGTTTTTCAATATACTTCAGGCTTTCATCTAGCATAAACGCATATCAAATTAAATGTTCAATTATTAGCCAATAGCGTTTTCTATGTTTCGATCAGCTGATAATTTGCCAGCCATAGCGCCACCTAGTAAATCTACACTAAAACGGCTCTTAGAATTTGCAGGATGCATGCAGTTCAATGTGTGTGTGTGTGTGTGCATGTGTGAGTACATTTACATGGAAAACTACCTATGTTTAGCGCAGCTGGGCCAAACGTTTTGTGTAATTTTCTGCATATTTTTTATTTTCAATGGGTTCAGGGTATAAAAAAGGTTTTCAAATTTAGTAGTTCGGTTTCCCACTTCAAGTTGAAAGGCCACAAGCAAGGATTAGCGACGGGCAAGCAATGCTGGATAAAGTAATCGTAGCTTGCACTTCACAGCTATTGGAAAATATATTAAAATAATTTAATGAATATAAACAGAAAGAGGATAAACTGTGCGGTAGAATAGGCTAATATCTTCCACCAATCATTCACTCTCTCTATTATTCTTTTGATTACTGTGTTAATTGTTCTGGCAAGTCCGCATATGCATATAGGAAGGCTGTCGGTCTGTCTGTCTAACTGTTTGAACTTGGAAGCTCGATTTTGCGTAAGAGTGCCAGGCAGAAGGCTAAGACCAACAACAATTACAACAACAACAACGTGAAACATCTGTCGCTAAGTACAAACTGTGATACACACAGAGACAGAGAGGCAACTATAGACAGAAGGGGTGGACAAGCGGACAGCCTGAATGAATATGTATATATATATATATATATATATATATATATATATATATATATATATATATATATATATATATATATGTATATAGAGATACGTGCCTATAAGTCCTGGAACCGCGTGCCAGCGACTCCTCTTTAAATTTCGCTGAATGCGCGCGCAGCCACATGAGCTGACAGGCGAGGAGCTGGCTTTAAGCCAGTCTCCTCTGCAGCTCAAGTGGCTGAGAAAACGGAAGTTAGACAAGAAATTAAGTATTTCATTTCGGCAAAAGCAGAAGAAATTAAAAATAAGAAAACTTTAAAAGCCACGCCAAATGGCTGGCGCAGACAAAGGGACATGGCGCATGGGAATTGGAGTGGGACACGCCATCGGCAGCGGTAGCAGGGAGCGGGCTGCAGGCGGGTTGACGGACTGGCGGGCTGGCGGGCAGGCGGGCTCTGGCAGCGTGAGAACATTTTCATGCAGGATATTTTAGCGGCTGCTCATCAAGAGTTGAACACACCCTGGTGGGAAGTTTACTACCCTATCAGACCAACATATACACTCGCACACAAGCCCATATCAACGCACACTCGCACTCACACTCGAGTAACACAGTCGCTCTTTTGCTCTCTTCGCTGCAACTGTGTCTGCTTATGAAATTTCCCTGTATTTTCGGTACACTTCCGTATTCAATGCGCTCTCGCGCACTGCACATGCGCTGCCAGAGAGCGCGAGAGCATTGAAAAGAGTGAGCGCAAGAGCCCCCCAAAATACTGGGCTAACACTTTATAGTTGTTGTTGTTGCTGAAGTGCACTTCACTGACTGGGCAAACCCACACATACATGTATATATATGTATGTATGTGTTATATATATATATATATATATATATATATATATATATATATATATATATATGTATGTATGTATGTATATATGTATATACATATATGTATATATATGTGTGGCATGCTATGGCGCTCGTTTTTTTCTGGTCGGGGGTGTTATGTATTTTTTACAAGTGTTTAGTCAAATTCTAGTACGCTGTCAGTGGGGGAGCGGCCCCTCGTAACCAAGCAAGGAGGAGTCAGGGAGCAGGGCTTGTCGGGAACGTTTTGTTTACGAACGAGAGGTAAAAAGTTTGAATGAAAATACCACAGAGAAGCATTTTGGATGGAAATTGATTTTCGAGTCGGTGGAGATAAAACAGCCGAAGCCTCGCTATATAAGCTCAAGATAATAGAGAATAACTCACCACGCACTCCCCCTCTTCAACAACAAATCGAATTGTAAACAAAGCGCAAGAGTTTCGGGAGTTTATTCCGAGAAGTTTCCCAAGCAACAGCTTACAGTTAAGTGATAAGAGGTACTCAATTTAAAGAAAGAGGGAGAGTGAGCGGTAAAGTGACAGATACAGAGAGAGCTAGAGAGAGAGAAAGATATGTAACATAAGGCATATTGAGATAGATCCAGAACGAAATATTGAGAGGACTGATACAGTATTGTATAATTATTTTAAGTTCAATTCATTGGTCGATTTTTGGAGTTCCTGTGAAATAAAGTCCTGAAAAACTTATCAAACCTTTAAATGCAAACTTGAAAATCTTAATTTTGAAATATATGTTAAATGAATGTGAAAAAATGTCACGATATAACTCAATATATGTGTATTTGTTGATCTCCCAACTTGCTTATAACTCAATTAACAGCATTTTAAATTGCTTTGCTATTTGATTGACGATTTCTTTTCCTTTGTTCCACGTCGATGTTCGCATTCTCACATCGATTCGTTTGCTTGACTAATCTTTTAAGTGTTTTATCTTCTTCTTTGAACATCGCAATAGAGAGCTGATCTCAATTATTTTACACTCAGCGATTAGCTTGAGCAATATTTCCAGTTCATGAGACATGAATAGAAGGTAAAGCTCTCAGTCTCTCTCATGTTCTTGCGCTTGCCACGGGGGGCAAAACCTCATCCTTACGTGCATCTCGAGAAACAATCTTAATAGCCTCTGCAGACAGCAGGCAACAGATGATTGACAAAGAAAACCGCAAGACATATTTAAATAACTGTGCAAGGGCCATCACAAAAAACAGGATCAGGAAAAGAAAAAAATACAAAAAACAGATGATTGCGTAGCAGCAGCAGCAAAGCGAAACGGAACAAAACAAAAGGACAGATCAAGGTGATGCTTGAAGAAACAGCTGTCAAGAATTGAGGACAAAAGGCATATGCGGTGGCTCGCTGTTCGCTGCTTGCGGCTCGCTGCCCGCTGCAACAAGCTGCAAGGTGCAAAAGAAAACTTGAGCTAAGGGGAGGCACGAGCAGGCGAAGAATCTGCTCTCCAACATTAAACAGAAGCAGGCATAATAAGCGATCTTAGCTGATTATTATGTTTGTGAGCAGCCGGTGAGCTCTCTACACTACACTACAGGTAGTTCAGGTAAACCTGCATGATCTACTCTCTCTCTCTCTCTCTCTCTCTCCATCTCCCTCTCTTTCTCTCTTTCTCTCTCTTGCAGCTCGTCCTAGTTTACCTCCGTCTTGTTCGTCTGCCTGCTTGTTGAGCAGCTGTCGTTAATCGTTAATGAGCTGTACCGCAGGCTACCCTGTGCTTCGAAGCAACACAGGGGTTGCTCGGCGATCAGCCAGCATTTCGTATGTAATTTTTCTTTTCTGTTTGTTGGTTAGGGAGCAAATGCAATCTCCGCACACACATCTAATCTTTGTTGACGACTTTCGACTAATGCTATGGAAATTCTATTTGTCAAACAAACAATTTCGTGTCGTTTCGTTTCTAGTCTTCACGGCAGCACTATAAATGGTTTAGAGCTCTCAAGTTCTTTAGTTATCTGTGCGTGTACCTCATTGCAGGTTGCCTTTTTTGTTTGTGGCAGGTACGTGAGTAGCTGATCCTCAACAGCTGAACACGCGAGGCTTCCAAAGAGCTGGTCGCTCTCGTTCTCTCTTTACAAATGCAGCATGATGTGGGTTTGGTGATAAAAAGGATTTTCATGTTTTTCATACTTGTACTTCATAATGAAGGTTGGGCTCTTGTTTGCTTTAATCGTATCATAGCATCTGCTTGGCGGTGTTTTCCTTTCCAGTTTCTTCTTTTCAGCTCTTTTCCTATGCACGTAAGATTTTGAGAAAAGTTCTCAAAATATGTGAAACTTAGAATGTTTTTGATCTGTTTAATCTTGAATATTCGATAACTTATGCCATTGCTTATCGATAATAATCTATAATTAGATTTAGATTTTACTTAAAAATTGTGCAAGTCCCGTGAAGTGACTGGAATAAAAGCTCAGTGCAGGGGCCATGCTAAATCCAAGTCAATCACTCTTCTAATTGTTATACCCTGAACCCATTGAAAAAGGGAAATCAGGGTATAATGGTTTCGTTGAAATGTATGTAACAGGCAGAAGGAGGCGTGGCAGACCACATAAAGTATATATTCTTGATCAGGGAGACAAGCCGAGTTGATATAGCCATGTCCGTCCGTCCGTCTGTCCGTATGTCCGTATGTATGAACGCGTCGATCTGAGAACCTATAAGAGCTAGGCACTTAAAATTTTTATGTAGATTCCTGTATAGCACGAAAAGATCGAGCATATTAGAAACAAGTAAGAGTGCTCTAGTCGAGACTGCTCGACAAAGAGATCCCCTGAACCCTGCGAAGAACTGCGATTCCTCAGAGCCGCTAACATTCTCCGTTACTTTTATATGTATGAACGTATGTAGCAAGCAAGAGCACGCACAAGAACACACACAGACGCACGCACAAGCACACAATCTGCTAACTGTGCATTATGACTCATCAGCTTCGCTGCTGCTGCAAGACGCCGATAATATGAGATATTAAATGTTTAATAACTTTTTTTCTAGTCGAACGATTTTGATCAAATTTGTTGGGCGTGATCATGACATTCATATGTGTGTATGTGCCAAAACACAAGTCTCTAGAGAGAAGACTCTAGCTATAAAGATGAATTAAATAGAATTTTATAACTAAATGAAGATATCGGTTTTTAATCGATAACATTAAAACGATGATAGTTATCGAATATTTGAAACAAACTCGATCGAATCGTGATATACACGAGCTTCTAGCTCTTATATCTTCTGAGATCGACGCGTTCAAACATACGGACAGACGGACAGGGCTAAATCGACTCGGCTTCTCTCCCTGATCAAGAATATATATACGTTATGGGGTCTGCCACGCCTCCTTCCAACGGAGAATGCGCAAAATAGCGGTTCTTCGCAGAGCTCAGGGTATACCCTAGTCGAGTGGTCTCGACTAGAGTTTTCTTACTTGTTTTATGTTCATTTAAAGTGTAGAGAATATAATTTTGTTCTTAAATTACTGTGAACAATATACAATAAAAACACATTTAATATAGGAATGGAACATATATTCGATTTGGGGTCGATCGGCAGAGCTGTTGTTCCTGACCAACTGGACCAACTTGAAGTGCGTTGGATCTTATATAATATTGTATTTTTATTTCAGTTCATGCCACAATTTCTATATAATGTTGACCGGAAAGGACTCACAGAGTATATATATGTTTTTGCCGCCGCTAATATCGAAAGGCATTCACTTCCCATTAAGATAACTAAGCTCGATATATATTGAGTTAATTTGGTTCGAACGCGGTTTGTAGAGGAGGAGGCGCGTGTCAGTTTCCCGTCGATTGGCGCAATGCTGCTTCGACTGCGAACCCAACTCAAACTCCAACCCAAAAGAATTTCTCAGACCTGACAGAAGACCTAAACACACACTATAGTAAACACTTACAGCAATCCCACCCCAAGCTTGCAACGGCTACAGCAACAGCACCACCAACATCATCAGCCGCAACAAAAACAACAACAAATCCCCGTTTGCACCCACTTCCCTCTCCGATGAACGCGTCGCTTGCGCATTAAATGCGATTTTAATCACTTTCCGTTTTGTCACTGACTAGAAACTGGGAGGGGAGCTCTGAGCGAAGAGAGCTGGTAAGAACAAGGGGAGAGCAGAATCGTGTTCTGCCAATTGGCAAATGGGAGGTACTTGGCTCCGAGTATTCAGATAACTCAAGTTGTTGCCTGTCTCCATAGTTTTATATGCGCTTACAGTGTACCTCACTCTACTTTGCCAGCAAAATTTACAATCATTAGTCCCTTAATTTTAAATTTTAAAGAGCAGTTTAAATCCATTTTAAGTTTTACTTTGCTCATTGGATAGTTTTTCAGATCAGAGTTTCCGTGATATAACTTAAGGTATCTTTGTGTATGAATTGGGTTCCTTTATAATCATCGTTGGGAGATACTTTGCCATTTATAAAAGAATATCATCGAAGTTTGGAAAATCAAAGCTTGTAGTTTTCTATTCATAGTTTAGCGTCCTTCGAATTATATTGCAAATTTTAATGTTTACTTAACATATTTCTTTACATAGACTTTTTAGCCTTTGTATGGAATTATTGTGCTTAAAATGTTATTTATTATTGAATTCAGTGATATATTTTCATTAGCTTATTATTGATTCTCCTTTTCTGATTTTATTGAATTCAATCAAATTAATTGGAATGGATGAGAATAAACAATTATATCCAAATCTAAATTTTGTTTAAATTGAAAGAATCCCATAATATAAATTCTCAATTGACACATTTGTCTACCTAGAATTGTATTAATATTTTAAATGCTATTAAAAATAAGAAAAACGAGATATTTAAGTATCGACACAAAAATGTTGTCATTTGGCCCTAGGGCAAGGATTCGTAGTCTAGCATTCGGACTGTCTGGCATTGCTGTTCTCTGGTCTTCGGCTCTGCATG
Organism: Drosophila paranaensis; assembly: GCA_035047545.1. Classification (NCBI taxonomy): domain Eukaryota; kingdom Metazoa; phylum Arthropoda; class Insecta; order Diptera; family Drosophilidae; genus Drosophila; species Drosophila paranaensis. Next base: position 1,320,077 of record JAWNPL010000026.1, on the reverse strand, counting down.
TTAATGTAATTTTTATGCTGATTGCAAATTTCCAGATTTCCGGACGCCGACAGAGGCCAGGGGACTGGGAACGATTTGCCTTTTCAGTTTTTGTCACGGCTTTAAAAAGGGGCCCACATGCGTGGGCCCATATCATGGGCCCCTCATTACGATGTTTACTGTTGGCCTGTCGCTAGGCTCTCATTCCCTGTTAACTGAGGAGGAGCCGAGGCTTTGTTTCTCATGGGGCGCGCTTAAATGCTTGCCTTTTGTTTATTTCTCGCATTACGTTTTAATCAGCGGTATTAATTTAATTTAATTTGATTTAATAATCCGGCTACAGAGTACATGTGAGGCAGCTGAAAGGACTGAAAGTACTGAAGCTGCTAAGTACGTCTAAGTGGTTCGCATTGTGGTCCGAGCAGTTCGTATGATCTATTGTGTAGTCGAGTGTATTTTGGCCATTGTCGGGGACTTGCTCATTAAAAATAAAATATAGAGAGAGGGAGAGAGAGAGTGGGTGAAAGAGCTTCATTAAGAGTATTCCCTGTAATGATAGCGCATACCTGGAGTAGGAGTCCGCTCGAGTGGGCTTTCATCGAGCCTAGCCAGGTGCCTAGACAAATGGTCAGGCACTTGGCAACCTGAATGGAATTTGTGCTTACACGCAATCATCATCTGAAGTGTTGCCAAATTAAAAGTCGTATTCCATAGTCATATTTTACATCTGATGAAGTAAATGCTTTAAGAATTTTGCACCAATTTCATTAATTTAAAAAAACTTACTATTTTAGTGTTTATTAAATTCTGTCTCTCTATTATCAATTTGTATATTCATTAATTTTTTTTTATTTTAAACGGATGAAATAAAATGAAATTAGTTATTTAAGAAGTATATTTAATAATAAACTGCCTGTAGATAGTCTCTTGATAGCATACATATAGAATGTATTTCGCCTGGTTGTGCCTGTTACCAATTTATCAAAAAGTAGGATTGATTTTTGTTTGCACATATAATTAAATATTTTAATGCTCGTATTTATTTAAGAAGAGCCTCAATCGATTGGTTAAAGATATCACTCTTATTTACTAAACACAATTGTGGTATCAATTAAAGGAACATCTTCTTATGGCACCTTTTGTTGTCTGATTTGTTCGCTTTACGCACCTATTTTATTCATTCATTAGAGAGTTTTTCAATCATTAATTGGTACTCCAATTAAAATGGTCGCATTTTCCACTCAGTTCAGTTGGTTCATTTAAGTCTCTTGGGACACTTTCTGTGAACTCTGCAGCATTAGCCCAAAAAATCCATTTCACGAAAGTGAGAAACAGTTTCCAAAGCTTTGATGCACTGTGATGTAATTTGAATGAATTTTCATTTAAATTTTGAGTTTGATTTAAATTTCCAAGTAACATTTAGGCAACACTTCAAAGGTTTCAATTATAACAACAATTCACAGACCGAGGCAGCCTCGAAAACCAATACATCCTGTAAGGCCCTGCCACACTCTCACACAAAATGCTACCTTGTGGAGTGGGTTCCACGGCCACGCATACATATATACCTACATACATATAAGTATATGTATAAATTTATACGCCCACACGCACCGACATAAAAATAATCAAAAATGGCATATAAACAAACACGACAACGCGAACTAACAACACCATGGGATATTTGAACAAATCGGGCAACACAAATGTACTTAATTATTTTGAATAAACACAAATGTGTAAAATACATTCTTAATAATAATGCACAAAAGTGATATGAAAGTGTCAAGGTTGTTCCGATACACCCACCAGGGGCGTATCAAATCGGAAAATGCATTTTCCGATATGTAAGAAACACCACTTGTGAAGGAGCTAGAGACTAAAAAGCGGCAAACATATGTATCAAAATGATGTGGCAGACATGATATAGATGTATATCTATAATTTTGGGGTCTGGCATACCGAAATCACCCTGTAATTTTCGCATTTTTGGAGTGTAAACATTAAAATCTTACTCTTCATGAACTGGCCTAAAATTATAGGCCTACGTCCACCGGGCGGATGGCTGTATTTTCTACAGTTTTGCAGCTGTGAAGACAAAACTTTAAAGCTATGTTACTGTTGAGCTCCTTTCTAGAGCTAACATATATACAATTTGGAGGCGTGGCATCCGCTACAGTCGGTAGCGCTGAAGAGGTGTCATCCAAATGCGACACCACTGTAGATTTACTACGTGATTTAAATTTAATCGAAATGTGCATAATTTTTTCACAATTTATGTATCGTTTTCCAATTTATATATTTATATAACAGTTTTTTTTACTAAATCGTCCCCAAATCTCCAAAGGGCGCATATGTCCATTTACATCTAAAACTTATCAACTTTTCTAAACAAAAAAGTCCAAAAGCTCCACTGTGCAGACGCTTAGACGGCTGTGTCGAGAGCTTCTACCTTGACTTCCACGGCTCGGTCGCTTGCCTGGCTGCCAGCTAGCCAGCCAGCCACTCAGCAAGTCAGTAGATGGTCCCTGCTGTCCTTTCCGCCCTTTGGTTGCCCTGGCGCCTTATTTTAGCTGCCTTTTGGCTGCTCTCAGTGCTGCTCTGTTCGGCGCTGGGTTCTACTTGTCTGCGTGTGTTTGTTCAAAATGTTAAAATCCTGTTTATTGGATTCAATGGTTTGTTAATTGCCAATTTCAACTCGTTCTACCGTCACTACCAGTCACCATTACCTTTACCTTTACCGTTTGCCGTCTTTTGCCACCACCTGCGTCTCGGCCTGGCTCATCGATGCCTGCCATAATAATTTCCTGGCTATAAAATTCATTAGACCAACGACCACCTGTAAATGTCGTCGTCGCCGCCAACGTCTCGTATGTCTGGCTTGTGCTTGGAGGGTCTCACTAGCAGCTACCGTTATGTGCGGCTCTTCTACACTTGCCAAAGAGGGTGTATGCTTATATGTATATATATATATATATATATATATATATATATATATATATATATATATATATATATATATATATATAAATATATATATATAAATGTGTGTGTGTGTGTATGTTGGAGTGTAGACAGTTGCAGGTTTCCATGAAATGTGCCTCGAAATGTCGCTGGTGTCGTTAAATTAGGCACGAGCTGGCATCAACTTTAATGTCAACGGTCTAACGAGTTCCACATGCCCACATACCCTGTGACGTGTGCGTCAGCTTAACGAGGTATCTGCATAAGGACAGGCTGTTGTTTATCGTAAATAATCAACATAAGCTAAGCGCTGCATCAAGATCTAACCGCGTGATTTTTATGTCCATTCAAATTAAGAAGTTATTTGAGCTCAAATTGATATCGCCGTAAAAGTTGAAGTTTTTTCTTAGAAACGGTCTTCGAGAGGTGGGCAAAGTAATAATGCTTGGGTATAAAGTTTTATACGCTAAAGTATATAGAGGCTCGTCAATTTGCTAAGATTATGTTAATATAACCGTAACTTGGGTATTTTAATGGAAGTGAAGGTGAAGTGAAGGTTTAACTTGTCAAGCCAATGCAAGGCAAGAAAGTCAATACATAAAAGCTTATTCTCTCTAAACAGATGAATGTATGAGAGATCGCGTATCAGGCATAGAAAAAGTATATATACTTCCTGTCGACTGATCATATGAATGAAGGCGTTACTCTCGGAAATTTGGATCAAATTCAAAGTTCAAATAATCGATATCTATTCCAATTTAAATAAAATCGATCGTACCTTTATTATTGAATTATGTTTACTTTTTAAGTCATTCCACAACGTGAATGAGTGCATATATTGGATTTGTCCAGAATCTGCAACGCTTTAGAAACTAGAGACTTAAAATTTGGAATATAGACTCGATTAGTTTCAGCATATATTCGTTTGGTAGTCTATTAATGGCAATAGAATTGAGTTTGAATCGTCAGCGCACATGAGCCTCTCGATTCGTCACTCCACAGCAACTGGAGTGGCGGCATATTCTCCGCAGAAGACTTACGTTCAAATGCTAAATAGTGCGTGCATATGTGTAATGTATACGCATGTACGGAATGCAGGGTATCTTCTTGTCGGGTACTGCAGGCTCGAATCGACTTATTTTATGACTTTCACTGTGATATGCAGCTACACGATTCCTTTTAAGCAGAAGATATTACAGAAATACTATATTCTCCACTTTAAATGCTTTAAGCTTAGAGTTTGCAACTAGTAAGCATGATAAAGGTTTCGGCTGGTGACTGCGAGTCTATTCTGATAAGAATTCCGTTCGGGGTCTTTAAAATAGCTATATCGAACCGTTTATTTGTTTTTGGTTTATTAATATTATTAATAGAATATAATTTTCATTTAAATCGTGTGAAGACGAGCTCTCAAAAAATAGCATGAGAAGAGTTCCCATTTTATTTCGAATTCTCAATCAGTTCCATTACTGATAACTGCAGAATCATGTAATGCCTAGTTCATTCTTACAACGTTCTCATTATGAAATGTCGCGAGCAATGGAGCCCACGTGATTATTGTTCGAATCTGCCAAACGGTTATCACCAGCTGTCATCTCGTCGGTTAACAAGCGACACTCTCGACTTCAGATACACACGTATACAAGAGTGTCTGTCAGCTACCAAAGAAACGTTCAAGAGGTTCAGGTGGCACACACACCTACACACATACAAAGAGGGCAACTGCTGTCTGGTGTCGCATTTAATTCAATAGCACTCACAAAAAAATAAAAGGAACGAAGAAAAGCTGAAGGAAAGCGAAAAAATCGCAACAATTGCTGAAAAATTGAGAAGAAAATTTCCAGAGTCGTTTGCTGGCAAACAAAAGCGCAGCAGCAGCAGCTGCAGCCAAAAAAGGGGCGTATATGGTAAGAGGGCGGGGCTGACGTATCGCCAGTCAACGGATATGTCACGCGACACAGGATATCAAAGCGTGTCAGGAACAGCGAAGCCAAAAGCTGCTGCCATAGATGATGATATTAATGATGTAAAGGATGAGGATGATGAGAATAATGATAATGATGAAGGAAACTCACGCACTTGACAAAAGTTTTGTATGCTTAGAAAATGCCAAACTCGTTTAAGGAAGGGACGCGTTAAAGTAACACATGAACACACACACTAACGCATACATTTACACACACTCACACGTACACTTGAACAAATTTGAATTGACATCGCATTTCCGCGTCGATGATACCAAGTGACGCACGTGCCACACTGACAAAAAGTCCCCATTCGTTCTCTTTCCCTCTCTTGTTTATTTTAGCTGTTGAATGACATTTGCATGCTACACTGAGAGAAATAGTAGTGCACAAAATTATTGTGTCATAAGTATGCAGAGGAAATTTTGAAAAAGATTTATGTCAATGTTTAAGCGAAAGCTAATAAAACAAGTAAGAGTAAGTAAGAGTGTCGAGACTGCTTGACTAAGAGATCCCCTGAACCCTGCGAAGAACTGCGATTCCTAAGAACCGCTCACATTCTCCGTTACTTTTATATGTATGTACATATGTAGCAAGCAATACATACACACACACAGACGCACGCACAAGCACAGTCTGCTAACTGTGCATTATGATTCAGCATCTTCGCTGCTGCTGCAAGACGCCGATAATATGAGATATTAAATATTTAATAACTTTTTTCTAGACCAACGTTTTGGATCAAATTTGTGATGGGCGTGATCATGACATTCATATGTGTGTATGTGCCAAAACACAAGTCTCTAGTATTTGAAATACGGGATTTACAAATTTGAGGCGAAGGGGGCGTGGCATCCAAAATTGAACAAAAACCGAAATAAGGCTCAAATAACACTAAATGCAATTTTTTAAGAGTCTAACTATAAAGATGAATTAAATAGAATTTTATAACTAAATGAAGATATCGGTTTTTAATCGATAACATTAAAACGATGGTAGTTATCGATTATTTGAAACAAACTCGATCGAATTGTGATATACACGAGCTTCTAGCTCTTATATCTTCTGAGATCGACGCGTTCAAACATACGGACAGACGGACAGACAGACAGACAGACAGACAGACGGACAGGGCTAAATCGACTCGGCTTCTCTCCCTGATCAAGAATATATATTCTTAATGGGCTCTGCCACGCCTCCTTCTGCCTGTTACATACATTTTCACAAAACCATTATACCCTGATTTCCCGTCAATGGGTTCAGGGTGTAATTATGGGCCTTTGGTCTTTACCATGCGAAGTTAAACGATTAGTAACTTTGGATGGACTTTCGTAACCAAACTGTCATACTTTATGTTACTAAATACTAACGCCAAGGGTCAAGTCTCTAGTATTTTAAATATGTTTTTTGCTAATTTGAAGTGGTGTCCAAAATCTTTGTATTCATTACACCAATGTATACAGTAAATTTGAAGTTTATTGTTTTATCGGTATATAAAAGACGCAGATAGTTTTTCGATATTGATTGAGAGTAATAAAACGGGATGAGTTATCGAATTTTTAAAACACACTAGTACTGTGTATGCTTACTGACGGATATGGATTTATCAATTTATATCGTCGAACTGATCATATATATATATATATATATATATATATAGAAAGAAATGTTTATATCCTAATTTCTTCCTTATTATATTATTTATACATATGTATATATATTTTATTCTTATTGAAAGTGATTTCTTTATTTAATTTCATCGCAAATTTACCATTTGAATACTATCATGCACTCAAAGCACTTTGATTTTTCTCCAAGTATTTTCTTATTTTAGGTTTGCTGACACAATTAATTGTTAAAGCACGTTTAATCAAGAATTATTTTCGCTGAGTGCAGCTTGGGCAGTTCTTAGGTATTTACTTGGTTTGCATGGTCGGTCCGCCGCTCTCATCTATCTTTTAAGATTTTTGTCTACTTTTTATATGCCATACGCTGCGGAAATGTCAGGGAAATGCATGGAAAATGCTTTTGTAGATGAATTCCTCAATACTGGCTGACAGCTGTAGTAACAATATAAGCTCTTCCGCTGTTGGCCGCAACTAATAGATTACTCAGTCACTCACACACATTCTCTCTCTCTCTCTCTCTCTCTCTCTCTCTCTCTCTCTCTCTCTCTCTCTCTCTGTTAGATGTCTGTCTGCCTACTGTCGACTCCGCCCCCTTGAAACTGTCTGCCGTCGATTGCCAAATAATGTTGAAGCATAAAATATTTAAAATGACTCGACTGATGTTTTTTCTTGCATTTTTTAAGCTTGTTTGCGTAGAGGTTGAGGGGCAGGGACTGCTCGCATGCGACACAACATGTTGCATTTTTAATGCGAATTTTACGTCAATCTGTTGTTTATTGTGATCTTTAGTGAAAATATGTTTTAAAGCTTACCTTCAAGTAAGCAATATCTATACCGAAACAATAGATCCAAACTATGGGCAGTGGGTAGTGGTGAGACTGGTCAGTTTACTCGGACGGTTCGAAAGGTGTAGAGGATTGCGAAAATACCAGAACAGTTTAACAGAAGAGGACAAACAAAAATCTAAACATTTGATTTGAAGGTTCTCTAGCACGTGCGAGCGAAGGGAGTAGAGGCGGATCGGGGAAAGCCGAAGCAGCGCAGCATGAATGCCAAAATAGAAGGCAACTGACTTTTGGCTTGCAATCTAGCTAGCGGTAAAGATTTGCTAGACTGAAGCGAGTAGTCAACAAAGCTTGCCATGACCAAGCGCACAAACTCTCTCACTTATACACACATACACACGCACGCACAGCTCCTGCACAGACACGCCTTGGGAGTCAACAAATTCTGTTTTATTTTTTCCTGCTGCTGCTGCTGTTGGTTGCTTTAATTTCTTTTACAATTTTGTCTGCTGCATATTTTCACACTTTATCGCCAGACTCCCTAATCGCCCCCACCGTTCTCGTTACCTCTGATATGCAAGCTCTGTGGAATCCACCCCACAGCCAACCCCAGCTTGTTTGTTTGCTCGTCTGTCTGTCAAATGAATTATTTGCATAGTTTTTGGGTGCAGCGAGCGTCAAATGATAAAGCTTTCTCGTCTCACCATTCAAAAGCGCTTCATTCATTCATTTCACAGCCATTTTCCTTCCCTTTTCCCCATTTTCTATGCGCGTTTTTGGTAGGCTAAGCACGGATTTGCTACGCCCATTTTGCCAACATCGTGTAAATATTTATTTGCCGCCTGAATAAGTTTTAAATATGTTGACAGGCGAAAGCAAATGCAAATTCAAATTTGAATGCTGTTGCAGCGGCTGCCCCTATGCAGTAGATTCAATGGATTTTCCAGCACTCTCCCAGCCAATCGCCTTCTCCTCTGATTTGCCCTCAGCCGTTCGATTAGGAATCGCATATGATACATCTGATTGATATAGATATAGAAACTATGGTATGAGTGTGAGCCGCTAACATCCCTTGCAAATTGCAGTTTGCAGCAATTCAAATAAAACTGAAATGATTGAAAATGCCAAGTGGGGAATTCGCATGGCAGCAAATATACTTAAAGTGCGATTTGTAGAATATTCAAGAAGTTTGTGAAAATAGAAACCTTAAGCAGAACAGGCTTGCGAGGAGTTTTCTAGTTCAATGTATTGTCTATTCAGGATGTTCCGAACTAGTTCAAAACCGCTTTGCAGAGTGACAGAAATATTATGTCCTTCCCAAATGGAAAATATGTAGTTCATAATTGGATATATTTTACAATCATATAACTAGATTACTGAGCAGCTGTATTAAAGGCTCCTTTCAACGAGTCTCAGACCATATACTACTGTAACAGCTACTTCAAATGCTCTACAAATTTCCACCATTTCTTTTATCCTACCCAGTTAATACCAATAGCTGATGCTTTTATTAGCTTTTGGCAGTGCTTTAGAACACATACCTAATCAAAGCCGACAGAGCATGTACTTGAAAGCGAGAGCTGCCAGCTGGAGGCTGATAGGGAATCCTTTCATACTTCAGCTCTTAGACGGCACTTGAGCTGATGGCCAGCGCGAACTATTTTGCGCCAAGTTGATTAAAAACATTGCCCAGCAATGAACCGGCCAATGGCCCGAAAAAAGTGTTGAAATAGTCGAAATGCGCCGAAAATAAATGACTTTCATTTAGCGCCCGGCTTTTTGAACCAGGCTGGCAACCGGCTGCCGGTTTAGGGAAAAACTATTGCCACGCCTTTTCACTCACACCTACAAGGGCCGATAAACTTTTCAAATAGACATTTTCAAAGGCAAACTTTTTTATCAGCAACAACAGCAGCCGCTCCAGTCGGAATTGGAGTCAGAACCAGAGCCGTAGCCACAGACCGAGCAGCCCGTAGTCGGCCGGAAGTTTAGCTTGCCGGTTGTAACGGATTGCGGTATTTGAGGAGCGACAGAGAGAGTAGATAGAGAGAGAGAGAGAGAGAGAGAGAGAGAGAGAAAGAAAGAGCGGATGGAAAAACTGCTAGTGTTTTTTCCATACTCTGGCTCAGTAGAGCCTTTTCCAGAGGGCGACGTCGAGCCGTGCCACAGCAGCCTGTGCACAATTTATGATGTATGACAATGCAATAGAGATGAACAAAGAATTACGTAGAGCTCTTCTTATACAGCTGAAACAATAACCAGCAATAGTTGTAGGTTGTAATGTGCACAATTCCAACTAAATTGCAAGCTAAGAAAAGCTTCCAAATAATCTTTGCTGAATGAATAAATATAAACTATTTAGGTGTTATTTTCTAGTATTTCATGGGATAGCCGTATAAATAAATTCACTTGGAATAGGCGGATTATTAATTTTAATATTTTTGATAACAAGTTTTATTTATACCATACCTCAGGACTTATGACATTTTGAATAACTATTTTTAATACATATGCACAAATACGAATATTAAATTCTGAATTTACCTCGATCAATTTGGGGTGATAAGTTTATTTAAACTTTAGGCTACAATCCGTTACAAAAAAGTTTTTCTTTTCTGACTTTCTTCCTTCTTAACGTGCAAACACGATTCAGGATTCATTCACGGGTTTGGCACATCTCTAGCTCGAGAACTAACCGCCGGTCGTTGGAGTTCGGTTCAAACGGGCTTTTTGGGGTTTGCGAGCGCTTGTGACACCCGCATTTATGTGTGACTATTTGGTTGATTTCAAATGCAATCACATTTACACACACACACACACACACACTCGGAGTAGTGGGTACACACACATTTAGACACTTAGTGGTCTTTATTGGTTTGGCCGTTGTTGTTGCTGTTGACCGGACTAGTGGCACCCGCAGTCGCCGCTTGTGCGGTTGTTTTGGTCATCTCCGTCGTTTTCATTTTCCGTTCTTTTTTTGTTTTGCACAACGAAACCCTTTTCCTGCATTTCATTCAATTTGGTTTACAGGCAACATAGACTAGCTCGCACACACACACACTTACACACACTCACACAGCTATGCCATTATAGTTTATGTAGTTTGCGGTCACATTTGGCCTGCCCATATGGGTTAGCCTAGAAGTGGACTGCAAATGACATTCCCAGTAGATCTCTTAACCCAACAGCCCTTCGCTTCTCTCCACCTCGCAGTTCTTCAATCGAGTACTAATTTTAAATGTATATGGATATTTTATTGCTGCCATTAGAGTTATTAGACAAGAGCCTGCCATAAGATTTGCTGCTGGATTTGCTTAAGTGGCTGCAGACACTTGAGAGCCCCAAAGGGGTCGAAAACACAGCTACCCGCTGAACTTGTGGGTGGCATTGGGAATGGGAATAGGAATGTGAATATGCAAAAGCACTAAAGCTGTAAGTTTCGTTTGCACAGAGTTGATGGCTTCAGCAAACGAAGAGGGAGCTTAGATCAGCAGATAAGAGACGAAATGGCTGAAGTCTTTAAGTTTCTTTAATATAAACAAGTAAGAAAACTCTAGTCGAGACCGCTCGACTAAGAGATCCCCTGAACCCTGCGAAGAACCGCTATTCCAAGTATTCTTTGTTTCTTTTATGTACACATGCATATGTAGGTTCATTGCAAGCAAAACATACACACAAGCAGAGGCGCACGCACACACAAGCGCCAGTCGTTGCGTCAGCTGTTCTTTGGCTGCTTTGCATGGCAATGCCATGGGAAATTAAATGTTTAATAACTTTTTTTCCATATATATGTATGTTCCAAAGCACAAGTCTCTAGTATATGAAATACGGGAGTTACAAATTTGAGGAGAAGGGGGCGTGGCACCCAAAATTTAACAAAAACCGAATTTGCGTAAGGCCCAAATAACACAAAATGCGCAATTTGAAGACTTTAGCTAGAAAGATGAATTAGATAGAATTATATAGCTTAATTTAGATTTTCGTTTTTAATCGATAACAATAAAACGATAACATTTATCGGATTTCTGAAACAAACTCGATGTTTTCGTGATATACAGGAACCTACATAAAAAATGTGAAGTCTCTAGCTATTGTAGGTTCTGAGAACGACGCGTTCATACATACGGACAGACGGACATGGCTATATCAACTCGGCTTGTCATCCTGATCAGGAATATATATACTTGATGGGGTCTGCCACGCCTCCTTCTCCCTGTTACATACATACGCCTTTCAACAAAAACACTATACCCTGATTTCCCATTTTCAATGGGTTCAGGGTATAATAATTTATATAATAATAACTTTTAATTTTATATTTTAATTTTTATATTGAAAACCTGATCAATGTTAATAGTAATAGTACCAAATATATCCGCTCTCTCTTTCTCTTAAGCATAGCACTAATCAAATTTGTAGCAGTCATTTAATATATGTATGTGAACAGCATTTTCTTGCAAGCGTTTTGATAATCTTTTTAATATATAGTTTTTAATTTAGTTCTCAAAGTGGAGAACACTTAAAACTTGTTACAGTTGAGAGCTGGAAAGTCCAATATTGGTATAAACAAGAAAATGCCTGGGCTAGTTAATATATTCAAGATAGAACAGTTTATAATAATTTTGTTTTATTATTTCACAAGCTATTACTTCATTAATTTTCTTTAATAATTAAGTTCGTTTCGTTCCATGCCACTTCACATCTTCAATCTGTTTCTGACAGCCTTCAATCTTTATGCCGGAAGTTTGGAAATCTTTCAATATGTTGTCCACTGACATTTTAGGCATTGTTTTGAGAGTCCATGATATATAGCATATTTGCGAATTGGCATAACTCATTTGTGCGCTATCAGCGCTAAGGGCTGGCCACGACCTGAATCTGAGCCTGACTTAGAAACATGGGAGCCTGGAACCAAAAATGTTTATCAGTGGCAACACCTTTTTATGGGGTGCAGACAATTTGTTGTTGGGGTACTCTGAGTGCTTTTTGGGGAGGCTCAACTATAAAAGCTCATTGTTGTCGTGCGCCGGGTAGTGTGTGTGGTGCTATTTATTGCCGTTTTCCTATGGAGCTGGGCACGCACTTGCTATTCCGGCGGACACACTGTTGGTCCGCTCCTCGCAACAATTTCACATAAATCAAAATAACTGTCAGCGGAAACGGCATCCATAGTTTGAACGGTACGAGAGTTGCAACCGGCACCGGTATAGCCGGGCTAACCGGGGCGTTAAAAAAATGTATATTTGTATGTATATACGAAAAACTAGCCAGTTCAGTCCTCTGCCCCATTCCCATATATATATATATATATCTCTCTCTCTCTCTCTCTCTCTCTCTCTCTTTCAGTATGGAACTCGCAAAACTCATATAGTCAAAGCTGCGGTGGGTCGCATAATGCATATGAATAGGATACAAACGAGTAGTGAGGGTAGAGTTGCCACCTTAGAGTTGTCATGGTGGTAGTTGTCTGCCATTTGGTAGCCAATTTTTTAGCCATTTGTTTGGCCGGCGTCGCCATAATTAATTGTTCACATTTCTGCGGTCATCTATGAAAAGTTTCGCCTTCTGTTTGGGTGTGTGTTTTAAGTTCCCCTAAAAAGGCGCCCAGACAACATTGAATTATGGCCAGCTCTTGCAATTGTGAGACAATAATAAGCTAATAGAGCCAATCGCTCGATAAACTAAATTATCAGATAGGACAAATGTTTTGTCAAGCCAATCGTTCAGTTTAAATAAAGCATTTGCTCAAACAGATATCGAGACATTCCGTTTCATTTGTTGTAATGGAAGTACCTATTGTGAGAAATAAATGTCTAGCGAATACCCTACATAGGAATGTGAAAGGGAAAATACATAATATTTGACATTAATAACCTATCGATAAATCAGTAATCATCAAATTAGCGAATTTCAGTTATAAAAGGTTGTAGACAATTAAAGTTATATGAAATGACTTAACTCAAATAATATACATTCTTCATAAGAACTTGATTGATCGTGCATTACTCAGATCCCTCTCACAAGATTCACTTCGTCTCTCTATTGTATTCTGTAATATGCTAATAATATGCTAAGCAACAGGGTATGTAAGAAACCAAAACGGACCATCTGACTGCGCACATCATTAGGTGCTGCCATTTGATGAAGCTTTAATGAAAATAGCAGCACAGGCAGTAACAGTAACAGCAACAACAACAACATCAGCGACAACAACAATAATACTAAGAGGACGATGAGAAAGAAGCAGACCATTTGGGGTCTGAACATCTTTTGCCGTTTGCCTTTTTGGCCCAATCAAAAATTAATGAGTGCCAAGCGCTTAGAAGTGATAAATCACCTTGACAAAGGCAAAAGATGCACAGGACGTGAACGAGTGAGAAGGGAGAGAGAACGGAGGAGATAGGGATGGCAGGGAAGAGCAAGGAAAGAGTGTGATATATACATATAAATAAAGAAGTTCGCACAGCGCATATTGTCTGGCCAGAAATGAAAAAGTCATAATAATAATAATAATAATAATAATAATAATAAATATAATCGTAATAATAAGAATTCTAATGAAAATAATAGTAATAATCATAATATTAATAACAATAATAGCTGTCGCCTTTTGTAATTTACTTTATTTGCCACCAAATGTGCACAGCAAATATTTCTCGGAAGGATTTGACAGCGGAGTGGGGCAAGCGGAGCAGCGGGTGCCGCACTAGTTGAGAGTGGCGTCTTAATTATAAGCCACTCGACCACAATGGGAGTCAGTCTCATATTTCTAGCCGTGAGCTTGGCAAACTTCAACTTAAATAGCCGCACATAACTCTCAGGGCAGGAGCGACTGAAATTAATTGCCCTCCCCCGCTCCCAGCCAAAAATGTATGCTACGATTTTTTGCCCGCGCTGTTATGGCACCTGGTGCGCGGCAGAAGTTGGTGGAAGCACTCAAAGGCAGAAAGGGGCGTGGCCCAGCATGACGTGGTATTTATTAATTTCTTTGACAAATCTGTTGAATGCTTTACGAGCGACGAGTGGCAGCGGCTGCCGCTGCTGTTTTATAAACACTTTCTCAAACTTTTGCAAACAACTTTTGCTGTAGCAGGCGAAAGTGAGAGGGGGAGGGGTCGATTCTAACTAAATGCCTGGCCATTATTAGCATATATGCATGCTGCTCTCGCAGAAAAGATAATGTAGCATCAGCTGTTTGTCGCTGACTAGGCTGTGACATGAATTTGATTGCATTTGCAAATGAATAAATATTATCACAAAATATTCGCTGAAGATATGAGTACACGTTTGGAGTGCAACATTCATTCGAAGTCCAATTAGAATTCAAAAATCAGTTATGATCTGCCTCCCTTGCAAAATGTCTGAGCTATTTCAGAGCTTTATTATAGCAGTTCAATTGCATTAACAGGCTTCCGCTTTTACATATGCTTACACAGAATATGTAAAAGAACCAAATATTCGCAATGAAAATATTATTCAATATTACATTTTTAAATTTATCTTTTCACATGAGAACTATGTCCGGTTTAGATAAAGTGAGTCCTTTAAATACGCAGCTAAGCAGTCGCTGCCTTCAAAAGACCTTTAAATCAACTTTTCGAAGTTCTTCCCAATATGTCTTCGTCTTACATCATCGAACGATCTAAATTCAAATACTTTATATTCCCATGAACCACAGGCGATCGTAAATAAAGAAAAGATACAGCCTAAAAGAGAGGCCAAAATTATATTTCCTGATATCCTTTAAAAGACATTTGCCTAATGGCCGCGCTAACATTTACATTCCTAACATTTACAGACAATGTAGCATCATGTTCACACACACGTACACCTACACACACACACTCTGAAACACATATATACACGGTGAGCTCTTACTCCTGCGTGCATTCACAGTCACAGCACTTGAAAAACGCAAAAGTAATAAACTTAATTGGTTTGTTCGCAGTTACTTTGCTCCAGCGGCTTTGTCGGCGGCATCCCCCAAACGGCACGCCCCTTCTCTCCTGTCACGCCTACTAAGTACTTCATGCAGCTACCCACTCGAGCATTGCGTTGCGTTTTGCGCTTTTAAGTAGCAAAGTTTTGTGAGCTACTTTTGTTTTTTCTGTTCTCATTTATACATTTATATATATATATATATATATATATATATATATATATATATATATATATATATATATATATATATATATATACATATGTACATATATATGCTTTTCACCCAAAGTGTTGAAGTTTGCTATTCGAGTGTTTTGAGCCAACAACAAAAAAAGTTGAACACAAAAAAATGGTAAAAACTTTGACTGCATTTGCAACAAGTTTCAAAAAACAGGGGAGGTATAAAAAAAATATCGAAGCGGCTCGGCAAGTGCTTATTATTTTATCTAATGAATCTGTTTGGCTAACTCGCCAAAGCGAACGAAGGCAACTTATATGAATATGGGCAAAGTTTCTCAAGTGCTTTAGTTGCAGACTCCAGAGCAGACAGTACGACGAGGACATGCCGGAATGAAGGAACTACGATACGTTACGGTTGGCGTTAGTTTTCTTTGCTTTTTTTTAGAGCTACGGAACAGTTTATTTAAAAAGTTCTTGCTACTGTTTATTTTCGGCTCCTCTCTGTGTGTGTATGCGTAGCCTGAGTAATGGATATTTTATAATGAATTTTTGAGTAGACACAAGCAAAGCTCCACAAAAATCTGTGCATAAAACTTTCATACTATTTTGAGTTTTTGTATTCATTCTCTGCAGTATATATAATGTTTATAATGCAAAAGGTGGGCACCAGGAATACAGAATGCTGACAACTATGGTATATGGCCAGTCTAAAGTATTTCCAAATTATATATTAGTGTCAGGAACAGTGCTTCGAGTGCCCTGCCTTTGTGGCTTGCTTTGAATCATTTTAGCTCTATTCACCGATTGCGTTACAGAGCTAAGATGTCGTGGGACGACATGGAATTGTTCCTGTTCATCACTCACACACTTAAGACTATTCTTTAATTACAAGTGTTTTATGTTTACTGTGTAAATTAACACCAAATTTAACTTGTGATTAGTCTTGAAAAAAAAAAGAAATAATTTCTTATTAGGTTTAAAAAAATATTTGGAACTGCAGAGCTCAGAGTTCAGTTGAAAGTTTCTTCTACTCTTGCTCATAAATATCTTTGAACAAGAAATTCTATTCTTCTACGTGCAATATTCTGAAATGTAATTGTTTTGGTTGAATTGTACTTAAATATTTGAAAACATATTCTGCAATGCTTCATCTGCATCAGAATAAGGAGGCTTCGTTAAGATGGGTGGCAAAGTGTTTGCCTGACTTTGTGGATGCCTTTTGCTATGTCAGTGAGTGACTATTCATGAAGACTTCATGTAACTAATTTAATTAATAATCCATTTGCAATTGCAATAAAAGTCGGGACTATTAAACTGATTCAAAACTAAAATCGTTCGTCAGGTGTGGACATCTAATTTCTATTATATCTTTAGGAATAATGGGCTTGTTCAGACATACGGAGTGTAATAGGTAGACACTATTTGCTTTTCAATGAATTTGAAATCCTTTTCACCACGACACAGGTGCACTTAATACGATGCCACGTACACACACACCTAAGCTAGTATGAGCTCACGCCCAAGTGTGCGCAACTAACTCAGCTGCAAATGCTATCACATAATTATTGCCTACTTTTCAGGGCGAGAAATAACAACAACATTGACGACGACAAAGAAGAAGAAAGGTAACAGACCCGTACATGCAGTCAAAACAGCTTTAAAAACAATTTTGGGCACCAAAACTGTCGTGTTCAACGTGTGACACAAACACACGCACGCACTCATACAAGTCTGCAGAACTTTGTTCGAGACTTAAGTATTCGGAAGGATAAAGCATAAAATATTCGGGTGAAGCGTGCGAAGCTTTTGGCAAGGCATTGTAGCTAAAGAGGGGGCGTGGCATAGAGAAAATACGACTTGCGGGCTACGGGCTGCGTGTTGCGGGCTCGAGTATGGCAAGTGTTACTTGCCTTTAGCTCAGCAGTTGCCAATAATTGAAGCTAAGACCTTCCGCTAGTGAGATGTTGTCGACTTACCTGCAAGAGAATAAGAGATGATGTTGAAGCTTATTAGAATGTATATATGCATATATGTGTGTATAGACGTATATCTGTGCTGTGCTGCAGCAGACAAAGTTAGTTTAATCGTGTAAATTATGTCTAATAGATAAAGCTGGCCGAGAAAAAGTTGCAGAGCCAAGCGCGAGTCTAGACTCTGATAGACTTTTGGCTAATGAAAGTTAACGATGCTACTCCTGCAGCCACATTCAAAATCTCCGCACTTGTCAAATGAAACTCCAAAAAGTTCTACTCTGTCATATTGTGTCACACAGTGCATGCGCGCAGCTGTGCCATGTAGCAATCATCGCTTTACAAATAAGATATCCTTTTGTTGTCCAGCTCGACTAGCAACTCGCAGTCGCCCAGGCCGTAGGCCAAAGTAATAAAGTAAAGAAGCGCCCCGTCTGGCAAGCCGAGAACAAAGAGTCAAATAAATGCAGAGTGGCAACAGGTGAGAGACAGGAGGCATAAGGCCCATAATGAAGCTGCGACCAGGGAGCAGCCAGAGCTGAGTAGATGACTCAGTGGCGACTGCCCACACATAGAGAAAGAGAGAAAAAAGGCCGGTGTCACTGGACCATATGATGTTGCACGTTTGACTTGCAGAAACTGCCACAAGCTGCTGCTGCTGCTGAACACATATTGTTTACCTGCCAGCAAAAGGCTATAAAAACAAAGGCAAATAAAGCTACAAGGCAGAAGAGAGGCGCAGCGCGAATGTCTCGTCGTTCCTTTCCTCCTCCTTCTCCTCGCCCAGACTCCAGCGCCTCTAAAGAAACTAATGTGGAAATTCAGGTTAAACTGGGTTTCCGACTTGCTTCTAAAGTCTGCCTTCGACCCAAAAAGTCATAACTCAAAAGTCGGGTAGAAGAGACAAACATGTGACTTAATAGTTGCCTGACTGCTGCAAGGGCTGTCAGCCCCGGGTGAGGGAGCAGTGCGGGAGGGTGGAGGTGTAGGTGTGGAGTCTGTGGCCAGCCAGTGCAAACAAAGATCCGAAGCAAGATGATAGCGTGAGAGATGGGCTGGGAGCAGGTAGGAACGGGCTGTAAAGGGTATCAGACGCTCTTAACATGAAATCACAAGCAAACATTCGTGCACACACATTCAGATATAAGTATATACAGACAGAGGCACACACTACTGAAAACATATGTTGCCTGGTCTCTAAGACTTCGCCTCAGCAGGTTGCCGCAGCTCAGTCAGCTGCCTGTTACTTCTTCGCCCGCTCTCGCTCTCCATGTCTCTCCTGTCTCTCGTTCAACACAACTTGCCACTGCCGCTAGTCAGTAGCAGCAGCCGCGTTTAAGTCAAATGCTAAATGGCGTTTGGGGACAACACGCAAACAGCTGAGCTGCCAGCCCTGCTCCATTACCAACTACTACTTCTCTGTCTCTGTCTTTCTCTGTCTGTCTCTCTCTCTCTCTCTCTTTTTCTCTCTTTTTCTGTGCGCCTTGGCAAATTTCATTTCATTTTCTTTCAGGTTGCCTCTCCCAGTGCAAACACACAACATGTCTGCGGTTTCATCTTTTTATTTTCTTTTTCCACCTTTTTCCAGTTCAGCTCAGTTGCTTCGTTCGCTCTGTTTTTTTTTGAAGAGTGTTAAGTAGCATTTGGACTGGTTGCTGCAAGGCGAGCAATGTTGTTGTTGTTTCTGTCTGGGCGGGTAGTTTTGACTGGGCTGTCAGCCTGTCACTAGCACAACTTTGTCAGCGGCACGTGCTGAAGTCAAAGTCTTTCTGCGGCCTGGCTTGCAGCTAAGCTGTGTGCCAGGCTCAGATTGGTTAGATAAAATATGATGACATCTATAAGAACTAGTTCACTTGACATAGTTCAGCATGGCTAATGGGTTACTCGAAGCATTCCAGAAACTAGAGCTCACGCCCAATCAATCTACGTTTTTAATTAGGAAAATAAAACAGTTGCGCATAACACTAATAATTTTTGCCTGCCTTAAGCTACATATATTTGAACATTCTATAAGTTTCTCTATCCATATATACGAAAATACTTTGCTACTTTCGCCAATACATAAATGATTCTCTATTCACACACTTTCGGCTTCTGGTAGCCGATGATAGTCATCGTATGCATTGAAGAATTCCTTGGATGGCTCAGTTCACAGACATAAAAACAAGCGAGGAATAAGTATATTAGTTTTGTACAAAATCCGTCATACACCTACTTGGGCCGTGGTTAATTTTCATGTATTCTTGTTAAGATTTGGAACATATACTCGCTTTGACAACTCAAGACACCAAAATATATAAATACATATATGGGGCTCGGCAAATTGGAAAGTCAAAATTTGCAATGTTTTGGAGCTGAGAACTGGCAGGTGGCCTGTGTTGGTGGTGCATGACTGCAACCTTACTTGTTCAATACTCATATCTCCACCATTATAAATGAAGCCAAAAGTGTTCTTGGCTTCATTAAACGTTGGGCGAAAGAGTTCAATGATCCTTTTGTAACTAAACTCCTTTATGTTTCATTGGTACGACCTATTTTAGAATACTGTTCAATTATATGGTCTCCACAGCATAAAGTGTACCAGGGCCGTATTGAATCGGTCCAAAAATAGTTTCTTCTCTTTGCTCTAAGAAATCTAAACTGGGATACGAATCTCCGTCTACCGTCTTATCATAGTCGCCTCCTTCTTATTGA
This sequence comes from Drosophila paranaensis, assembly GCA_035047545.1. Lineage (NCBI taxonomy): Eukaryota > Metazoa > Arthropoda > Insecta > Diptera > Drosophilidae > Drosophila > Drosophila paranaensis. The sequence continues at coordinate 1,299,972 of JAWNPL010000026.1, read as the reverse complement.
TTTTCCTTCATTAAAAAACCGTAGAACAATCCTTGGGATTGCTTTTCCTCATAATTTAATTGAAGGTAATATTGATTTGTCCTTCTTGTTAATGAAACTTCATTCGGTTCCTTCAAGAACAACTAGACACTTTCGCCCTTTGTATTTACCTCTGCTCACATCGGATTACTCGTTGCACAGTGCTTTTCATATATTATGCGCGAATTATAATAAATTTTATCACGTTTTTTCCTCTGAACTCTCTCTTCCTCTAATCAAATCTTTGCTTTCAGATTTTCTTAAGGATATCACTCAATCGTGATGGTGGAAATTTTATTTTTTTATTACATATTTATATTATATATTTATATTTACAGTTAGATTCTCTAATTTTACTTTTAATTTTCCTGTATTGCCTCTTTCTTAAATTTCTTTATTTCAATAATATCACTAACCACATCGGGCTGTGAATTGGGGCATAGCTGGCCGGACTGGCAAATAAAATACCCCCAACGGGTTGGTGATATTTCGAAATTGTTTATCTGTTTGTTTTAGGCTTTAAACAAAGTTGTTTAGTTTATACTTAAGTTGACACTCGACTTGTCAATTATATTTTTGATAATAAATAAATAAATAAAAATAAATAAAAAAATATATATTCATATACACACATTCGTAAGCCCAACATGCAGTGTCTGCATATGCAAAGAGTCACTCCCATTCCGTACACTGTATAAACCTAATTGATTAAATGTTGCAACTATGGCGGACCAAAGTTGGCCTTTTTCACAGCTTCACTCTTTCTCTCTCTTTATTTTCTTCTTTGTTAGACCGTATGCACATGTCTAGCTCGTCTGAGTTACTTCCACTCATATCAGGGACCGTACGGCTAGAAAATAAATTTCCTTATGAATGCTTCGGGTTGAAGGAGAGGGCTTTAAGTAGGGGTTAGAAACCAGAAAACTATGGCCAGCTACGTTTTACTTACAGTTAACAGAGGTACAAAACTTTTTCTAGTCCTAACTTTGTGTGCTCCTCAGTGTTGACAAAGGCCAGGTTTTGCCCCTTTTTCATGGGGCTTGGCTTGATCCTGACTGGACGATACTGATAAATATAAGCGGTTTTGAAGGCCAGCAAGGAAAAGTAAAAACGACAGAAAATGAAACGCACAAAACTTAAAAGCAAACGACGAAGCTTTGAAGGGTTCCGGACAACCTTTTTATACCCTGAACCCATTGAAAATGGGAAAAAAGGGTATAATGGTTTTGTGAAAATGTATGTAACAGGCAGAAGGAGGCGTGGCAGACCCCATAAAGTATATATATTCTTGATCAGGGAGAGACGCCGAGTCGATTTAGCCCTGTCCGTCTGTCCGTTTGTCCGTCTGTCCGTATGTTTGAACGCGTCGATCTCAGAAGATATAAGAGCTAGAGACTTCAAATTTTTTTTGGAAGTTCGTGTATATCACGATTCGATCGAGTTTGTTTCAAATAATCGATAACTATCATAGTTTTAATGTTATCGATTAAAACCGATATCTTCATTTAGTTATAAAATTATATTTAATTCATCTATATAGTAAGAGTCTTCAAATTTTGCATTTAGTGTTTTCTGAGCTTTATGCATTTTCGGTTTTTGTTAAATTTTGGGTGCCCCGCTCCCTTCGCCTCAAATTTGTAACTCCCGTATATCAAATACTAGAGACTTGTGCTTTGGCTTATACATACATATGGATAACATGATCACGCCCAACAAGTTTGATCAAAATCGTTACTCTAGAAAAACAGTTATTAAACATTTAATTTCCCATAACATTGTCATGAAAAGCAGCCAAAGAACAGCTATGCACCGACTTGCGCTGGTGCGTGAGCCTGTGCGTGTGTGTGTATGTTTTGCTTGTATTGAACGTACATATGCATGTGTATATAAAGGAAATAAAGAATGCTTGGAATAGCGGTTCTTCGCAGGGTTCAGGGGATCTCTTAGTCGAGCGGTCTCGACTAGAGTTTTCTTACTTGTTTAAAACTTTATTTTCTTTTTTTGGTTTGGCTTAAACTTTGAAGCTAGACTTTTACCTTTGTCACTTTTAATTAAACGAGTGCAAAATGATCCTTAAATACATTTTACATGGAAAGAATTTTAAATAATTTCAAGAAAAACTGATTGTTACCTCTGCTTACCTAATTGATTGACTGAAATGCTTTAAAGAATAGCCATCGAATAAAAAAAATTCAAATATGAACGCATTCGGGTTAAAAAGACGCAAATAATTTAAGTAATTTTCCTTGTGTCAACTTAAAGGCTTTCTTAAAAAGGCGCAAATAATTTAAGTAATTTTCCTTATGTCAACTTAAAGGCTTTCTTAAACGTAAAAACATTAGAAATGTTACATGGGGAGTGAGACATTTTTTCTCTTAAAAACTGCCAGAAACACGCGCATTTTCAAGTGTTTTTTTTTTTTTTGTCAAGTGCCAAGAATTTGCATAATCTTAATGCAAAGTTGCTAACGAATACGGCAACAGGGGTAGGCAGAAAGGCCAGGACAGCGACGCAACCGTTGCCTCAAAATTGCAGACAGTGATGCGACAGCAACAGCAACGACAACAAAACACTTAAAATGTGGCCAGCAGAAGGGCAGAGGCTCAGGTTCAACAGAGAGAAACGGAAAACAGATTGAAAAGGAGTTGAAATTGAAGTTGGATCTGGAGCTGGAGTTGACGATTTTGGGCAGGTCTGCAAAGTGCCTGCAACTAATGGGAGTTCGCGATTCGTTCCATTTCCAGTTCCATTTCCCGTTCAACAACCCTTTGATAAAGTGTGTGTGTGCGATAAGTTAACAACAAGCAAATAACAGTTGCAATCTTAAGTCTTAAGGGCAGCAGGGGGTGACGTAGGGTAGGGGTTAGTTTACTCAAAAGTCAATTGACTGTGAAAGCCAAAGCGAGCTTAATTTTCGAATAAAAGGCTGCGGTTTGAGGTCGATGCTTAACAAGGGCGGGCACAACTATCGTCGAACCATGTCATTGAAACTGCCGCGAAAGGTATGAGACAAAAGCCCAAAAAGGGCCAAAGAGAAATGAGAAATAGGCAGGAGGAAAGACAAAGACAAGTCTCACGCGCAACCCTTCCAAGACTTTTGATATCTTGGCTTTATCTTGCGGTTCGTATCACTGTTCTATTCAATTTACAATAGCTCCGCACCTCACCAAATAGAATTGACAGTCGTTAGCATAATTATTACACACGGCTAAGCTGGGATAGCTGAACTAGAGGGTGACAATAGCTCGGCAGAGCTTGAGGGTGGTGTTTGAATTGTTAGCTAATGCCCGAAACTCAAGAAAACTCTCCCCTTAGCCAATGTCTATGGTTGGCCTGAAGGCCGCATTCTTGTCATTTAATAAAAAATTGTGATAGAAATTTGAGATGCTTCAAGGTTGTGTTTGTTTCATTGCCGCTGGGGGATATACACAGCTGCCGGGGCATTGCTTAGCATTGGTGCGGTTTAGCTTTGCGCATCGCTGCCCCAAACATATGAAGTTAATTTGTCCTTTGTTTCTAAGGAAATGGCCTAAGCCGGTAGGAAACACCAAAATTGATGGAAAGTGCCCACGTCGCGGTGATGTTATTTAAATCTCAAAGAATTTTAAGGCTGATTCCAATTGCATTGCTACAGATTAAGTGAGCACCGATTAAAGGGAGTAACTATGAGGAGAAAAGTGTGTAGTTAGCTATTTACATGTAGTGAATAGAGTTTAATTTGACAGAGTCCAAGGAATATATATAGATATAGATATAAATAGAGACAGAGACAGAGACAGAGGCAGAGACAGAGACAGAGATAGAGATAGAGATAGAGATAGAGATAGAGATAGAGATAGAGATAGAGATAGAGATAGAGATAGAGATAGAGATAGAGATAGAGATAGAGATAGAGATAGAGATAGAGATAGAGATAGAGATAGAGATAGAGATAGAGATAGAGATAGAGATAGAGATAGAGATAGAGATAGAGATAGAGATAGAGATAGAGATAGAGATAGAGATAGAGATAGAGATAGAGATAGAGATAGAGATAGAGATAGAGATAGAGATAGAGATAGAGATAGAGATAGAGATAGAGATAGAGATAGAGATAGAGATAGAGATAGAGATAGAGATAGAGATAGAGATAGAGATAGAGATAGAGATAGAGATAGAGATAGAGATAGAGATAGAGATAGAGATAGAGATAGAGATAGAGATAGAGATAGAGATAGAGATAGAGATAGAGATAGAGATAGAGATAGAGATAGAGATAGAGATAGAGATAGAGATAGAGATAGAGATAGAGATAGAGATAGAGATAGAGATAGAGATAGAGATAGAGATAGAGATAGAGATAGAGATAGAGATAGAGATAGAGATAGAGATAATTATTTCTCGCGGCAATGCAAATGACTTCAAATTGTTTACTATTTAAAAATTAATTTTATGTACAGACTTAAGATAAAACTTTCGGCTTGCTTCAGTTATTCCACCCAGACCGCACTTTTTGGCCAGCTGGGCGCCGTCAACGTGGCTCTAATGGCAGTTGATTCAGTTTGGCTGGCTATAAAGGCTTATAGTTAGTTAGCTGATTGTGTGCCAGGGACTGCATCAGATCATTAACTTCAACGATTTCGAATGCTACCGGCAAATGAGAATTGGGCACGTGATGCAGACGGGTTCGCCCCGAAGCACTCGAAGAAATGAGATTCACATCTTGTGGTGTGAGAGGCGTGGCCGAGGACAAAAGTTTCCTTTTTTCCATTTTTTTTTTAAATTGTTAGACAAAGTCTCCACCGCGAGTCGGTATCGTCGCAGTCACAATTTGAATTTCACAAGCCATTGACTTTTATTTGATTACCACTACAATGAAAGGACGCCCATGGACACGTTAGCTGAGCAGCCGAGTTGATTTCATTTAGCCTTTTTTCGGCTGATATCAAAACATTTTATAATCAACTATTTCTCATGATAGATAGAGAATATAATTCAATTTATACTATAACTTTTCCAAGTATAAACGAAATATGAATTAATAAGAGTCATTGTTAAAGTTTTAGTTCGATTTCTAATAATTGACGACTTGCTGATATTTATTTACAAATTTATATCGCATTTGTTGCTTTACTCTTAATGATTTGGGTTGTAATCATTAATTGTTGAATGATACAGTAATTATTAATGGCTATAATTACTTTAGTACATGTTTTTGAAAATATTTATATTTTCAATGGATGTCTATTTTTAAAAAAGTATATTTAATTATCTTTATAGTCTTTAACTGATTTATTTTATATTTTATATATTGACCTATTCAGAGGAGTTAACCTATGCATGTGTTTTTTATACGAAAAAATTTATGACATTTCAACGTGGTATATAGGCTTAACAATAAATTTAGCTCTTTATACGCTGATTCCATTGACTTCTATTTAGCTTGATAAGTCATCTCTACGAACAAATAGAGATTAAACTCTTGGCTAGAAAAGAGTAGAGAAACATTTGAAATTATTTGCTGAACGGGGCAACAACTTTGCATGTCATTCAATAGCTGTCTACCAATTTTTCGGCGGTGTGCAGGTTTTTCTTTTTTTTTTTGTTGGCCAGGCGGTACGTGAAACCCTTTTCAAATATTCTATGCTGCCAGCACGAAGCGTTTGGGCTGTTGCATTCGAAAAATTTATTGCAGCAGCACACGAGGACCTGGCAGTTGCCTTTTCAAGAAGAGCCAGAAGGTAGGTAATAGAGTAAGTTGAGTTGAGTTCTTGTTCGGGACAGCGTCAACATGCAACATGGGGGTTGCATGGTTGCGTATCACGGTAGCCAGATGTCCTTCAGCTGCCACAGCCTGCCTCGGTTACTGGCAGGGGGAGCAGCAAACGGGAGGCGTTTGGCTGTCAAAAGCATGTCAAAGTAGCAGTAGCAGCAGTAGCTGTAGTAGTTGCTGTTGTTGTTTGGGGCGCATCCTTTTTGACGATTGGTGCTGGCAATTGCAAAAGCTTGAGACAATCGAATCAAACTCATTCGCCTGAAATCATCGACGTGTAAAATTACGAGATAACGTTGTTAGCTGCCCGGTTTGCTACTCGGCCATTACCTCTGCCCGCTCGTCCAGGGGAGGTCTGTGGATATTCTGTTGTAGCCAGCCACTCGTGGAAATGTGTTCAGGATTTGAAATTGAATCGCGCGACGCTTAAGCAAGAAATCAACGACACAAACGACACCCAATGACGACCACATAAATGTCGAAATATGCAGTCAAGCCATCCTGTCAGGACTCGGGACCTCGTTGCACAGGGGTAACTTTCTGTTTTGTAGTCATGGGACTATTGCTGGCTGTAGCACAATTTTTGAGGTTTTCATTGTTGGTTAGTTGAGCTCTGTTGTTTGAATTGTCAGACAGTCGTCCCTGGTTTTTCGGACTCGATTTAATTGGTTTATTCTTGCGGTCGAAACCATGGCGCATTCATAGTTTGCATACTTTCGCTCAGTACTGTAGAATATTAGAAGTTTATGCTCATCTATCTATGTGTGTGTGTGTAGTGTAATTAAGTCGCTTTGTTTAAAGTAGAGTTGGTTGGAGTTGACGAGCACATATGAACGCCGAGTCTGCCTTTGTGTTGCCAACGTACAAATTAGGCATATTTAGTCGACATCAATAGACTTTAATTTTCTTTATCTCTGATCGCTGAAGCAGAATCAACCAGAGAACCGAAGGGTGGACAAGGCCTGTACATTATACAGTGAATTATAAATACAAATGCAATAAGCAAGAACGTTGCAGCCCGACGCAACCGACTGCGAAATACTTATTCTCGTCCCAGCACCCCACAGTTGAATCTATCACATTGCATTTTAAAATAATCTTTAATTCTCACGACCGACGCTCAAATTAGCTGCCGATTAAAAATTTTCATCGGAAGTGGCTATCGAAATTTCAATTTGGAGCTAAGTTTAAAACCGTAGCAAAGACACACACCGCCAAATATGCCCTTTGGCAAGCTTAGAGGTGTTCGAACTTCGAACCACCCATTGAAAATAGGAATTCAGGGTATAATGTTTTTGTTAAACTGTATGTTACAGGCAGAAGGAGGCGTGGCAGACCCCATTAAGTATATATATTTTTGATCAGGGAGACAAGCCGAGTTGATATAGCCATGTAGGTCTGTCCGCCCGTCCGTCCGTCCGTCTGCCCGTCTGTCCGTATGTATGAACGCGTCGTTCTCAGAACCTACAAGAGCTAGAGACTTGAAATTTTTTGTAGGTATGTAGGTTCCTGTATAGGGCGCGCATATCATGTTTGTTTCAGAAATTCGATAACTGTTATCGTTTTATTGTTATCGATTAAAAACGAAAATGTAAAATCAGCTATAAAATTCTATCTAATTCATCTTTCTAGCTAGAGTCTTCAAATTTTGCATTTAGTGTTATGTAAGCCTTACGCAATTTCGGTTTTTGTTAAATTTTGGGTGCCACGCCCCCTTCGCCTCAAATTTGTAACTCCCGTATATCAAATACTAGAGAGAGTGCTTTGGCACAACAAGTTTGATCAAAATCGTTGCTCTAGAAAAAAAGTTATTAAACATTTAATTTCCCATAACATTGCCATGCAAAGCAGCCAAAGAACAGCTGACGCACCGACTGGCGTGTGTGTGTGCGTGTGCCTGTGCGTCTGTGTGTATGTTTGGCTTGTAATGAACATACATATACATATGAATATAAAAAAACGAAGCATTCACGGAATAGCGGTTCTTCGCAGGGTTCAGGGTATACCCTAGTCGGGCGGTCTCGACTAGAGTTTTCTTACTTGTTGATCTTGCGATGTTAACCCGAGTACATATACCAAGTCTCAAGCTCTAGCATCAATAGAGGTCAAAATAAAACAGAATTAGTAAAATCACTATATATTCAGATCCTATTTTCCACGCCCCTTAGTGGGCGTATATATCATTTTTATAGGATCGTAAAAGTATCTCACGTGCCAAATTTGGGCGTTCTAGCTTTAAAATTTTACAGTATGATTTGCCTATTTGTCGCGCCTCGAATGGGCATAAATACATCGACCATAACCTTTTAATCGAGTGTTAATCACAAATCTCAACCCTCTGCCCCTTCCAGAAGTAGTGTTTTTGGGGTACAGGAAAATGCATTTTCCGATTTGCCACGCTCCACACTATCTGATCGGGTATACACGAGTATATATATATTCAAAATTTCAAGTCTCTAGCGTCAATCGCGTAGAAATGATTTGCGTTCATACACACAGACGGACCATCCGTTCGTCCGACTTCGTGACTGCATAACGGACATTGCACACAATCAATATACTTATTTCACTTCGTGAATAAGCATAAAAACTTTTAAAGAAACAAGTAAGAAAACTCTAGTCGAGACCGCTCGGCTAGGGTATACCCTGAACCCTGCGAAGAACCGCTATTCCGAGCAGTCTTCGTTTCTTTTATATTCATATGTATATGAAAGTTCATTACAAGCCAAACATACACACACACACACAAACGCCAGTCGCTGAGTCAGCTGTTCTTTGGCTGCTTTGCATGACAATGCTATGGGAAATTAAATGTTTAATAACTTTTCTAGAGTAACGATTTTGATCAAACTTGTTGGGCGTGATCATGTCATCCATATGTATGTATGTGCCAAAGCACAAGTCTGTAGTATTTGATATACGGGAGTTACAAATTTGAGAGGCGTGGCATCTAAAATTTAACAAAAACCGAAATTGCGTAAGGTCCGAATAACACTAAATGCAAAATTTGAAGACTCTAGCTAGAAAGATGAATTAGATAGAATTTTATAGCTTAAGTTAGATTTTGGTTTTGAATCGATAACAATAAAACGAAAACAGTTATCGAATTTCTGAAACAAACTCGATCTTTTCGTGATATACAGGAACCTACATAAAAAATATGAAGTCTCTAGCTCTTGTAGGTTCTGAGAACGACGCGTTCATACATACGGACAGACGGACGGACGGACGGACAGACGGACAGGCGGACATGGCTATATCAAGTCGGCTTGTCATCCTGATCAAGAATTTATATACTCTATGGGGTCTGCCACGCCTCCTTCTGCATGTTACATACATACGCCTTCCAACAAAAACATTATACCCATTCCCATTCCCATTTTCAATGGGTTCAGGGTATAAAAATAACGAGCATTGCTTCCACTTCAGACCCCTCAGATCTATTCATTAAGTATCTAGTAAATCTTCTTAGCCTTAGTCGCTCAAACAACCTTTAATATTTCACGAAATATTATGAACCTTTAGTAATTTCCATCGGTAAGGTATATTCATGTGTCTCAAAATCTCTGTATTTATGTTAAAACTTGAATCAGTTTAAAGATTATCGTTTTTAAAAATGTGGAATTTTTTTCTAATGTGCTATAAGTATTTTATTACATTATTGCTGGCCCAACAACTCATGTTTATTGATCTTGTTATGTTGTTAACTATTCTGACAGAGTATGTCAAATGTTAAATAGCCTGAGTGTGTGCTGAAAACAATGATAAATTAATTAAGAAAGTTACAGCTGTAAAGTATTAGAATATCCGTAGAGCTAATGAAACAACCTGAAGACATCTGCTCGTCTCTCTCGTAGTATTAGCAATTTGCCTCACTGTCTTCTCAGACAGATAGACAACATTATAATCATTGGAATGTCGTGGATTATAATTTGTTTTAGTAAGCCGGGCGTATATTAAGCGCAGACGAAGGAGTGCTGACTCCAACTCCTATGCAAGTGGTATGGACTGCGTCTACGCTTTATTTGCTTCGTCTGGCCGAGGTTGGCTGGTGCTCTGTTAAAGTCCATGTCGCACGTCCAGCCAATTTCCGAGAAGGCAACTGAAGAGAAATTTTAAGTTTAACTTTTTACGCTTGAAGCGACAGATACCGTCTGCTGCTCCCCAAGTTCTAATTCCTACGTTCCGTCAGCGAGCAAGACGCCATGAAAAACCTAATGGCAAACATGGCCACAGGTTTTTGTCTTGGCCACTTACTCACCAAGAGAGCCCACTGCTCGAGGGCATCGTCTCGTCTGCAATTGGTTCGCCCACTTCCTCCCCATCCCCACTCCCTCTCCTCATCCGAATCCTCTGGCTTGCTTCTTCTCTTCTGCTAACTGGACAAGTTGGCCGCAAGGAGCCAACTTGCAGTCGAGCAAGTTGCGTCTCCTTCCTCTATCCTGTTTATTTTTTAACCATTTTTGCTGAGAAATCTGTTTTTAAGTTTTCGCAATTTAATATTTTAAGTCCACAAATTGTTGTTGTAAAAGATTACTTTTTGGTGTGCATTCTAATAAGCTGCTAATTGGTTGCCAACGCCGACAACATCGTCTCCAACTAACGGCACCTTCTTTCCTAACATATATATATATATATATATATATATATATATATATATATGTATATATATAATACTCTATCCTCCTTATAATTTGCATTCCCGTCTCACCCATTTCGCTCCATAAATTCTCCGCTTGCAGGCTCAAATGCTTTTAGTTTGAAATTTCATTCTACGAAATAAGAATTTAATAGCTTGCGGATTAATGTTTTTTTTTTTGCAAATTTTAAATTTTTTTTTTTTTTTTTTAAATTTGTGATTCCTTATGACAGCTATTTAACTCTCCCATAATTCTAGCAGCTGTCGCTTTCCTTTTGTTACTCAAAACGGGTTTTCTGTCCCACAGTGCAGTTTTAAGGACTCTAATTATGGAAATTGATAGCCAAGAGAGTTAACGGAGTGATAATTAGTTTTTGCCTAGGTGCTGTTAACGGGTTAGATATATATATTTATATAGATACATAGATAGTATATTTATTGCCGCCGTAATCGACGTGAATTATGGCGTGTGATTTGAAGTTTTAGGCGACAGCACAACTGAGGACAGAAGTTATCCATGAAGCACTTATTTCTAATCTCATTTTTAGTTTCCTCCTTAGTTAAATTTAGATAAAACGTAAAAATCAACTGAATGAATCTGGATGAAATTTATACATAATATAGAGACTTTTAGATATTTGAATTTACTATACTAAATGATTACCAAGCATACACGTCATATATTCATATACACGTATGAAGAAATCAATTTTGACAACATATATTTATTTAGGGAATATAGCTTGTTCTAAAATTTTAATATCGAAAATAATAAATAAATGAATTATCATTAGTAAATTATATTAAGTAAATTATAAAAAGTCATTGGAATTTATAGCTGACTTAATAGCATATATACGAGAGCTTGAATCGCAATCACGACAGCAAACATATTATATATCAATGCCATCAATAACTGGTGTAAACATCCTATTCACTTGATATTCAGAGATCCGAAATACGATTTCTTTTAGCCAAGACTTTAAGAGAAATGCACACCACTTGGCTGCGATGCGAGCAGAAGACCGATGTCGGAGGCTGAGGCTCAGCCACAGGCACTGACAACCTATAGAAATAGTCGTGGACATACTATTCATGCGGCCATTTGATCTCCACTCAGAGTTTCCACCCTCCGATATATGTAAGTGCGGCCTGGATGTACTTACATTTTTTTGCACAGCAACTGCTGTCTCATCAGCGTTTGACTTCAAAGGAGTCATTTGCACAATGCTCCTCTTCTGCGCAACATTTGGATCTGGATTATTTTTCTTTCCATCTCTTCTATTTTTTTCTATTTTGCGCTGTAGATGTTTTTGTACGGAAATAGCGGAAGTTGTGTTCATTACGTTCTGGCCAAACAGGACAACATCTGAGGGAAAGATAGACAGAGTGGGAGAGAGATAATGCCAAGACATGGGCATAGTTGCCAACTTGGGCGTGTCATTGCGCTCCTTTGACTTGTCTAATAGAACTTGCATGAAATAACTGAAAGGCAAAAACTGCATGTAATCATTATACAGAACGGAGGCTACATTTTCCTGCTCATCTCTTAAATTTCTGCCGCTCTTGCTGCTGTGACCAAGGGAAAACAGTTTTCGGGCATTAAAAATGAGCCAAATACAAATCTGAATGAGAAGTAGCTCACGAATCAGAGTACCAAATGCCACGTAAATAGCTTGGCCAGCCAGATGAAAGGGCTGCAAGGATTTCTGCTCAGCAACAAGCTCGTTTGCTCGTCTTTTGGCTGCCACGTTCATTGATGATTGAAAAGCGATTAGGGTCCAGTCAGCCGGGGCCAGAGATTGGAGCACTGGAGCATAACAATGCGAATGATGAGGGCAGACAGCCAGTACAAAGTGGGGGCGCGGCTAGATGAATAAGACAGAAGAGAGAGAGGGACCTGTAGAGCAGAGAGGAAAGGAGGAATAAATTGTTAATGAGAAAGGGGAGTATATCAGCAGTGATAGGATTTCACTGTTCGCTGTGGACTGCTGTGTGTTGAATTTTGATTTGTGCTGCGCTCAAATGTGGCATTAAATTGGTGATACGATTTTGTTTTGCTTCGCTCGGATCCATATGCGCGTTTTGGGCCTAAGCTTATTAGGCTTTTCTGACCTCATAGATGTCATTGCCTTCTAAGTTGCATTAATTATAATTGAAAATATTTCTCTGCAAAATAGACGAATGAAGTCTGTTTGGAAGCGTAAACGGGAACTGGTTTTGCGGCAGGATTATAGGACGAACAAAAGCCGTTGAGTGGCAGCTATGAAATTGAAAGCTGCCTATGGAAGGGCTCTGATTAACAACGAGGGTTGCTTAAGGGTGCCGCTTAATACTCAAATTGTATATGAATATTTGTACTCCCGACATGCAATTTAAAGTAAATTCATAAATATTACATAACGAAACGAACAAAGGGATTGTGTGAGGTGGTTTAAGCATAGCTAGCTATAATAACAAAGTCATTAAAGAAGTTTTGCATAAAAGAATAGAAGTAATCTCATTGCATTGAAAAGTCTAGAGGCCACTGACAGAGAATAGAGCAAATGAGAGATAAGGGATAAAATATATAAAAATATTTATAAGGTATTGATATATAAGTGTATAAACGAGTGCAGCACCAATTAACTGTTTAGCATACGATTTGAAACTTTGCCGGCCATAATTATTTATTTTCCTAAAAATAATTGATGATATAATACTTTTTAATGTAATATAAATATATATTACTACACACATGTAAATATATTCAAATTAGAAACAAAGTATTATTTACATAATACTTTCACAATATAACACTCCGGGTCTAAAGCATAACCGACTCGGGTACTTTCAAATCTTTTTTCTGGCATTGCAACAGTCTTTTTGAGTGAGCTGTACCAAAGCAATATATATATATACATAAGCCAGTTGCCCTGGTTTCTTCACCAAGTATTTAGCAAAAAAGTGCAATTCCAGAGTAACTGATTGATTGTTGCTATTTCTCTCGCTTAGTCCAGTCTTTGCCATTTTTCTGTGTTTATTATTTGTTACTGTATCTTCTTTTTCTTTCCTCGTACTTCGTATTTCAACCCTAGGCCACAATATCCAACTTGTCCAGTCACCTTGACCCTACTCAAATGGTTTTAAGCCCAGACCGAGAGGGCTAATGACTTGCCATAAAATATATCATCATTAAGAAAGCACGCCGGCTCCCATAAACTCAACTACACCGAACTGTATCAACTTACTGTATTTTCAAAGCTTATTGTGCTGCTGCCTCCCTCTCTAACTCCAACTCTTTGCTTCGCCTAAGCCAATTAAATGTCAATTTGAAGCCAATTTTACATATCATTGGACAAAAACGCGATAACTTGAACAACAGGGAGCGCGGGTTGCCATTCGAGTTCATTATCGCTTATCGATAATCAGCGTCCGAACTACGAAGCGTGTGATATTGACAGCCACAGCAGTTACCTCTCCCCTTTAAACACACACATCTCACCTGATGAAGCTGCACCAGAGCCCGCGCAGAAAGCAACATAAATCATTTCCAGTTTACTATCCACGGCCAGTAAGAAGGAGAGCTAGAGGACGGGCGAAGTGAATTCGGATTTGGGTTTTCTTTTCATTTATATTTCGCCTTAATTTCTGATTGAAAATCTGTGCGCAAGCTGAAACATGTTTGGCAATTAATTGGTTAATCAACATGATTAATTTGCATGATCCGAGCGCACGCTTTGCCAGCTACAGCCGTAATCGACTTGAAAAAAAAAAAAAAAAAAAAAAAAAAAAAATATATATATATATATATATATATATATATATATATATATATATATATATGAAGGCCGCACTTCAATTTATGGTCAAGAAATTGCCAAGTGAAAAGAAAAATGCATTAGGCTGCACAGTGGAATGATAACATGGAAAAATGGTAACTCTGCTTTCAATAAGTTGACTCTGGATAAAGAGTTTAGTGTTAGTTCGATACAAGCTCCGTGAGCTCATTTAGAGCATATGATCAAATAGTGAACCAGCTCTAATGAGAGCTTGAGAAAGGCTTTAACAAGAGAGGATGAGCTACCGGGATTTTAAAATAAACGTGTGGTATACACTAGTATAGATTTGAGATATCCAGCATTTGTGGTTAACAGACGTACAAAAGGACATAGCTAAATCTACTCAGCGCGTCGCTCTGAGTATGAATATATATACTTTATGGGGTCTGCACGTCTCCTTCTGCCAGTTACATACATTTTCACAAAAAAAATATACCCTGATTGACCATTTTCAAAGTGTTCAGGGTATAAAAATATGGAGAAAGAAAATTGTCAATGAAACCATAAAATGTCCAAGCTTGAACGGCTGGACAGCTTGGACAATAGCTGGACGACTCAATAAATGACGCACAACAGGGAGTGTGAGATAGAAAGAGAGGGGGAGGTAATGTGGGTCACTACCCGGTCAAACGGAGCGTATGCGTAATGGTAGGTTGGTCGGCATTGCTGAAGTTGATGCAATAAAGTGTTTGTATATATGGATATAGATGTTGATTATGATGATGTTTATGATTGCCTTTGTTGTTGTTAATATTCAAGAAATATTGGGACAACCAAACAAATGACCGGCAGTTATGTGCAAGCAGCTTAACAGGCTATAGATTCGAGTGCGCAAATACTATTTGTATTTAGTTATTATATGTCATTGGCTTGTTGTATTCTCCGTGCAGACAGGCTGACCGGGATTTAAGGCTCACTTGCAGACCATTTCTAGCTTTATCTGCTACTTGGATGTCCCATTGCAAATGCAATTAAAACTAAATTAAATTTAAACTGTTATTACGTATACGCCCGGCAACTCAGTCTGTCCCAGCAACAAAAAGTTGGCGCGTAAATACTTTTTTTTCTGATTTTCAGCTCTCAGTTCTCTGTAGTTTTGAAGCTCTCCTCTCCTCTCTCTTTCGACCAACAATAGGCGCTCAGAATTTTCCGCTTAAGCTCTTAGGTCCAAACTGCACACCATGAAAAATTCCATGAAAATAAAAAAAAAACTGGGTGAAAAGAAATGGAAAAACGGCGTACAATTTGCAGTATAGGAAGGAAAACAAGGGGAAAAGGCGAAAAGAAAAATGATTGCGTTAGCTGATAAAAATAAAGGAGCAGAAGAGCCTGTCAAAAGTGTTCGACTTGAAGGTACCCATCTGTCGTCATATGCTTTCAAGTTTCTCAGAGAGACCTAAGAATTTTCTAAGAGTAAAATTTATTGCCGTCTGTTGCAGTCATGATGTTAACATATTTTTTTTTAAATCTTTAAATTAAATCTTAAAGCTGACCTTAATGCCGCATATTGAATTATTTTTGTCTGAAATGAAAGCGAAACTCAAAAGTAAATAATTTAAGTCAACATGGCGATTACTAAAGATACATAGAGTTATTAAAGATTTGAAAGGCAGTACAGGGTAAATGCACAGTTGAGCAGCGCCTTTAGTTTACCTCAATTGGATGGCTGACTAATGGAAAGAGCGAATGAACAACTGTCTGTGTGTCTGCCTGTCTGCACGTCCCTCTCGCATAAAGGGGTGTTTGCGCTTAGGCAACTGCGTTATAGGCGCAAAGGCTATACAAAACTGACACTTCATAAAAATGAAGACAACGATAATGATTACGACGATGACGAAGTCGACAACGACGACGATTATGATGATGATGATGCCGAAAGACTCTGATACCCCTCATTCTGATAATGTCTGGATGGTTCGCTGTCTATCTGTCAGCCAGTGAGTGGTACAATAATGATTTCAAATGCTTCCAATGAGTCGTCTTCAATGTTATCGTCGCCTGGCCTGGTGAATATGTCTTGGTATGGAGCGATGGGACAATCGGAGAGGGAAATTCAGCGTAAAGTGCAAAATTTGATGTTTTAAATTAAGTCATTTGCATAAAAGACGCCAAAGAAATAGGGGCGGAGAGTAAAGAAATGTATCTGCATCCATGACTGTAAATGAGGGCAGCGCAGGAGACGAATCGAAAAGCTTTGCCTGAATAATATGGGGGCGTTATATGTGGTAGTAAATTTCTTGACTTGGACGCAGCGCCGTGGTGGAGATTAAAGTGGATGCCTTTGCAATGCAATCATTTATATGCAAATGTAACAACTCTGTGATTTTTTTAATTTCACTGTCATTTGATTTAAAATAATCGAAATCCTACCTAAACATGCAGACATACTGAAATTCGTCATTGCTGTTGATGTGAATGCTTAGCATTGCTTAGAACTTCTTAGAATTATTTAGAGCCACTGATGAGCAAAATATAGAATAATATTAGTTGTACATATTCCTATTTTATTTATTGTTATTATTTAGTTTCCAACTTCTTCAAATTGAAGGTCAGTGGATATAATTTGAATCTTTCCCAAACTGACAAGTATTTTATAGAGTATATGGAGCATATGCTAAAAATTTCATTAAAATCCAATAAGTCACACACAAATGTGTAAATTTTTAACATTTTATCTGATGAGATTTAAGTCACTAGCTTCAACAGCGTAGAAATGGTTTGTGCTCACGAAGACTGGCAGACATGCACAAAACCAATACACTCAATTCACCTGGTGAACAGTTCAACAAATAAGAAAACCGCTATTCTGTGTATTCTCCGTTTCTTTTCATACCCTGAACCCATTGAAAATGGGAAATCAGGGTATAATGGTTTTGTGAAAATGTATGAAACAGGCAGAAGGAGGCGTGGCAGACCCCATAAAGTATATATATTCGGACAGAGCTTAATCGACTCGGCTTCTCTCCTTTATAAAGAATATATATACTTTATGGGGTCTGCCACGGCTCCTTCTCCCTGTTACATACATTTCAACAAAACCATTATACCCTGATATCCCATTTTCAATGGGTTCAGGGTATAAAATGTGAAAAAGATAGACACATAAAAAGGAAATGCTCATGTACTTAGAATATTTTAAAATAAACAAGTAAGAAACTCTAGTCGAGACCGCTCGACTAGGGTATACACTGAACCCTGCGAAGAACCGCAATTCCAAGCAATCTCCGTTTCTTTAATATACATAAGTATATATATGTTCATTACAAACAAAACATACACACACACATACACAGGCGCAAGCACACACAAGCGCAAGTCAGTGCGTCAGCTGTTCTTTGGCTGCTGCTTGCATGGCAATGTTATGGGAAATTAAATGCTTAATAACTTTTTTTCTAGAGTAACGATTTTAATCAAACTTGTTGGGTGTGATCATGTCATCCATATGTATATATGTGCCAAAGCACAAGTCTCTAGTATTTGATATACGGGAGTTACAAATTTGAGGCGAAGGGGGCGTGGCATCCAAAATTTAACAAAAACCGAAATTGCGTAAGGCCCAAGTAACACGAAATGCAAAATTTGAAGACTCTAGCTAGAAAGATGAATTAGATAGAATTTTATAGCTTAATTTAGATTTTCGTTTTTAATCGATAACAATAAAACGATAACAGTTATCGAATTTCTGAAACAAACTCGATATGCGCGCCCTATACAGGGACCTACAAAAAAAATTTGAAGTCTCTTGCTATTGTAAGTTCTGAGATCGACGCGTTCATACATACGGACAGACGGACAGACGGACGGACGGACAGACGGACAGACGGACAGACAGACAGACAGACGGACAGGGCTAAATCGACTCGGCTTGTCATCCTGATCAAGAATATATATACTTTATGGGGTCTGCCACGCCTCCTTCTGCCTGTTACATACATACGCCTTCCAACAAAAACATTATACCCTGAATTCCCATTTTCAATGGGTTCAGGGTATAAAAATATTTAAATTACAAGTCTCCTTATTCTTAAGGCTCTGTTATATTCCACAAGCAAGTAGGATTAATGATAGGCAAAGTAAATGATTTTGTTTAGTCTAGACTCTGAACTCCTTGATCAAACCTCAATCGCGTTCCACGTTTCACTACGCTACACAACAAATATATCAACTCAATCGGAGTAATTTCCCAGCTAAGCAAAATGAACAGAATTCAGCCCGACCGAACCGTAGGCTAAATAATTAAACAATAGCTTAGCTTACCCTTAAACTCCTTTCCATTCGATATTCCCTCCATACCAACTCCCCTCTCCTGCTTGTTAGGTCTACGTCTACGTTTTTAGATTTACTGCTTAACTTTTTTAGTTAGCTGCGGGCTCATTCCGCGGCACGTTTCCGACAAAGGCGAACGCTCAAGTAGGTGTATTTTGTTTGTTGTTGTTACAGTTGTTGCTGCTGTTGTTGTTGTTGTTGTTGCTGTTGCTGCCTGCCTGGCTGCCTGCCTGCCATTGCCGCATAATTAAAAAGTCAAGTGAAAAATCACATTTTAACGCAAATGGCAGCAAAGAGACTGAATGCGAAAATGAATGAATGAAATTCTTGCGCCTGAAAGCAGACTAAAGTAATAGCTCGTACAGGGGCAAAGGGTAGGTAGGGGAGGTAGCTTGGCAATTGGGGCTGTGCCGAAGTTGTTGCATGCATACCCCACCGAATTGCGTCAAATGCAAATTCGTTCATTGTCGAGAGCTACAAACTGCAGGCGCCAGCTGCGAATGGCATGAGCGCAACAAAAAGGGGCCGGCCTACGTGGCAAAGCTGGAGAGCACCACTGGCTGCCGCAAACACTTGAGGCATGTACCCTGTTCCAACTGGCAGCTGAAAGCTGATGCTGCAAACGGGCGACCAACAAAAGAATATCAAAGCTCTTTCACAGCGAGTTTTGTTTTCGTTTTTATGTGTGGGAGTCGGAGTTGGGGCTTAGCAGCAATTTGCCGAGCCAAGCTGCTCTGGGCTGCGGCAGTCAAAAAAGTGGCAAAAGGGCTGACATAGAATTACAGGCATTACATAATTAAATATTTAAAGTCGTGCCGCAGCGAAAAATTTTCCGACGGAAATCTCGCCGCCTGTTTCAATAATTTAACTATGAATTAAAGATCGAAAATCAATCAAAATTAAAAAAAAAATTCTATTAAGAAAAGTATTGGAACATGAATTAAAATCTCAGTTTATATTTACAAAGTTTATTTTTGGAGTATAAAAACTAATAAATAAAAACGAATTGAACTTTTTTCTAAAAATACTTGTCTTTTTTGTAAAAAAAAAGCATGAATATTTTTGTGAAATAAAAATGGGAATTTAGGGTATGATATTTTTGTGAATATATTCATATGTAACAGGCAGAAGGATGCGTGAAAGACCCCATAAAATATTTATGTATATTCATACTCAGAGCGACGAACTGAGTAGATTTAGCCATGTCCGTTTATGTATATAGATATTCTGCCCCGTGCGATCTGTGTTTTTCACAATACCGCAGAGTTTGCATAAGTGCATGCAAAATTAAATTTAATTTTAAGTTTTTACGTCTAGGTCTAAAGGCGTGGGAGATATACACTAGCACTTATAGGATATACATCTATGTCCAATTGGTTGTGTTACTGAATAGTAGAGAATAAAAGTATAGTTACTGATGACTTCTCCTATCGATGACCCAAAAACAATTTTGGACCTCTTTGGGGATGTGTCTTACCAAAAAATACTCTGTAATTTTCACATTCCATATAGTATTTGTTTTAAAATATAGTAAAATTATTTATTTTATTTTAGGTAATTGTCTTAATATAAATATTTTTGAAGCTCTGCATTCCTTGCAGGAGCTCCTCCCAGGAGCTGTCATCCGCAGACTTCACTCGAAACAGACTAAAACGCCCATGGAAAATATCCTTAAATGATAGGAAGATTACGTGAGCTTCTCATTCTCTCCCTTCTCCATGCTCTCACCTCTGGAGCTAAGTAAAGCCTCGTGTTAAGTGCTCGCGAATTTCAGTTTTCCTTTTCACGCAGACGCTGCCCCAAAAAAAGAAAAAGTACTTGTCGAATTGTGCTCTTGCTCGAAATAATTTTCACTTTTTTAATTTCATGCAAATTTTCTTTTCGAAGATTAATGACTGTGCAAAAAAATGGAACTTTTTCTAGCCACGAAGGGAAAACTGAAAACAAGCCAAATTCGGAAATGCAAAGCGTTTCTCTTGCTCTTCTTCTGCTCATTTGAATTTGGGGCCGTTAGGCGTCGAAAAGGAACTAAATTTCTGCCATACAAGGCGTAGCAACCCAATGCACTAGGACTTTGACATTCATATTTGACAAGACATTTAGACACTTACCTATACTTAAACAATTTTTCTTTTGTCAATTGGAGTTGGACAAAGCGAAATTTAGTTGATGCCAATTCGTCTTCAAGTGTTGCCGATTTCGAAACAACCTGCTGTATTATGTGCCCCATTAAGATTTTTGTACGGTGTTAATGTTTATGGTTAATCCTTAATCATACATGCACTAAATTTGAACAGAGGAGCAGAAGAAGAAATGGATTTAACCGTAAAAATGGGGTTAAAGCTGCAATTGTTCGTGTCAGATGTACTATATGTATTCTCTTTACAGTATTCTGGCTTCCATAGCCCTGTCAAATATAGCGTTTTACTAACTATAACTCTTCGTATAACTTTACGCTAAGTTTCCTCTATGGGAGCTCTTCTAACTTGTCTTGTAAAGTAATTAAAGAGGTTGTTAATCTTGACTCTCACACGACCCACAATAATTATATACAGCTAGTGCACAAGTTAAATGCAACTATAAACTTAAAGCAAAGAAATGAATGCGTCCCGTACAAAAATAAAAATAAACAAGTAAGAAAACTATAGTCGAGACCGCTCGACTAAGAGGTCCCCTGAACCCTGCGAAGAACCGCTATTCCAAGCATTCTTCGTTTCTTTTATATTCATATGTATATGTATGTTCATTATAAGCCAAACATACACACACACGCACAGGCGCACACACACACAAGCGCCAGTCGTTGCCTCAGCTGTTCTTTGGCTGCTGTATGCATGGCAATGTTATGGGAAATTAAATGTTTAATAACTTTTTTTCTAGACGAACGATTTTTATCAAACTTGTTGGGCGTGATCATGTCATCCATATGTCTGTATGTGACAAAGCACAAGTCTCTAGTATTTGATATACGGGAGTTACAAATTTAAGGCGAAGGGGGCGTGACATCCAAAATTTAACAAAAACCTAAATTGCGTAAGGCTTACATAACACTAAGTGCAAAATTTGAAGACTCTAACTATAAAGATGAATTAAATAGAATTTTATAACTGAATGAAGATATCGGGTTTTAATCGATAACATTGAAATTAAGACAGTTATCGATTTTTTTTAACAAACTCGATCTTTTCGTGCTATACAGAAACCTACATAAAATAAAAAATAAAAAATAAAACAATAAAAAATTTCAAGTCTCTAGCTCTTATAGGTTCTGAGAACGACGCGTTCATACATACGGACAGACGGACGGACAGACGGACAGGAATAAATCGACTCGACTACTCTCCCTAATCAAGAATATATATACTTTATGGGGTCTGCCACGCCTACTTCTCCCTGTTACATACATTTCAACAAAAACATTATACCCTGATTTTCCCATTTTCAATGGGTTCAGGGTATAAAAACCAAAGACAACCAAGTAATCAACAACAATCCGGCAAACCCGGCGCCGACACTTAATGATGACAGTAAAATGACTTAAATCGCTGTCAATGTTGACACTTTAACAAATTTTTTCACTTATTGCCAGCGACGAGAAGCCTGCAGAGAGAAGCGAAACAGAAACAAAATAAAATAATTATGCGAAATTTTTTCTGCACACTTTGTGAAATTGCTGTTGTTGTTGTTGTGTGCCTCGGCAATGGCAAAGTTTGTTAAAATGTTGTTTATTAAAAACAAAAAACGAGCGAATACAAAACGTGGCTGTTGCTGCCTTTGACAATGATGATGATGTAGTTGATGAACATTCGTTGCTGTTGCTGCTGTTGTTGTCGTTATTGTCGTTGTTGTTGGTGCCGATGCTGCTGTTTCCTGGCAGGCGTGTTCATTCAACCGCATATGAATCTGCAAAAGCAACAGCAACAGCAACGACAGCAAAAGCAACAACGAGAAACAGCAACAATAACATGCTGAAAATGCAACGGAAACGGAAAATGCGACGCCAACGATCACCCGAAAAAAAACCAACCCAAACACCCTCTCCCCTCTCAATGCTCACCCACGACGCCCCTGGCTGCACCCACCACCAATCAGGCCACAAATACGGTCGATGGACTGTTCGGTCTGTCCAGCAACCAGTTGATTGGCGCAGGCACGAGTTGATAGCCGGCACAAACGAATGCTGCCTGAGCACTGGGGAGACTGTGAGCAACTGATTTGGGGTTTATGGTAGGTGCCTAGCCTGCAGCTTTTGTTGGTCAACTGAGTGACTGACAGAGTGACTGCCTGACTACCTGCTGGTAGCTGCCTGTGGTTACCGCCAGGCAGGTGAGGTCTTCAGACAGACCGAACTTCAGCCACAGACCCAAAGCGCACCAGCCAGAATCTGAGTCAGAGTCAGGGACAGTGCCCTGCCGGGCCCATCCCAGACCAGTCTTTCGTTACATTTCGTTTTTTTCGTTCATCTCGTTCTTGTTGTTTTTTATCTCATGATAAAGCGCGACTTGCAACGCGCTGCGTGGTAGAAGCTTACGCCGCGGGACAACGTGGGCTACAACTGCAGCTTTGCGGCTCAGTTCTTCGGTGGGGCATTATGAACGTACGCTTCATAAATGTAAGTTTATTGGACACCCAGGGGGAGCAGAAGGGATAAGGGGCAAGATCAATGGAGATCGAAGTGGAAGTGGAAGAGCCTTCAGCTGACTGCCGATTTATATTATTCATAAAGAGTGCGCTACAGATTATTTGTGTGAGCATATCAATTTATGGAATAGAGTAACGACAACATTCACAAAACCTGAGCAACCTGAGCTATGGGATATACTTTCACTTTCAATAGGGATTTCTTTTTCAAATTTTTTCAGGGTGTATTCGAGTTTGAGATTTTGATGATATTATATTATTTATTAGTGAATAACATGGATAGTGTGCAAAATTTTTAAAAGCCTTAATTTATAAATGGAAATCGGGGTATAATGGGTTTGACGAAATGTCTGTAACAGGCCATAACATCCCATAGAGTATATGTTATAGATCTGGGAGACAAGCTGAGTCGATCCGGACTAAAAATTCCTACAACCGTAAAACTTATTGGGCGACACAGCTCCAGAGACTGGCAGCGCATCCAAATCATCTTGCATCCATTCTGGCTAATGAATAATACAAATGGCTGCAATAAATGAGTAATCTCAAAATATAATAAATAAAAAATAAATAGTAATAAATATTACAATATAGACAATAAAGTCTTATAATATTACGCACATGATTTCGTTCATTTTTGATTTGAGTACAAATCCAATTTTCTGAAGTGCAATATTTAGGTAAATTAATCACAATATGAGTACGCTTTACTCTGTTGCCTGAGTCACATCTGAGTCAGTTTGCGCATCTGCACCTACTTGAATCTCTGCCTTGTCTTCTTCTTCTCCTCCCTTAATCTCCTCGCCTGTCATTTGACTGTTGCTCATAATATCGTGGCAGCAGCCGCTTTCCTTCCGATGCTCTTGTAATTGAATTGTTGCTTTTGTTGTAATTGCTTTGCTACTGTTTTTTAATCGAGCGACGCGTAAAGAGCAACAGCTACAGCTGCAGCCGCCTCAGCTCGCTCCATGTTTTGCAGACTCAGGCACTTAACTTCATTAAATGTGCTTGGCCTGAGCGCAAACCCTCTTTGAGTTCCCTTTGCCCGCTCAGACTGCCCTTGGGTGCCGCTTGAGCTGAGCACTTTTCTGTCCGCCCGCTTGTGTCTGTGACTGCCTGCCAATTTTGCGTAGCCCCAAACAGGTTTATTTCCTCTCATTTATATACCTTCCGTAGCACACAGTTACCATGTCTCTCAAAAGGAGATTTGAGATTTGGAACCTATTTTAGCGACACAATAGTGACTTACTGGTGATCTCTTCCAACGATTAACCAAAAAGAACGTATTTTCTACAGTTTTGTAGCTATGAGTTCAAAACATTATGACTATATTGCTATTGATCTCCCCTATTGTTTTTCCTAAAATTATATATATTTGGCGTGGAAAATCCGGAAACCTATAGCTTGCAATGTTTTGCAGCTGCCTGCTGTGCCGTGAATGAGTATTCTACAGTCGGTAGCGCCCGACTGCAACGTTCTATTTGATTATTTTTACATTTTTGCTCACATAACTCGACTCTGCTGTCTACGCGTATTAATTGCAATGAGCCCATCACCCTTTTCTCCAGCTCTTCATATCTCTTTCGCACAACCAACTTTCTCTGTCTCTTTTTCTCTCTCTCGTTCAGTTGACCATCCGCAATCTGTTTTTGGGCAGCTGTGCGCGTGCGCTCGCATCTGTAATGAGGTAGCCAAGGGCCACGAATTACGCATACGCCGCACTTGCCAGTTCGTCGCTTGGCACCTGTCGATGACAGCAGAGGCAACACTTGGAGCATGCCGCGCACGTCGCTTGTAAATAATTCATGTTGACAACTATTTTAGCCTGTTTTACTCTAGTTGGTCACGGACTGGCCCAGGTCGAAAGCAGACAGCCGATGACGAACCCAACAGCCAACTGCATGGCGATTGGCCAATCACGATTGACTTTATATTAAATTATGATTGACACATTGACTGCTTGACTGACTGATTACATGCTCACACTTCTCGACTTTTATCGCTTGAGTGGCCAAGCGAGTTTCTGTGCGTGCGTATGTGCTTGACTACTGCCTGCTTATCAGTCGGTCTGATGTTATTGACCTCTTGGACAACGCTTATTTACTTTGAGCTATTGAATTATCAAAACTACGGCTTTTCATGAATCAAAGATATAATTAATTCACGGTAGCTGATTTCAAGACTCGCCCATAGGTGTTGCTAAATAGCTCTTTATCCATACATGCCTTTAAATGTTCATAGCTGATTTAGCTTCCGGAAATTAAGCTATCAACTTACCGAGCTGTGAATCTTTAGTCATTTCAATTATTATTCTTAGTCATTTAGATGATTAGAGCTACTTTGGTGCCCTTACCTGCAATGAGATCAAAGCAAAAAGTAAACACGTTAATTGTGAGCTTGATACCAAAGAGAAAAGAGAATCAAAAACTTTACTGCCAACATTCACAAATGATGTCTGATACATTCAGACTCATTCGTTGAAGCTAACAAGTATGAAGATTTTAGGTCTTCCCCCAAAATAGCAGTAGGTCTGTCAAATTAATGCTTAACGGGTTGTCATCTACTCTTCTTTAAGTATTAAGATACAAATTTCAAATAGTACGAGCCATGCATGCTTCTACATTTGCAGCCCTGTCAATTATTAGGCACTCATATTCACATTGTCTACAGTTCGGATTCTCTAACGATGCCCACAAAAAGATTGGCAACAAATGCCAAAGTTTCCCAATTAAAATCGCGCGCACAATTCTAAGCCCATCTCCACTGCTCCAGCTTTCTATGTAAACTTCCAACACTCGAACTATGTGTAAAATGCTGTAAAATTTAAGCTCCTCTTCAATGAGGTGTTTTTTCGTTCCTCGTATTTGTTTGTTAATGTCAGAGCGAATGAGGATGTAAAGTAAAATAATCAGCAACTGTTTGCCTTGAATGCACAGGCCACATCCTTAGCAGCAGCTGCAGCAGGCGGAAAGCTAAAGGAGAAGGTTACCTGATGCCAAGCAAAGTGAACTTAGCGTCTTTTTAAAGTTATGAAACATTCGATTCTTCGAGTTGCAATATTGCCACTGTATTACCGATAGAGAAAGAATAGAAAGCGTGAGATGTGTCGACTTCATAATCTAAAGCATCAGAAAGAAGCTCTTTCCATACAATTTATATTAGAAGAAAGGAGAAACAAGTAAGAAAACTCTAGTCGAGACCGCTCGACTAGGGTATACCCTGAACCCTGCGAAGAACCGCTATTCCGTGCATTCTTCTTTTCTTTTATATTCATATGTATATGTATGTTCATTACAAGCCAAACATACACACAGACGCACAGGCACACGCACATACACACGCCAATCGGTGCTGTTCTTTGGCTGCTGTTTGCATAGCAATGTTATGGTAAATTAAATGTTTAATAACTTTTTTTCTAGAGCAATGATTTTAAACAAACTTGTTGGGCGTGATCATGTCATCCATATGTATGTATGTGCCAAAGCACAAGTCTCTAGTATTTGATATACGGGAGGTACAAATTTGAGGCGTGGCATCCAAAATTTAATAAAAACCGAAATTGCGTAAGGCCCAAATAACACTAAATGCAAGATTTTAAGACTCTAGCTGGAAAGATGAATTAGATAGAATTTTATAGCTTAATTTAGATTTTCGTGTTTAATCGATAACAATAAAACGATAACAGTTATTGAATTTCTGAAACAAACTCGATCTTTTCGTGCTATACAGGAACCTACATAAAAATTTGAGTTCTCTAGCTCTTACAGGTTCTGAGAACGACGCGTTCATACATACGGGTCTGCCACGCCTCCTTCTGCCTGTTACATACATTTCCACAAAACCATTATACCCTGATTTCCCATTTTCAATGGGTTCAGGGTATAAAAACAGAAAAAAACAAGTAAGAAAACTCTAGTCGAGACCGCTCGACTAGGGGTTACCCTGAACCCTGCGAAGAACCGCAATTCCAAGCAATCTCCGTTTCTTTAATATACATAAGAATATACAAATATGTTCATTACAAGCCAAACATACACACACACTCACAGGCGCACGCACACACACACGCCAGTCGGTGCGTCAGCTGTTCTTTGGCTGCTTTGCATGGCAATGCTATGGGAAATTAAATGTTTAATAACTTTTTTTCCAGAGTAACGATTTTGATCAAACTTGTTGGGCGTGATCATGTCATCCATATGTATGTATGTGCCAAAGCACAAGTCTCTAGTATTTGATATACGGGAGTTACAAATTTGAGGCGAAGGGGGCGTGGCACCCAAAATTTAACAAAAACCGAAATTGCGTAAGGCTTACATAACACTAAATGTAAATTTTGAAGACTCCAGCGAGAAATATGAATTAAATATAATTTTATAACTAAATGAAGATAGCGGTTTTTAATCGATAACATTAAAACGATAGTTGTTATCGTTTTTTTTAAACAAACTTGATCTGCGCACGCTATATGAGGATCTATATAAAAAATTTCAAGTCTCTAGCTCTTATAGGTTCTGAGATCGACGCGTTCACACATACGGACGGACGGACGGACGGACGGACGGACGGACGGACGGACGGACGGACGGACGGACGGACAGACGGACAGGGCTAAATCGACTCGGCTTCTCTCCCTGATCAAGAATATATATACTTTATGGGGTCTGCCACGCCTCCTTCTGCCTGTTACATACATTTCAACAAAAACATTATACCCTGTTTTCCCATTTTCAATGGGTTCAGGGTATAAAAAACAAGTAAGAAAACTCTAGTCGGGGGTCCCGACTAGGAGATACCCTAAACCCCGCGCTATCTGCGTTAAAATACTGCATAATTAGCATTTCGTATAAACGCACAGAAAACTAAATTCAATTCATTTTCAATTGTTTAGCCAATAGCGCCATCTATGGTTCGATTGAATAGCGCCATCCAAGTTTCGATCCAACTGAGCAGCTGATAATTCGCAAATCATAGCGCCATCTATTGGAAATATGTACACTAAAGCTTGCGGGTTTTAGAAGTATCTAGATGCACGCAGCTCAATGTGTATGTGTGTATGTGTGCACATGTATAGGAAAACAGTTTGCTTTGCTTTGCTGGTCACATGTTTGGCCGATTGACAAAATGTTTTGTTTAATAACTTCTGCGCGAATTAATGGCTTTGAATGAAATTTTCAGCTTATGTTCAACATATTTTATTACATTTTTTCCAATTTTTAAAAATGTAAACCCCATCATTTCATTTCATTAATCGATAACAATAAAATTAAAATAGTTATCGACTTTTTTTAACAAACTCGATCTTTTCGTGCTATACAAAAACCTACATAAAATAAAAAATAAAAAATAAAAAAATAAACAAGTAAGAAAACTCTAGTCGGCGGTCCCGACTAGGAGATACCCTAAACCCCGCGCTATCTGCGTTAAAATACTGCATAATTAGCATTTCGTATAAACGCACAGAAAACTAAATTCAATTCATTTCAATTGTTTAGCTAATAGCGTCATCTATGGTTCGATTGAATAGCGCCATCCAAGTTTCGAACCAACTGAGCAGCTGATAATTCGCAAATCATAGCGCCATCTATTGGAAATATGTACACTAAAACTTGCGGGTTTTAGAACTTGCTAAATGCACGCAGCTCAATGTGTATGTGTGTATGTGTGCACATGTATAGGAAAACAGTTTGCTTTGTTTTGCTGGTCACGTGTTTGGCCGATTGGCAAAATGTTTTGTTTAATAACTTCTGCGCGAATTAATGGATTTGAATGAAATTTTCAGCTTATGTTCAACATATTTTATTACATTTTTTCCAATTTTTAAAAATGTAAACCCATTCATTTACTGGCTTTGAGTGCAACTAACCTCAATTTAAATATTTGGGGAAATTTGGAGCCGGTATCCAAAATTTAACAAAAATCAAAATTAGAGAAAATAAATATAAAACTTACAAAAAAATTTGGGGACTCTAGCTATAAAGACGTGGGAGATATAATTTTATAACTAACATTCGATATTGTTTTTAATCGATAACAATAAAATTAAAATAGTTATCGACTTTTTTTAACAAACTCGATCTTTTCGTGCTATTCACGGACCTACATAAAAAATTTCAAGTCTCTAGCTCTTATAGGTTCTGAGAACGACGCGTTCATACATACGGACAGACAGACGGACAGACGGACAGACGGACAGACGGACAGACGGACAGACGGACATGGCTATATCAACTCGGCTTGTCATCCTGATCAAGAATATATATACTTTATGGGGTCTGCCACGCCTCCTTCTGCCTGTTACATACATACGCCCTCCAACAAAAACATTATACCCTGATTTTCCCATTTTCAATGGGTTCAGGGTATAATGATCGAAGCATTGCCAGCTGGCAGCAGAGCATGCATCTAGCTGTCTGGCACCGCTGTTACGTTTTATAGCTAACAGCTAAGCCTCATCAAGCACAACAGCCAAAAAGAAAGTCGTGCGCAAAAAAAAAGGCAAAAAGAAGCACGCAAAAAGGCAAGCTCGTAACCGGAAGGAAGGAAGAATCACACACACTCACACACACATGCATACATATACATTCATAGGCACCGAGAGAACTACACACACGCGAACAGCCACAGCCAAGTGCCAAGCGACTTTTACAAAGGTCGACAAATATGAGGCGAGCCAAACGCAGCACATTTTGAAGCGGTTTAAGGCGCTGCCTTTGGTCCTGCTCCTGCCTTTGGTCCTGTCGTCCTGCCTGGGGTGCGCGTTTTTTGGCGCCCTTTAATGCTAGCCAACCTCCCTGCAGCTACCCTTCCCTGACTTACCTTACCCTGCCGCAGCCCTCGACCCAAAACAACCGCTGTTAACTTAAATATTTTATGGGGTGTCAGCATTGTCGATGTTGGCGCGATTGTCTTTGCGCCCATCTCCCACACCCCTCACTCCCTCACAGCCCTCCATCCTCTGCCCTGTACCCTCTACCCTTAACCTCAAACTCTACACGAAAGGCACAGTGTGTGTATGTGTGTATTTTTCTCTTTATCGTGTGCGTGGCTTGTCTTTTGTGTTCGAGGCTAAAGTAATTTCAAATTGATAAGCATCGCTCCCTGACTGGCAGCCGACTTCGCCTGGCAAGCTCTATAGACTTTGTTACAGACCAAGCTAGAGAGGCACGTAGAGAGACTGAGAGTAAGGCAGAGAGAAAGAGAGAGAGAGAGAGAGAGAGAGAGAGAGAGAGAGAGATGGGGTGGCTGGGCGTTGTATTAAACTGATTTGTTCCATGTCGAATTGGTAGCAGGCAGCAAGCTTCAGTTTGGCATACGTCGCGCTTTTCAAAGTCAATTGAAATTAAGTAACAGATTTTTGTGACTAAGCCACCATTGCAACAGAGGCGGAATAGGGTGGCTGCGAACAAGTGGGGAGTAGGGTTGAACATGGGGTGAGCTACCGGCAGCCGTTGACTGTGTAATTATGTGGTTGTCAGTGTCAGCATCGTTGAACTACTGTGAGCACACTTTTTTCGATAACAAAATAGAAACAGGGAAGTTAAATATTTAATAATCACGTTCACGATCAAAAAACAGCTAACCATGTCAGTTATAGGTATGTTAGTATATACCTTCTCTAGTTATCCATGAACATAACTTTTCGCTGCAAATCAGAAAGTTTATCATATTTGATTTGCCCCATTGTATATTGACACTCCATCTATAAGATAATTAAGAAATATGTCAACACGCTTCGACCTACATACGTTTTAACAAAACAAAACTATAATGCCCCCTTTTTCAATTTTCATGGAAATGGAGTAAGAGAGTATTTATTTGAGCCCGTGTCTCGATCTGAGTTTTTATTTGTGCTAAAGCAACACTGGCACATGAGTCGTAGTATTAACTAATAAGAAAGTAGTACATATTATATAACATATTTTCTAATTATTTCTTTTACTCCCTGAAATCAATTGCAATCATCATCAATTTTTGCTGCAGACGATTTTGCTAATATGATACGTTAAACGAAATTTTATTTGTTTCGTAACCTAAAACCACAATCAAAAACAAGTAAGAAAACACTAGTCGGGGGTCCCGACAAGGAGATACCCTAAACCCCGCGCTATCTGCGTTTTTTAAAATACTGCATAATTAGCATTTCGTATAAACGCACAGAAAACTAAATTCAATTCATTTTCAATTGTTTAGCCAATAGCGCCATCTATGGTTTGATAGAATAGCGCCATCCATGTTTCGATTTACTGAACAGCTGATAATTAGCAAATCATAGCGCCATCTATTGGAAATATGTACACAAAAACTTGCGGGTCTTAGAATTTGCTAGATGAACGCAGCTCAATGTGTATGTGTGTATGTGTGTATGTGTGCACATGTATAGGAAAACAGTTTGCTTTGCGTTGCTGGTCACGTGTTTGGCCGATTGGCAAAATGTTTTGTTTAATAACTTCTGCGCGAATTAATGGATTTGAATGAAATTTTCAGCTTATGTTCAACATATTTTATTACATTTTTTCCAATTTTTAAAAATGTAAACCCATTCATTTACTGGCTTTGAGTGCAACTAACCTCAATTTAAATATTTGGGGAAATTTGGAGCCGGTCTCCAAAATTTAACAAAAATAGATCAAATAAATATAAAACTTACAAAAAAATTTGGGGACTCTAGCTCAAGTCTCTAGCTCTTAGAGGTTCTGAGAACGACGCGTTCATACATACGGACGGACAGACGGACATGGCTATATCAACTCGGCTTGTCTCCCTGATCAAGAATATATATACTTTATGGGGTCTGCCACGCCTCCTTCTGCCTGTTACATACATACGCCTTCCAACAAAAACATTATACCCGGATTTTCCCATTTTCAATGGGTTCAGGGTATAATTAAGGTACGCAATGCGGGGTGAGTGCCAGGGCCAGGCGACGCCAAATGCGCATATTTAATGAAAAGATTGTTTATGCAGCTGCTTGCTACACCCCCGCCGCCTGCGCACTGCCGCTTTCGCCTTGCCTCACAAAACTAATGAAAGCAACGAGCAACCACTCCTAGAAACTTAAAGGCTCCATGGCCAAATGCAAAGCCGTCAACAAACGCCAAGCAACACGCAAAAGTCTTAACGTGACTTGCCTCACAGAATTTGTGACTAAACAAATGATATTTATGCAGCAGAAGCTTAGTTGAGACTAAAAAGTTTTCAGAATGGCTGAATGGGATGGAGTTTTGTCAGAGTCTGAGAGAAGGCTCCAGATAGGGGATGGAGGAGACCTGTTGTTTGGCTTGGCCTGGCATATCGTAGTGCCACGCCGATGTTTGCGCAGACAAAAAGGCATTTAAATCTTATTTGGACATAATTAATGACAGTTAAAAGCAGTTGGCGGCTTTTGCGGGCCACATCTCCAGGCTGTTGCACATTTACATGACATTTGGCTTTTTTGGGAAGGGGCGCCGACTGAGAGAGTGCGAGAAAGAAGGTGCGTAAAGTTTTCAACTCGACTGCATAAAATTTATGATATTTGCACACACTTTCAAGTAGCTCTGGCGCCAAAAACGTGTTTCACTTCCAATTTGCGCAGCTGTTTGCCAGCCACGCCCATTTCTTGACAAACGGAACAGAGACAGCGCCTGCAAGGCTTTGCGTACATATAAAGTGAGTCAAGTCGTCGCATGATTAATGCAATTGGCTTTTGTAATTGGCACATAATTTATTGTCAGGCCTTTTGATAATACGTATACGCAACATAGCCCCAGCTGCAATTGACGCCAGACAGCTGCAACAACTGCTGCTCCTGCTGCTGCTGACGTTGCCAGACAATTTGAAGTCTTGAAGTCTTGTCCTGCTGCACTCTGAAGAGCCTCAAGCCAAAGGATGCGCCGCCTCGTTAAATAAAGTTATGCAAATTTCTTTTGACTGGACAACGTTTGCTCTGCTGTTGATGTACTTATCAAGTAGCTGGTGAAAGTGAAGAGCACACACTCCATGCATGTAGTGTGGTGTGTTTGCGTTAATGTGCGTGAAGACTTAAAGTAAAATTTATAAAGTATATAATGGACATATATATATATATATATATATATATATATATATATATATATATATATATATATATATATATATATATATATATATATAAAATAGTAACATATCCATACACACACCCTCATTAAACTTTAACAGAGAGCATTTCACTCTCACATAGCATGCTACGATATTTCATTAATGCTTGAAGTGTACGTTATAATTCTCAAACAGTTGTAGCTGAGAAAGCATAGTATGCTCGCTGTGATGCTACAACTGATTGCTCTGGTTCTAAGGAGTCTAAAATATTAAATATCAATCTTCGATTGAAAACACACTCTAATACTTCTGAAGTATTCTAAAAAACATATATGTATTGATATATAGATATATTAATATATAGATATATTGATATAGTGATATATTGATATATTTGATGATGCAATCTAAAATTGAGTATAGTTCGTAGGCAATTCATTTAGACAATTTTAGTTCTGTGTCTATTAACTATCCAATCACTGTCCAATAGAGACCTGCTTCATGTGCCCCTTGAGATTCAATTGTTGATGCATCGATGGCAACTAACGTAGTTTAACCTTAACCAAGGCCAAGTTTCGTGGTGCACTCTGCCCTTTGTGT
This sequence comes from Drosophila paranaensis, assembly GCA_035047545.1. Taxonomy (NCBI): domain Eukaryota; kingdom Metazoa; phylum Arthropoda; class Insecta; order Diptera; family Drosophilidae; genus Drosophila; species Drosophila paranaensis. The sequence goes on along the minus strand of JAWNPL010000026.1, from coordinate 1,266,179 downwards.
AGCTCTTCAATTGGTCGTGCTATGTGAATGCTGCTCCTAATCATGCGAAAGGGGCAAAGTATTTAAGAATCGCTGGCGGCAACCAAACAACAGAACAGAATTCAATTGTGGCTCCTGCTTCAGTTGCTGCTGCTTTTGCTGTTGTAATGTGAAACCTGTGCAACAGATGTGGACTGGGTCTGGGTCTGGGGCTAGAGCCTGAGCATACTAACCCTATGAAATGCTACCTTCATTCCGCCACTTGGCTGGCCACTCAAATGCAACATGGCCAATTAATTACGCAACAGCCAACCAGTCTGACAGCCAGTCAGTCCGTCAGCCAGTCAGACGATGCACAACCAAACGAACCGCTGTGACCGCAACATTCAAGAGTTTAACCCACACACACACACTCATACCGCCCCACCTGGTCAATGCGGCGCATACGTAATGGGCTTTAAAGTGCCCCTCCCCCTGATCCATCGACATGGCTGCCTGTCACATGGCTGCATAGTTAAAGTTCCTTTTCGACCAAATTAATTTGCATAAATTATGCGGGTAATGCGGCAATGGAGGTTGCGACTCTGGTTTGGCCACAAATTGAAGTGCTTACATTGAAAAGCGAGCATCATTAAAATTAAATTAAAACAAGTAAGAAAACTCTAGTCGAGGCCGCTCGACTAGGGTATACCCTGAACCTTGCGAAGAACCGCTATTCCAAGCATTCTTCGTTTCTTTTATATTCATGTGTATATGTATGTTCATTACAAGCCAAACATACACACACACGCACAGGCGCACACACACAAACGCCAGTCGCTGAGTCAGCTGTTCTTTGGCTGCTGTTTGCATGGCAATGCTATGGGAAATAAAATGTTTAATAACTTTTTTTCTAGAGCAACAATTTTGATCAAACTAGTTGGGCGTGATCATGTCATCCATATGTATGTATGTGCCAAAGCACAAGTCTCTAGTATTTGATATACAATTTTGAGGCGAAGGGGGCGTGGCATCCAAAATTTAACAAAAAATTGCGTAAGGCCCAATAACACTAAATGCTAAATTTGAAGACTCTAGCTGGAAAGATGAATTATATAGAATTATATAACTGAGCATCGATTTCGTTTTTAATGGATAACATTAAAATTAAGACAGTTATCGATTTTTTTTTAACAAACTCGATCTTTTTGTGCTATACAGGAACCTACATAAAAATTTCAAGTCTCTAGCTCTTATAGGTTCTGAGAATGACGCGTTCATACATACGGACAGACGGACGGACAGACGGACAGACGGACAGACGGACATGGCTATATCAACTCGACTTGTCATCCTAATCAAGAATATGTATACGTTATGGGGTCTGCCACGCCTCCTTCTGCCTGTTACATACATACACATTTCAACAAAAACATTATACCCTGACTTCCCATTTTCAATGGGTTCAGGGTATAACAAGTAAGAGTCGGCCGTCCCAACTAGGAGATCCCCTGAACCCCGTGCGATCTGCGCTTTTCAAAATACTGCACAGTTTGCTGTAGTATAAACATGCACAAAATTAAATTCAATTCACTTTAATATTTTGAGCCATCCATGTTTCGATTCAATAGAGCGGCTGATAATTCGCAAAACATACCGCCATCTAGTGGGCATATGCACACTAAAACTTGCGGTTCTTAGAATGTGCTAGGTGCACGAAATCCATTGTGTGTGTTTTTGCCTATTGGCCAAACGTTTTGTTTAATAATTATGCATTTTCAGCAAGCTACGTATGTATTTTATTAAATTTTTTCCAATTTAAAACAAGTAAGAAAACTCTAGTCGAGACCGCTCGACTAGGGTATACCCTGAACCCTGCGAACCGCTATTCCAAGCATTCGTCGTTTCTTTTATATTCATATGTATATGTATGTTCATTACAAGCCAAACATATACACACACGCACAGGCGCACACACACACAAACGCCAGTCGCTGAGTCAGCTGTTCTTTGGCTGCTGTTTGCATGGCAATGTTATGGGAAATTAAATGTTTAATAACGAGTTTGTTTCAGAAATTCGATAACTGTTATCGTTTTATTGTTATCGATTAAAAATGAAAATCTAAATTAATCTATAAAATTCTATCTAATTCATCTTTCTAGCTAGAGTCTTCAAATTTTGGTCTTACTCAATTTCGGTTTTTGTTAAATTTTGGATGCCACGCCCCCTTCGCCTCAAATTTGTAACTCCCGTATATTAAATACTGGAGACTTGTGCTTTGGCACATAAATACATATGGATGACATGATCACGCCCAACAAGTTTGATTAAAATCGTCCCATAGCATTGCCATACAAAGCAGCCAAAGAACAGCTGACGCACCGACTTGTGCTTGTGTGTGCTTGCGCCTGTGTATGTGTGTGTGTATGTGTTGCTTGTAATAAACCTTTATATACTTATGTATATTAAAGAAACGGAGATTGCTTCGAATTGCGATTCTTCGCAGGGTTCAGGGTATACCCTAGTCGAGCGGTCTCGACTAGAGTTTTCTTACTTGTTTTACATTTATAACGTTATTCCCTTCCTTGCACACAACGAGTGCTTACACTGTTTTTGTTTGTCCACTGAGCCACAATCCTATGGCTTCGTCTTGCTCAGTTTGTGGCGTTGTCCATGACTTTCTTCGGTTTCTATGCTGTTGTCCTTTAGTTGGCTCCATTCACATCATGTCACTAAATCAGCACAAATTGTTCAACTGATTTATAAATTCTGGCCAAGAGCCAGAGATATAATCTCATTGCTTGAAGTTTCCATACCGAGACTTCAAGGCTCCAAATAACTGAGAGTCTAATATATACCCAGTCGACCAAGTCAACAAAAAACCAAAGGTTCAAACAGCTCTCATTGATGTTTATCTTTGTAGTGGCGACCATTTGGTTGTTTTTGTTTCGGTTCTATAAATTGTTCCAATTACGTCAATAAGCTGAGCTCTCTCACCTGATTTAGGTAACGACTTTAATTTATTTTATGCTTTACAAGTTTTACATGATCTAAATAATTATTATGAGGTTGGTGAGATGATACTGATTTTAGAAGTCTATATATCCTACATATCTCTCATCAATTATGATACTATAACTCTGAGAGAATTGATTGACTTGAGATAATTTTTCTAAAAAATTCTTCTAAAACTATGAACAATAGGAAAAAAGCTATATTTCAGCAATTGTTCTTAAGCTGTTTTGCAAATTTATTTGCCAAATTCATGAGATAACTAAGGCCTTCACTGAGCAATCACATTCTATTTACATACGCTTAACTTCAACTCTAACCAAACCGCATTGTGCAACAATTATGCTTGCGCAACAATAATAATTCCAACAACAATAACAACAACAGCAGCGGCAACAACTTCTAAATGTGCTTTCCAAAAATAGTTCGACGACCTTCAAACAAACTAGCCAACTGGCAAAACCAGCCAAAGTTACCACCACCAGCAGCAACAAAAGTGGCGACCCAATAATTGCATAGGAAATACAACAGAAAATTATAAACAAGTAAGAAAACTCTAGTCGAGACCGCTCGACTAGGGTATACCCTGAACCCGTTTCTTTTATAATATATATGTATATGTACGTACAGTACAACCAACACACTCACACACACGCACAGACACATGTACACACAAGCTTTTCTTGGGCATCTTTTTGTATGCCAATGCTATGGGAAATTTAATGTTTAATAACTTTTTTTCTAGAGCAACGATTTTGATCAAACTTGTTGGACGTAATCATGTCATCCATATGTATGTATGTGCCAAAGCACAAGTCTCTAGTATTTGATATACGGGACTTACAAATTTGAGGCGAAGGGGGCGTGGCATACAAAATTTAACAAAAAATCGAAATTGCGTATGACCCAAGTAACACTAAATTCAAAATTTGGAGACTCGAGCTATAAAGATTAATTAAATAGAATTTTACAACTAAATGAAGATATCGGTTCTTAATCGATAACATGAAAACGATGATTGTTAGCGATTATCTGAAACAAACTCGATCTTTTCGTGATATACAGGAACCTACATAAAAAGTCTCTAGCTCTTATAGGTTCTGAGAACGACGCGTTCATACATACGGACAGACGGACGGACGGACGGACGGACGGACAGACGGACAGACGGACATGGCTATATCAACTCGGCTTGTCTCCCTGATCAAGAATATATATACTTTATGGGGTCTGCCACGCCTCCTTCTGCCTGTTACATACATACGCCTTTCAACAAAAACATTATACCCTGAATTCCCATTTTCAATGGGTTCAGGGTATAAAAAGAGAAAAAAATATACAAATTTACAAACTGACAAAAAATAATATAAAACAAGTGAGAACGTTTCAGTCGGACGCTACCGACAACGAAATACTTATTCACGTCCAAGCACCCCATAGGGGCATCTGGCACATTTAAAAACAAGTAAGAACGTTGCAGTCGGACGCAACCGACAGCCAAATACTATTTCACGTCCCAGCAGCACACAGGGGCATCTATCACATTATATTTTTTTTAATTTAACCTTAAATCCCCACTGTCGCCGCTCAAATTAGCTGCAGATTAAAACTTTTTATTGGAGGTGGCCAGATAGTTTCAATTAGGATCGAAGCTTAAAACCCTTACCTTAACAAAAACACGCACCTAAATCGAGATAGATGGCATCTCTCAAAATAAAAGAGGTGGCAACTCTGAAAATGTGATTGGCGAGCGTAGAGGTGTGGGCTCGAACCTCGTTGCGGTCATGTTGATATTTTTGTTATATTTTCTTTATTTAGTTATTATGTATTAATAAAATATTCTTTTCAAACATATATATATATATATATAATTTGGCAAATCAAAAGACAAGGTCAAAGGTCACTAAGTCATTATGTGGCGCGTTATTGGCTCAGAAGCTGCAGATGTTTCAGTTTTGATTTGCCACGCCCCCAGTGGACGTAGACAAATCATTTTTGGCATGTGCATAGAGTGAGCGTTTAAAAATATAACTGTAATGTTTGGGTGCTTACATTCGAAAAATGCGAAAATTACAGGGTATTTTTCTGTGTCGCGCCCCTTTTGGGGCGTAACAATAATTTTTGGGGAATCGATAGAGGAGGCCCCCAGTAACTTAGCATCCAATTTTGAAGCTTCTAGCACTAAAACTGTGGGAGATATAAGCTGATATTAGTTGCCACGCCCCCTGAGGGCGTAGATATATCCATCATACCTTTTCGATTGTGGGACGTTAACCCAAGTATATATACCAAGTCTCAAGTCTCTAGCATCAATAGTGCTCAAAATATAACGAAACTAGTGAAATCACTATATATTCAGATCCGATATGCCACGCCCCTAGTAGGCGTGGCCATACATTTTTTTTGGCGATCTTTATAGGATCGTATAGCTTTAAAACTGTAGAAGATACAGTTTGTCCCGATTTGCCACGCTCCCAATGGGCGTAAATATATCCGCCATAGCTTTTTGCTTTTGGGATGTCGACATGAGTGTTCAGTTAAAATCTCAACTCTCTAGCCCTTCTAGAAGTAGTGTTTCTGAGATACAATCAAATGCATTTTCCGATTTGCCACGCCCCTAGTGGGCGTATCGGGAAAATCTTGACACTTGACAGAGTATACACGAGTATATATTTCAAATTTCAAGTCTCTAGCTTCAATAGCGTGGAAATGGTTTGCGTTCATACCAATATACCATATCACTACGTGAAATAGGGCAACAAGTAAGAAAACTCTAGTCGAGACCGCTCGCTTAAATGGTTAAAAAATTTTTTCTAGAGCAACGATTTTGATCAAAGTTGTTGGGCGTGATCATGTCATCCATATGTAATCCATGTGTAAGGCTCACATAACACTAAATGCAAATTAACTGAGCATCGATTTCGTTTTTAATCGATAACGTTAAAATTAAGACAGTTATCGATTTTTTTAACAAAATGAAAATGGGAAATCAGGGTATAATGTTTTTGTTAAAATGTATGTAACAGGCAGAAGGAGGCGTGGCAGACCCCACAAAGTATGTATATTCTTGATCAGGATGACAAGCCGAGTTGATATAGCCATGTCCGTCTGTCTGTCCGTATGTACGAACGCGTCGTTCTCAGAACCTATAAGAGCTAGAGACTTGAAATTTTTTATGTAGGTCCGTGAATAGCACGAAAAGATCGAGTTTGTTAAAAAAAAGTCGATAGCTATTTTAATTTTAATGTTATCGATTAAAAACATTATCGAATGTTAGTTATAAAATTATATCTCCCACGTCTTTATAGCTAAAGTCCCCAAATTTTTTTTGTAAGTTTTATATTTATTTTATCTAATTTTGATTTTTGGATACCGGCTCCAAATTTTCCCAAATATTTAAATTGAGGTTAGTTGCACTCAAAGCTAGTAAATGAATGGGTTTACATCTTTTAAAATTGGAAATAATTTAATAAAATATGTTAAACATATGCTGAAAATTTCATTCAAAACCATTAATTCGCGCAGAAGTTGATAAACAAAACATTTGGCCAATCGGCCAAACACGTGACCAGCAACGCAAAGCAAATTGTTTTCCTATAAATGTGCACACATACACATCGAGCTGTGTGCATGTAGCAAATTCTAAGTCCCGCAAGTTTTAGTGTACATATTTCCAATAGATGACGTTATGATTTGCTAATTATCAGCTGTTCAATAAATCGAAACATGGATGGCGCTATTCTATCGAACCATAGATGGCGCTATTGGCTAAACAATTGAAAATGAATTGAATTTAGTTTTCTGTGCGTTTATACGAAATGCCAATTATGTAGTATTTAAAAAAACGCAGATAGCACGGGGTTTAGGGTATCTCCTAGTTGTTTCTCTTTAGATTGATTATATTGAGAGTTATCTCATTCCATATGCAATAACCACACACAAATACCTACCATACTCTACGCGTAGCTTTCAAAGCGCGGAGAGCGTATAATAAGTGATGATATATTTTTATCTTACTAGTCGTCCTTTGGTGTAGTGGATAGTGTGTGTGTTCGTTTTGAAAACTTTTTAATTTGAATGCAGCTGCAATTGTATTGCGCCACTGTGAACCTTGCGACTTATCGATTGCTGTGCATCAGACCGTGTCTTGACTAACGTTTCTTATACACTTTCATTTTATTTTTTTCTTTTTGGGTGGGGTCCGAAACGAGATGCTGCTGCTATGATAAGTGGCCCACCAAGTGGGCAAACAAAGTGCAGACATGAGGGTCAATTGTATCTCTCAATTCAATGCCCCCCATTATATGCCATAATATCGTCAATCTGTTGCCTCGAAGCCCAAAAGTCACGCAAGCAATATTTTTTTTCATATTTTTTTCATATCACGTTAGGCCGTCAACATTTCACAGTTTTTTGCTTTTTGCGTTCCACATAATTGAAATGAGAAGAAGGCTGTTAGGGTGGAAGTGGTTCAGATTCCCGCATTTTTCCAAATGGTCTGCGACAGAAACTTATTCCAGTCAAAGAGCATCGAGTGCCAGCAAGTTGACTGTGAAGGTGCCCAACGGGAACGATAGGGTTAAGGGATTATCCCACAGTATACAAATATATAAAATATACATAACTCCCAAAGCTCGCGCAAGAAATAATGGGTTCCTCAAAACTTACGCACGAAGTAATTTTGATAGAAAACATGACAGCTGACAGTTCTGAGTTATTAAAAATGAAGCGCTACACAAAAGAACACCTTATGTTATTTAAATCAATGAAAAATTTAAAATTTTTATACCCTGAACCCATTGAAAATGGGAAATTAGGGTATAATGTTTTTAATTATAGACCTGAGATATCTATCAAAAATACTTCTTCCATCCGTCTGTCCGCAAGTTCCGTTGCGTCGATCTCTGAACCTATAAGACTTGTTCAGATTAAATTGCTGATTGTTTTCTGCTGGAAGATAGCTCTAGTGACTGTGACTAGTGGCTGAAAAATCGAACCGTTTGTCGTTTATAATTATTTTAAAATGATCGCATTGCTTTGCGATGCTACCACGAACTTTTGTCAACTGGCTAAACGCTTTGTTTTAAACCGTCAGTCTGACTTAATGGATTTTAATGATATGGAATCATTTGGCGAATCAGAATTGTATTATCATGCAATGTTTTGGAACTGGTTACGTGAATGAGTATTTCGCTTCCGATTGCAGCATTCTTACATGCTGGAATATTAACTCTGAGGAGGGGTTCTGGGCATCTGCAAGTCGGACATTCCAGACACCCGCACTCTTAATTGTTTTCCCTTATTTTTGCACAGTAAGTTTTGCAGTTGTGCGAATTAATTTATCATAATTTTAATTTAGTTGTAGTTGATGTATAGCTCATAAAACGAAATCAAAAGAATGCAAACGTTGAGCTATGCAATTGTTCTTGTATTTTTGTTTTTGCGCTCCATGTTTCGGTCATTATTCTTATAAAATTGTCTAATTATAATGTAGATGCAAGAGTCAAGGCAACTGCTCAATTACTCACTTTTGTGTGTACGACACGCGAAGCAGCGGAGAGAAATTGCTAACAAAGCAAAAACGCTTACCTCAACTTAATCAACTTCAGATATTAAATTAAAAATTTGTATAACAAGTAAGAAAACCCTAGTCGAGACCGCTCGACTAGGGTATACCCTGATCCCTGCGAAGAACCGCTATTCCGTGCATTCTCAATTTCTTTTATATACACTTGTATATGTATGTTCATTACAGCAACACACTCACACACACATACACAGGCGCACGCACACACAAGCGGAAGTCGGTGCGTCAGCTGTTCTTTGGCTGCTATTTGCATGGAAATGTTATGGGAAATTAAATGTTTAATAACTTTTTCTAGAGCAACGATTTTAATCAAACTTGTTGGGCGTGATCATGTCATCCATATGTATGTATGTGCCGAAGCACAAATCTCTAGTACTTGATATACGGGACTTAAAAATTTAAGGCGAAGGGGGCGTGGCACCCAAAATTTAACAAAAACCGAAATTGTGTAAGGCTCAAATAACACTATGAAGACTCTAACTATAAATATGAATTAAATAGAATTTTATAGCTTAATTTAGATTTTCGTTTTTAATCGATAACAATAAAACGATAACAGTTATCGAATTTCTGAAACAAACTCGATATGCGCGCCCTATTCAGGGACCTACAAAAAAATTTGAAATCTCTAGCTATTGTAAGTTCTGAGATCGACGAGTTTATACATACGGACAGACGGACAAACAGACAGACGGGCAGGGCTAAATCGACTCGGCTTGTCTCCCTGATCAAGAATATATATACTTTATGGGGTTTGCCACGCCTCCTTCTGCCTGTTATCTTGCGCAATTTTGGTTTTTGTTAAATTTTGGGTGCCACGCCCCCTACGCCTTAAATTTGTAAGTCCCGTATATTAAATACTAGAGACTTGTGCTTTGGCACATACATACATATGGATGACATGATCACGCCCAACAAGTTTGATTAAAATCGTTGCTCTAGAAAAGAGTTATTAAACTTTTAATTTCCCATAACATTGCCATGCAAACAGCAGCCAAAGAACAGCTGACGCACCGACTTCCGCTTGTGTGTGCGTGCGCCTGTGTATGTGTGTGTGAGTGTGTTGCTGTAATGAACATATATATACAAGTGTATATAAAAGAAATTGAGAATGTACGGAATAGCGGTTCTTCGCAGGGTTCAGGGTATACCCTAGTCGAGCGGTCTCGACTAGAGTTTTCTTACTTGTTACTTATACTCGACTATGTGGGCCCATCATCATCGAGTAGCTAAAAGCTACCGATCCGGGTCTTACCATATATTTGTATACCCTGAAAAATGGTTTCATTGAAATATATCTAAGTAACAGGCAAAATGACGCATATCTTGTAAAGTATAAATCCGTCTGTCCGTCCGTCCGCTATTTGGTTAATTCATAGATATGAATGGCATATCACAATGTAAATTTTGTCTAAGAAAGTCCTTTAACCAAAAATGTTATTGAACATTTAGTTTCTAATAATATTGGCATGTTGCAGCCCAAGCGTAGAAGCTGCGTAAACTGTGCGGTAAGTACTGCCTTCGTGTGTGTGTGCGAGAATGCTTGCGTATGTGTTGCTTGCAATATATGTATGTATATGTAAAATAAGATAGCATGTTTTGAAGGGTACAGGGTATCTGCTATTCAAGCAGTCTCGATTAGAGCACTCTTACTTGTTTTACATGACTATAATGGAGCCAATCGAAGAAGTAGAATTGGAGTGACTTAAGCCGTCGGTTTATGAGCGACATTTAGGCTGCGATAAAAAGGCATAATGCGCCCTCATAAACCGTGTGACGACAACCGGGACGACCAACTGGCTCTGAATTGGAAACTGGGTTGGATGGAGGGACACTCCACGCAATCGAAGCGTTGCATTGCCACAGCCACATGCACATCCACAGCCAAACACCGTGACACAATAGGCGTAAAAAACTGCACGACAGCGAAAAGCAAATGAAAATCGGAAGCAATAAGCGAGAGAACAAGTTGAGTATATAAGCATAATAAGTACTAGTACAAGTGCATGTATGAGGGCGTGTAAGTACGTTTATATGAGTGCCAATTAAAGACGGCGTAAGTGCAGCGTGCATGCTTTTGCATAGAAGAATTCCAAAATGCCTGCCAAAAAGGTCGTTTGTGAATTGTAGAAGGTTCATTTGAGCAAACCACGTAAAAGAAAGACCTAATTTTCTACATATATATTTTAAAGTATACTACAAAATTTAATGATGAATTAAAATATAATTTATATAAAAAACATTAATTTCAGCTTAGGTTAGGCAAATTTTCTATACTATTTAAAATAACATATACTCTGAGAAAATCCACAGCTGGTCAAATATTCGAATACAATTCATTACAAAAACATTTATCAACCAAAAAACTATTACACGTAGAGATCAAACTAAAATAATACGACTCAGACTAGGACACACATTATTCTCAAAACAAATTCATTTCAATCCCGACAAAATCCTTCCATGCCCAAACTGCTACACCACCACAGACCTCACCATCCAACACATATTCACCTGTCCCGCTACATCACACCTTAAAACCTTAATCTTCCAAAACAACTGTCCCATGTCTCTCCTTGCAAACCCCTCAAACGAAAATATATATAAGCTAATCAAGTTCCTTAAAAATAGTAAAATGTATAACTTAATATAAATATATAAATATATGTATATATGTAAATATGTAAGCAAGCCGAAGGCCCCAGCAGCCAGTGCTTTAAAAATTAAGCTAGCTCTAATTTCAATTGCTGCTAAACCTTACAAATAAATAAATAAATAAAACTTTTATCACGCATCCATTTCCAACACAGAAGCTCGCATTTCCTGTTGTACAGGTCATGCTTGACACTGCGAGCCTATAAAATGTGTGCAGAAGTAGCAACAATAGCAACAGCAACCATTACTTAATATACATTGTATTGCATTTAAAATTGGAAAATGGAACAAATGGAAAACTGCGAGACGTCCGAGCAACGGTACAGCTGCAAGGCTAAGAAGATGTTTTCATTATTGGTTGAACGGTTAATAGGCAACAAAAATATCAAAATTTTGGGTTGAAGCAATGGCTATTACCTCCTAAACACTGAAAACATTTAATGCAAGTAAGAACGTTGCAGTCGGACGCAACAGACTGCAAAATACTTATTCACGTTTCAGTCCCCCTCAGGGGCACCTATCACATTATATTTTAAGATAATCTCAAATTAGCTGCGATTAAAAATTTTCATCGGAGACGGCTATCGAAGCTTCAATTTTTATATAATTTCAGAACCTTAGCAAAGATATGAATCCGACGCGGTCATGTCGATATTTGTACCCTGAACCCATTGAAAATGGGAAATCAGGGTATAATGTTTTTGTTGAAATGTATGTAACAGGCAGAAGGAGGCGTGGCAGACCCCATAAAGTGTATATATTCTTGATCAGGGAGACAAGCCGAGTCGATTTAGCCATGTCCGTCTTTCCGTCCGTCCGTCCGTCCGTCTGTCCGTATGTATGAACGCGTCGTTCTCAGAACCTACAAGAGCTAGAGACTTGAAATTTTTATGTAGGTTCCTGTATAGCACGAAAAGATCGAGTTTGTTTCAGAAATTCGATAACTGTTATCGTTTTACTGTTATCTATTAAAAACGAAAATCTAAATTCAGCTATAAAATTATATCTAATTCATCTTTATAGCTAGAGTCTTCAAATTTTGCATTTAGTGTTATTTGTATATTCCTGAACACGCAGTTTCAGTTTTTGCTGAATTTTGGATGCCACGCCCCCTTCGCCTCAAATTGTTGACTCCCGTATATCAAATACTAGAGACTTGTGCTTTGGCACATATATACATATATATGACATGATCACGCCCAACAAATTTGATCAAAATCGTTGCTCTAGATAAAAAGTTATTAAACATTTAATTTCCCATAGCGTTTCCATACAAAAAGAAGCCCAAGAACAGCTGACGCAACGACTTGCGCTTGTGTGTGCTTGCACCTGTGTATGTGTGTGTGTTGCTTGTAATGAACATATAAATACTTATGTATATTAAAGAAACGGAGATTGCTTGGAATTGCGGTTCTTCGCAGGGTTCAGGGTATACCCTAGTCGAGCGGCCTCGACTAGAATTTTCTTACTTGTTTTTATTTCTTTTTTATACCCTGAACCCATTGAAAATGGGAAATCAGGGTATAATGTTTTTTTTTAAATCTATGTAACAGGGAGAAGGAGGCGTGGCAGACCCCATAAAGTATATATTTATTCTTGATCAGGGAGAGAAGCCGAGTCGATTTGGCCCTATCCGTCTATCTGTCTGTCTGTCCGTCTGTCCGTATGTTTGCCCTAGAGAATTAAAATTTTTTAGAGGTTTGTGTATAGCACGATTGGATTGAGTTTGTTTCAAATTATCGATAACTATCATCGTATTAATGTTATCGCGTTTGTTTCAGAAATTCGATAACTGTTATCGTTTTATTGTTATCGATTAAAAACGAAAATCTAAATTCAGCTGTAAAATTCTATTTAATTCATCTTTATAGCTAGAGTCTTCAAATTTAGCATTTAGTGATATTTGACCCTTGCGCATATGAATGACATGTTCACGCCCAACAAGTTTGATCAAAATCGTTTGTCTAGAAAAAATGTTATTAAACATTTAATCTCTCATATTATCGGCGCCTTGCGGACTGAGTGAAGTTGCTGAGTGAAAATTCTCAGTAAGCAGATTGTGTGCTTGTGTGTGCGTCTGTGTGTGTATGTATTGCTTGCTACATACATATTAAAGTAACAGAGAATGTTAGCGGTTCTTGGGAATCGTGGCTCTTCGCAGGGTCTTGGGGTCCTCTTAGTCTTCCTTACCTACATTCATTTTGTGTTAATAAAATATTCTTTTGAGTTCATAATTAAAATTTGGCAAATCAAAAGACAAGGTCAAAGGACAGAAACTCATTATGTTGCGAGTTATTGACTCAGAGGCTGTACATTATTCAGTATTGATTTGCCACGCCCCAGTGGCCGTAGACATATAATTCATGTTCATAGAGTGGGTGTTCAGGAATATACATATGTATCTGTAAAATTTGGATGCTTACATTAAAAATGCGAAAATTACAAGGTATTTTTTGTAAGTCACGCCCCTTTTGGGGTGTAACAATGATTTTTGGGGAATTGGGGAATAGGGGAGGCAACGAGTAACTAAGCATGTCAGCTCGACTTGTCTCCCTGATCAAGAATATATAAACTTTATGGGGTCTGCCACGCCTCCTTCTTCCTTAATTACATTTCATCAAAACCATTATACTCAGACTTCCCATTACAATAGGTTCAGAGCATAACAAAGGACTGAGTCATAAAAGTAAACATATATTGGAAGAACATTCCCCCATTGCATGTATTAGTTCAACCGGTCAAAAAAATTCGTCAGTCGACAACTTGATCCATGTGAAAGCTGTAACTGCTTAAAATATCTAATAATGGATATAAACACCATAAATATTCTAATTCAAATATTTTCCGATTTACAAAGCGAAAATACAAATTGCAGCCATTAGAGCAGAGAAATCTATGTAAAAAACATATTTAAAGTCTCCGAGAATTAGTTTCTGTGAATTGTGAAATTATTAATTTAGTAAGTGAATTTTCATACAAAAGTTTTTCACTTCGTAAGTACATACATATATCACCTCTGATTTAACATTTAAATACCCTAATTCTATCAAGAACTAAACACTTCACCTTATTCTGTTTCGACTCTGTCGCACTTTTGTTGCATTTCCTGCTGTGCAGAACTCAACTCGAAACTTAAAACTTTTCATTGGCCATTGATGTAACAATTTGGGACTACAATAGGCTATATATTCTGCTCATCGATTTAACGATGCTGTCCATTAAATTTTTAGCTTTTCTTTAATTTTATTTGAACCAAAAATATTAGATGCATTCGAAGTTATTTCCATTTCTTTGTACGCTCTCTGCACTATACAGCCCTAAATTTAGCAGTAAAATCAATTTAATGCGCACGGCGGGCCATAAAACGACTGTCGTCGCACCCATCCCCCAGAAACAATGAACAAATTTAAACAAAAATACGAAAAAAATATGAAAAACCCAAGATGAAATAAAAGGCTAATGAACATTTAATGCTGCACAGCATGGGTCAGTTAGAGAGATCTATATATACCCGTTATAAATACGAAATATCTGTATATTTATAGCTTGATTTATTTAATTTTATTTTCAGCACTTGAAACGCTGTTGGGGCGCACGAAACCACAAAGCTAGAGGTGTGCCCGTGCAACAACTCAGTTAGAGGTGGCAACTAAAATTCTCTCTGTCTCTCTCTCTCTCTCTCTCTCTCTCTCTCTCGCTTCATCTCTGGTGTTTCTCTTTCTCTCTCTCTCTCTCTCTCTCTCTCTCTCTCTCTCTCTCTCTCTCTCTTTCATTTCATTTATAGCAGCATATGCAGTTGTCAGTTGTAGCTACAAAATTGCGATCACATAATTGCGGCGCCAAAGCAGAAAACTCAAAAAGCGGCTGCTACAATCAAGCAACAAGTTACCAAAAACTAATCCTACAACCAAAATCAAACAACCTAAAACCGAATGCAAAAAAAATTCATATGCATGTGATGTACATATGTATACAAATTATTATATTGTGTACAGTTGGCGGGAACTTTTTTTTGTGCTTGGGCCAACTTTTGCGTATGAACAGTTACCCTGCAAAAAGCAGGACATTAGCAGAGCGGCTTTACCAATTTGTTGACATATTGCCTAGCATACAGCTAATGAAGCTCAGAACAAGCTTATTCCGAGACTAACAAGACATATGTCAACTCGTTTCGAAAGATAACATATGGCATATATGTATGGTGTACTTATTTACTATCTATTTCATTATATATATTGTTTTGAACTTAAATAAAGTCATCTTTATTAGTAATTTGAACTGTTTTAAAGTCTTGTTCTGTCCTTAAAAAGTTCGTACAGGGTATAATCCTATTCTCTACTCTATTTTAGTGAATTTTTTGCTTGCCTCTATTTTTAGTCGTTGCATGCAGCTGCTGCTGCCACAGCCAAGTTGGCAATATGTTGCACAAAAATGATTATTATTTATAAGCATTGGAGTTTTTAAAAGCTGGCACACTCTGCCAAACTCATTTTGTTGTAGCTGCAAAGTTTCGTTGTCAATTTTCGCTCAGTGCATATCTATGTGTGTCTGCGTGAATAAAAACGATGCTTAAGCAACTTTTCGGAAGTGCTTAGAACTTGTTGGCTAATAGCAAAAAATTTTAGTTGGTAGTTCGAGACTATTAAAAGGCAGCCAAAAGAAACATTTCATCGAAAACTTTTTAATAACATTTGTTTTTCTTCTATTCATAATAATTGCTTAACTTGACGTCTAGTGAGTTTTGAGAATGTTTTTCATTTTGCAGCTTAAACAAGTAAGAACGTTGCTGTCGGACGCAACCCACAGCGAAATACTATTTCACGCCCCAACTGCTCACAGGGGCATCTATCATATTACATTTTTTTAAATTTAACCTTAAATCCCCACTGTCGCCGCTCAAATTAGCTGCAGAGTAAAACTTTTCATTGGAGGTAGCCAGACAGTTTCAATTAGAATCGAAGCTTAGAGATGCCACCTCTCTCGATTAATCTCGATTGTCTTACCTTAGCAAGAACACGCACCTAAATCGAGGGATGTGGCATCTCTCCAAATAAGAGAGGTGGCAACTCCCAAAATGAGAGAGGTGGAAACTCAGAAAGTGTGATATACATAAGTTCGTTGGCGAGGTGTGGCATCGAACCCCGGTGCGGTCATGTTGATATTTTTGTTACATTTTCTTTATTTAGTTATTTTGTATTAATAAAATATTCTTTTCAAACACATATATATAATTTGGCAAATCAAAAGATAAGGTCAAAGGTCACAAAGTCATTATGTGGCGCGTTATTGGCTCAGAAGCTGCAGATGTTTCAGTTTTGATTTGCCACGCCCCCAGTGGCCGTAGACAAATAATTTTTGGCATGTGCATAGAGTGGGCGTTTAAGAATATAACTGTAAAGTTTGGATGCTTACATTCGAAAAATGCGAAAATTACAGGGTATTTTTCTGTATGTTACGCCCCTTTTGGGGCGTAACAATAATTTTGGGGAATCGATAGAGGAGGCCCTCAGTAACCTAACATCCAATTTTGAAGCTTCTAGCACTAAAACTGTGGGAGATATAAGCTGATATTTGTTGCCACGCCCCCTGAAGGCGTAGATATATCCGCCATAGCTTATCGGTCGTGGGATGTTAACCCGAGTATATATACCAAGTCTCAAGTCTCTAGCATCAATAGTGCTCAAAATATAACGAAACTAGTAAAATCACTATATATTCAGATCCGATTTGCCACGCCCCTAGTAGGCGTAGGCCATAAAATTTTTTGGGCGATCTTTATAGGATCGTAACAGTAACCCACGTGCCAAATTTGGGCGTTCTAGCTTTAAAACTGTAGAAGATACAGTTTGACCCGATTTGCCACGCCCCCAATGGGCGTAGATATATCCGCCATAGCTTTTTGATTTTGGGATGTCGACATGAGTGTTCAGTTAAAATCCCAACTCTCTAGCCCTTCTAGAAGTAGTGTTTCTGAGATACAGGAAAATGCATATTCCGATTTGCCACGCCCCTAGTGGGCGTATCGAGAAAATCTTGACACTTTATCAGACGAGGGTATACACGAGTATATATTTCAAATTTCAAGTCTCTAGCTTCAATAGCGTCGAAATGGTTTGCGTTCATACGGACAGACGGACAGACGGACAGACGGACGGACGGACAGACGGACAGACGGACGGACAGCATGACGGACATTGCACAAAACCAATATACTATATCACTACGTGAAATAGTATAAAAATGTATCGTATTAAAAGAAGTAAAAGTGATCTAGTCCAGAGTGCTCGAACTCCCCTGAACTCTGCGAAGAGCCGCGATTCCTGAGAACCGCTAACATTCTCCGTTACTTTTATATGTATGTACTACATACTATGTAGCATACTATGTAGCAAGCAATACATACACACACAGACGCACACACAAGCACACACACACACACTCAGCAACTTCACTCAGTCTCCAAGGCGCCGATAACATGAGAGATTAAATGTTTAGTAACTTTTTTTCAATACGAACGATTTTGGATCTCCAAACAAAATTTGAAGTCTCTAGCTCTTATATCTTCTGAGATCGACGCGTTCAAACATACGGACAGACAGACAGACAGACGGACAAACGGACAGACTGACAGACATACAGATCAAGAATATATATACTGATCAAGAATATATATACTGTTCAAGAATATATATACTGATCAAGAATATATATACTTTATAGAGACTGCCACGCCTCCTTCTGCCTGTTACATACATTTCAACAAAAACATCATACCCCGACTGACCATTTTCAATGGACTCAGGCTATAACAAGTAAGAAAACTCTAGTCGAGACCGCTCGACTAGGGTATACCCTGAACCCTGCGAAGAACCGCAATTCCAAGCAATCTCCGTTTCTTTAATTTACATAAGTATATATATGTTCATTACAAACAGAACATACACACACATAGACAGGCGCACACACACACATGCGCCAGTCTTTGCGTCAGCTGTTCTTTGGCTGCTGTTTGCATGCCAATGACATGGGAAATTAAATGTTTAATAACTTTTTTTCTAGAGTAACGATTTTGATCAAACTTATTGGGCGTGATCATGTCATCCATATATATGTATGTGCCAAAGCGCAAGTCTCTAGTATTTGATATACGGGAGTTACAAATTTGAGGCGAAGGGGGCGTGGCATCCAAAATTTAACAAAAACCGAAATTGCGTAAGGCTTACATAACACTAAATGCAAAATCTGAAGACTCCAGCTAGAAATATGAATTATATAGAATTTTATAGCTTAATTTAGATTTTCGTTTTTAATCGATAACAAAAAACGATAACAGTTATCGAATTTCTGAAACAAACTCGATCTTTTCGTGATATACAGGAACCTACATAAAAAATTTCAAGTCTCTAGCTATTGTAGGTTCTGTGAACGACGCGTTCATACATACGGACAGACGGACAGACGGACGGACGGACGGACGGACAGACGGACAGACGGACAGACGGACATGGCTATATCAACTCGGCTTGTCATCCTGATCAAGAATATATATACTTTATGGGGTCTGCCACGCCTCCTTCTGCCTGTTACATACATTTCAACAAAAACATTATACCCTGATTACCCATTTTCAATGGGTTCAGGGTATAAAAATTAAATTTTCTATGGAGGAGTATTATCCGAATATTTAGTAATATCTGAATATTTTATTTTCCCCTCCAAAGTAACGGGAGATTTTCACACAAATACCAATAATAAACTGCAATATCCAATTAAGTGAAAACATAAATGGGACAGATGGCGCGCTTATCTGAGTGTCCAGCTTTGACCAAGCCAAGCCCGCACAATTTCGGCTCGGATCCTAACCTTGCGCTCCATAGCAAACTTCTTAATCACATTCAGGCGGGACCACAAAAGTTGGGACCAAAAGGCGTCCGCAGCGACCACAGACAAATACCTGCAATCAACGCCATCTAGATTAAAATAAATATAAACAAATAGCGGCAATATTTTCCTCGCTTTGCCCCAACACATTTTCACATAAAATTCCAACAAAATTCTTGAACAAATGCAAAGCAGCCCCAAGAGATGGCGACAGATGCAGGCTAGGGGGTGTCGAGACGGAGCCTAAAGGGAGAAACCGGACGAACAAGAGGGGTCGAGGGGCTGTTCAAGGCATTTTATTTATTGTTATTTCATTTGGACCGCAAATTAAAAGCTACGAATAAGAGCTCCAAGTGGAGCATGATAAAAAGAAAACAAAGAATAAAACGCAGTCAGCAGCAAGGTGCAGGAAAAGTAAAAATCGCCAACAATATGAAAAACAAGTAAGAAAACTCTAGTCGAGACCGCTCGACAAGGGTATACCCTAAACCCTATGAAGAACCGTTATTCCAAGCATTCTTTGTTTCTTTTATATACACATGCATATGTACGTTCATTACAAGCAAAACATACACACACACGCACAGGCGCACGCACACACACACGCCAATCGGTGCGTCAGCTGTTCTTTGGCTGCTTTGCATGGCAATGCTATGGGAAATTAAATGTTTAATAACTTTTTTTCTAGAGTAACGATTTTGATCAAACTTGTTGGGCGTGATCATGTCATCCATATGTATGTATGTGCCAAAGCACAAGTCTCTAGTATTTGATATACGGGAGTTACAAATTTGAGGCGAAGGGGGCGTGGCATCCAAAATTTAACAAAAACCGAAATTGCGTAAGGCTTACATAACACTAAATGCAAAATTTTAAAACTCTAACTATAAAGATGAATTAAATAGAATTTTATAACTAAGTGAAGATATCGGTTTTTAATCGATAACATTAAAATTAAGACAGTTATCGATTTTTTTAACAAACTCGATCTGCGCACTGTATACAGGAATCTACATAAAAAATTTCAAGTCGCTAGCTCTTATAGGTTCTGAGATCGACGCGTTCACACATACGGACGGACGGACGGACGGACGGACGGACAGACGGACAGGGCTAAATCGACTCGGCTACTCTCCCTGATCAAGAATATATAGACTTTATGGGGTCTGCCACGCCTCCTTCTCCCTGTTACATACATTTCAACAAAAACATTATACCCTGATTTTCCCATTTTCAATGGGTTCAGGGTATAAAAATACAAATAGAAAAAGTCCATGAAAAGCACAGAGAGTAAAACATTCCGGAACCTGAAATAAAAGCTTATTAAAGCCAATACTGAGCAAATAAAACAACAGTCAGAAGAGAAACGAATACCGAAATGAAAATGAAAATGGAAAATAGGAGTGGAGTGGGGAGTTGCACGCAGCTTGGATCAGGGCTCAGAGTTAACAGCAAACGGAAACAGAGAGCTCAAAAACAAACACTAAATCAAACATTACACCCAGCAAAACAGCCGGGCTGTGAAAAGTGAAATGGCGGGAGAAATATGTATAAAAATGAGTAAGGAAAATTGTGGAAAACTCAAGAAAAAACTCGAAAAACAACAAAAAGAGTCGCGCGAGGGAGGAAAAGCGCTTTTTTATTTGAGAGCATAAAGCAAATGCCAGACTAAAGTAAATATCAGGCACCCGATGGGGCATTGGCAAGTGGGCACAAGACAAATGTGGGCGCCACCGCGACGTTATTCTTCCACTCTTTCTTGTTTTCGTTGCTGCTGCTCCTGTCGCTGCCGGCATCCTTTTTGCAATATTAAACGTAGCAATGACACCCATGGGTGCTGCCACGCCCCCAATGTTGGCGTGCTGCCATGGGTTAAGCTGTCTGCCCCGCTCACTCTTCTCTCTCTCTCTCTCTCTCTCTCTCTCTCTCTCTCTCTCTGTCTCTCTCACACACACTCTCGCGTTCTGTGTTTGTGTGTGTACTATGCTAGACAACTAAATATATACACCTAGTTATATGTTGGGGTATCTGTTTGCATGGCGGCAGCACACAAAGTGAAATATCAAGGGAATTAAAGACATTGTGCGGATTTGCAATGAATGCCTCGCTGGGCATGAATGAGCCGACTCCATGGATGAACAAATGAATGAACGAGCCAACGACTATGTGAATGTATGCATGTACGTATGGAATGACTGAACGAATGACTGACTGATTGTTGACGCCGCCTGCCATTGCCTGCGGAGAGACCTCACCAGTGCTCTCAGGCTTCAGCGCTCCAGAGCTTTACTGCTGCAGAGCTCCAGTGTAGCTTGTTGATTGAGGGGCTTCAATTGGGGTTTCTTCTTGTTTTTTTTTGCGTATTGGCAGCAGCCTTTTTACAGTTTAAGCCCTCTTAACGAGTGCTGCGGATAGTAGAGAGTGTTCCAACTGTACACAGCTAAGAAGAAACAAGTAAATATTTTAAGCAACTAAAGACTATGAAGACAGAATTTAAGTTAATTTAATCGAATCAAGCCACATTGAAACAGCTTAGAAGCATTTTGTAAGTTAATTCGTACTATAATTTTGACGTCTATTCAAGCTATCTTTAGCTCCTCGCAGACTTTAAGAACGTTTTAAAGCTACTCGATCTGCTGCCTCTGTTATGAAGTAAGATATTTAGTAATTATCCAAGAGTTTATAAAAGCTGTATATTAATGCTCCCACAAATAACATGTCGACTGCTTTAAGTCTTTGAATGCTTTAATCTGTATGCACATGCTCGTCACTTGAGTCTGCTTGCATACTATGTGAAATGTGAGAGTTCAGTTTTTAATTGTCGGAAACTGTGTTATCTTAAGCAAATTCCTCCGATGAGCGTCTCACTCAATACAACAAACTTCAAATAGATATATGTACATGATATGTATTTGAAATACAAAGCTTGTTTCAGCTACTAATCCGCTAACTCATCGCAACACATCACTCAACAAGCAGGCAGCCTGTCAGACAAGGGAGTCCTCAGTGCCCCTCTTTTCCCATTCTCACATTAAATATCAGGCATACCTAAAACCTAATCCGTTGCAAAGTGCTTCTGTGTTTATGAGTAATATGAGCGAGTAAAATGTATAACCCAAAGGCAAACGACAAGCTGGCACAAAGCACACGCTCATCACTAGGGATAAGCCGAAAGGATATATCTTCATGTAGTGGAGCTCGTGTTCCCATCCACACATACATGCAGATAAAGTGTATTGTACGTGTGTCTCACTCCAATCTAATTTGTCTCTGTAGCTGTCATCGTGCCCCATGCTAACCCAGCCCTTTACTTTTCGTATCTCTTTTGCTCTCCTGACATAATCCCACTCACACACACACACACATACAGCAAGTTAAAAGAAATAAAATCAAAATATAATCAAAAGCAGTGTTTGGCAAAAATCCACAGTCAAGCGGACTTCCAAAGAAAATATAGATTTACATATTCTGAAGCATATGCTGGAATTTTCATTAATATCCATTAAGTCACACAGAAATTTTCAAACAAAACCAATACACTCCTTTCACTTTCGTGAATGAGTATAAGCCATAGGATGGGCATGTGAAATGAATAAGGCGAGAAAGAGAGAAAAAATAGGGTAAAATAAAAAGGGGTTAGCGACGTATCTAGCATACGGGGCGAGCGAGTTCAAGTGGCAAATGGGCCTTTTGCCAACTAGCACTAATCTCAGCAATGGTAAACGACCGTTTGAGTTCATATCAAACGTCACTGCGAGCGACTCCAGGAAATGCCTACATGGAGCAGTGGCGCTATCAGTAAACGGTAATCTTATCAACGGACTGCAACACTTCGCGCTGACAAATGCTAGAAGTGTGTTTGTCAATGGCTCCCTTCACACGGGGGTTCTAGTCTGGCCTGCAGAATGGTGTTTGAAAACAAAAGAGGACATTGACTGCAGTTTGCAGAGTATGATACCCAGTGAATTAGTCTCGAAACCCTCCCCCACCCGTTGGGTATGGCGTACTCAATAAAACAAATATGACAGCAAGAGGAGAGCAGCACTCGACGAATCATCAGTCGGCCGCAGGGAGGGAAACGTAAGTGTAATGATAATAAAAGTTTATGACAGCAGCTCACGAGCTTGTAAGGCTAATGTCAACGTGCTCTTATGGTCTGGTATAGAGACTGAGGGGAAGAACTGAAGCTCATGATGAGTAGCCTGCCATCTAGAAGGTTAAAAAGCTGCTCGGCGCAGTGTGTGGCCTATTGCAAGTGCGAAAAACGCTTTCATGCTCCACTGCACATGAAGCAACGCAATGAAGCGAACATTTTTAGCAAGTCGCTTGCCTCGAAGAACTAAAAGCTGTTATGTCGTAAGGTGTGGGTCACTTACACTTCGAATACTATCAAGACACCTGCTTTTCGATCAGAAAGTTCTTTAAGACTACCTGTATAGAGCTCATTGCCGTTCGAAGTGAAGAAAGAGAGAGAGAGAGAGAGAGAGCTAAGTTTGCAGGAATAAGGGAGAAAAAGATTTTGTCGGAACAAACGATGAGCAGAGGTACAACAATAATAACAAGTAAAATCAAGTAAGAAAACTCTAGTCGAGACCGCTCGACTAGGGTATACCCTGAACCCTGCGAAGAACCGCAATTCCAAGCAATCTCCGTTTCTTTAATATACATAAGTATATATATGTTCATTACATACAGAACATACACACACATACACAGGCGCACACACACACATGCGCCAATCGTTGCGTCAGCTGTTCTTTGGCTGCTGTTTGCATGGCATTGCTGTGGGAAATTAAATGTTTAATAACTTTTTTTCTAGACCAACGATTTTGATCAAACTTGTTGGGCGTAATCATGTTATCCATATGTGTGTATGTGCCAAAGCGCAAGTCTCTAGTATTTGATATACGGGAATTACAAATTTGACGCGAAGGGGGCGTGGCATCCAAAATTTAACAAAAAACGAAATTGCGTTAGGCCCAAGTAACTCTAAATGCGAAGAAGATTGAAGATTCTAGCTAAAATGATGAATTAGATAGAATTTTATAGCTGAATTTATATTTTCGTTTTTAATCGATAACAATAAAACGATAAAAGTTATCGGATTTCTGAAACAAACTCGATCTTTTCGTGCTATACAGGAACCTACATAGCTTCTAGCTGTTATAGGTTCTGAGATCGACGCGTTCATACATACGGACAGACGGACAGACAGACGGACGGACAGACGGACATGGCTATATCAACTCGACTTGTCATCCTGATCAACAATATATATACTTTATGGGGTCTGCCTCCTTCCTCCTCCTGCCTGTTACATACATTTCAACAAAAACATTATACTCTGAATTCCCATTTTCAATGGGTTCAGGGTATAAAAATAAAAGTGAAAAGAAAACACAGTCGAATAAAATGAATGTATATTATTTTCGATAGAATTAATTAAAAGATTTTTATTAATTGGACAAGCAACCGTTCAAAAATATTGCGAAAGCCAGTACACTCTCTTCATATATATGTAAATATGAGTTTAATAAATATAAGTTTATAAATATATATATCTATATATATACGTATATGTATGTATAATATATATGGCAGTTGACGGTTAGGTGTCGGTGTCAACCATTGATGACTTGAGCTGCCAGATAATCAAACATCAGGTCGAACAATGGTCGACCACTGTCACCTGTTATCAGCAATCAGTTATCGGCTAATCAGTTAACAGTTATCAGTTACGCGTTAACTTTCAGCTTAACAGTTTTCGATTGTGTGTGTCACTTGGACTTTACGTTTGACTTAACTTAATGGATTAGAATGTATTAGTAATTCAATTATATTTTAATGGTTCATAATGTTACATTAGTTGCCAATAAAGTAGATATCTTCGTAGTTACGCTTCTCAAAAGAGTTCGAGAATGCAAAGTTGGCATAAAACCTTAATGTGGAACATCTGAACGCTCCTAGAAAATATTTACTATATATTTAAAACGGATCGCTTTCGGAACAGATAAGAGCTACAGACTTGCAATTTATGGATTTAGAAATTCGAAACCTATTCCAATTTCAATATTATCGATAAAAATGAAAATCTAAATTTATTTTAATTATATCTTTATTTTATAAAGTTTTGATTTTTGTTAAATTTTGGATACGGCTTCAAATTCGACATAATTTTTTAAATTCGACATAATATTTTAAATATTTAAAATATGTGATCTTTGTATTTCTTAAAATGACAGATATTCAATAGAATATGATGATCACATGCTGAAAATTATATTAAAAGGTTTGGCAGCGAAGCAACGCAGTTAACTTGCTTCATCTTCGTGCTCTCTCTAAAATCGTATCCATCTGTTAAGTAGTTTCTCACTTTCGCTCTCTCCTCCTCTTTTTCACCTTGCATGAGTCTAGTTTTCTTCACAGAGTCACTTATTTCTCACCAGCTTATGTGCCATTCAATTGTGGCTTGTCTACGATTTACTACCCATAGAATCAAGTCAAAAGCAGATGCTATTCATCTGCGAAAAGCCCATTAAAAACAGCTCGCTTCATTTATTGTAAGTGGGTGGTGGCTGGAAAGCATCGAACTTACGGTCAATCGAATGGGCGACTTGTTTGTTAGACACCATAACTTATGGCGACCTTTTAACTCCTTAACTCTCAATTTACCCCCTAGGCTACTCGGGAGCCCACTCAAGGCTCACCTCCCCACACACCGAACCGTCATTTAATTCGATTGTTAAGTGTTTGCACAAAGCGTTGCCGATCAGACCCCTACTAGAATTTCAACTAAGCACACAGTCGCGCACATTATAAATTCATATTCAATTACGCGTGTTGGCCACATCGCACAACAGGGTTCAAGGCTTAAAGTTCGTTCGGCAAAGCGGTGCAACACAATTTTGTTTGCATTTTGCGGTGTGGACTATGCAATGGAGCAATATATTTGGGGATAGAGCCTAGAGTAGGAAGGGGTGGGTGTGGGTGTGGGTATGTGTGTGTGTGTATGGGAAGGCTGACTGCCTGCATTAATGATAAATGAAATATTTATATAGCTAAAATACGTAATTAACTCAAATTATAATGGGCCGTTGGCCCCCTCTTCCACAATAGGCGTTAATATGCCAGCGCCAGCGACACACAGAGGCACACACACGGCGAGTAACCACAAATGGTGCCAGTGCAGGAGGAGTGGCAGGGAATGGATGGAGGATACGGAGTGCTGCAGAGGCACTGCCGCCAGCATGTTGAAAAGCATGCTGAGTGTGATTACAACAACGACGACAACAACCCGCAAGCCAGCTACAGCTACGCTCGCGTGTACACTGTAGACCCCGACCCCGTCTGTCTCTCTGTCTCCCTCTCTCGTTCCCTCTCTCGCTCTCTCTCTCTCTCTCACTCTCTCTCCACACTGCTGGTCGTGGCCTACGCCCCAGTTTGGCCGCGTTGGGTTGGTCATTATTTACTCATCGATTGCACAGGAATGCGGTGCATCATGCGGTGCAGCACAGCGCTCGCTTTTGCTTAGTGCCTCCACCTAACTTGCGCACCCTTCGACGCCCTTTCCACAGCCAGCTCATAACATGCCCCTGCGTCGTGTGTGCTTGGTAGCAGTGCACTGGCTGGCAACTGGCTGTTAATAAATTCAGTAAAGCCAGCAGGTTGCTAGGCTTAAGGTTCGATTCTGGGACTGCAGCACAGCGCCGACCACCTCCACCACTCCCTGCCACGCCACGCCTCGCCACTAGCCTCTGGTTGCTGCTGTGGAGCAACAATAACAAATCGTGTTGTTAACTGGGCAGTCGTCGTCATTGGCAAACGCACGAATGCATTCGGACCCAGACAGGGGCGGGGAGGCTTCGGCGCGAGTCTGGCAGTGGTCGCACA
The DNA here is from genome assembly GCA_035047545.1 of Drosophila paranaensis. Taxonomy (NCBI): domain Eukaryota; kingdom Metazoa; phylum Arthropoda; class Insecta; order Diptera; family Drosophilidae; genus Drosophila; species Drosophila paranaensis. The sequence goes on along the minus strand of JAWNPL010000026.1, from coordinate 1,239,195 downwards.
TAGCTGCGACTTCTCCCCCCGTTTACTAAGCCCCTTGAACTCTACGTCTCTGTTACTTAGTATGCATGCTTCGTTAGTTGGCAAGTCTTAGGCTTGCTTGCATGCTATCTGGACTTGGGCTTGGACTTAGCTTTGGACTTGGGCTTCGGCTTGCCATTGACCTCCACACAAACACACAAACACGCACACACACATAGAGTCAGTGTAACTGCAAGTAACTCCCCATTTTCCTCTGTTCCCCATTCATCAGAGTTTCCTTTATTAGCTCTCCTCTAAATGGACATAGACAATGTTGTGTGCGCTTTAATGTTTTGGCCTTTTTGAAGTTGCTTTTAGGTTCGCTGGCCATAAAATAGAACCCAGTGGCCAGTGACCAGGCCAATACCCTAAGGATGAAGTGTTGATTGTGCGTGTTGCACTGGACAGCCAGTTGCTTGTTATTGTTGTGGTCGTTGTTGCTGTAGTTGCTGTAGTGCTGTTGGTGTTATTGCAGCAATTTGGTAGCCGAGTGCAAGCGGCTTAGAACTTACTGCTCTGCTCTTAGGTAAGCCCAAGCATATTGTCAGCTGATCCCAGTTAGTCAAAGCTCTTGTGTGCCCACACAAGTGTGTGTCACTGCTGCGTGAGTGTATGTGTTTGCAACACACTTTTGTATCTCTGCTTGTTGATTTTTGGCAAATTGCTCTGCCAACTTATAAGCAGTGTCAAATGGACCGACAGAAATTGATAGCCAACTTAGGCGAAGCCCCACAATTCCATAATCTTTTGAGTTGAGGGCAGAGCTAATAAATTTGAGAGTCAGGCAAATTGTTTATCTAAACGATTTGAGAAAACAGTTGAGCGCACATTGTTTTTCATGAGGTACTACATACATATGTCGGGCAGATAACTGCCATAGTTATTATGGCATTAAATAACAATTTAACAGTGAAAAGCACCTGGTCTGATTATGAAGGGAAAATATTCTGTATTCTGTTTATTAACGCTAGCTTAATGTGGAGAAATACTGTAGATTTCAAATCAAAACTTAATATCTTAGCTAATTTGATGATCCATTTTTTATACGAACTATTTCTATATACTATATTCCTTCCCCCCATACGCACCGAGTGTTTGTGCCGCAATATCTCAGTATTTAAGCATTAACTGACGCACATCATATTTCAAAGTACAACGCGCGTCCCCTGTTTTTAGCTGCACTCAAGTGTCCAGCTGTTTGTCAAACTGTCACGATTCAAAATAACTAAATTAAGGAAGAGACTTCCTTGAGAACTTAATTAATACTAGCCCCTGGTCATTGGCCAAACTAAGGTGCGCTCAAGAGCCGTTTACAGGTTTCAAGAGTGCCCGGTGTAGACTTGGTTCCCTATAACAAACACAATTCACACGCTTTCCGCTGCTGGCCCTTGGTCATTAGCACGGCTCTGGAACACCATTAGCACAGTGAAGGTAGACTACATTACGAGTAATACTCAGCCATGATATGAAATGCAAATTGTGTGCTTATGTTTCGGATGTTACCTGTTGATATTGAGTATAAGGAAGGGGCCTAGAGAGTAAAGGGACAACGTGTTCGAGACTCTCCACACAGTAGTCTAGTGAGGCTGGGCAACTGCAACTGCATCGTTCATGACGTGCAAATTAGAATACATTAACGCATTCAGATTGAAACATGCCTCATTGTTTTTCCATATCCGCAACTTACCTGCAAAGATAAAGAAATAGGAGAGATTGAGTGTGAGAGAGAGACAGAGATGAATAAGCTGGAGATACTTATGAAAATTAGCTAAAGGAAGCATTCATTTTCTCAAGAAATTTGCGAGACGATATATATATATATATATATATATATATATATATATATATATATATATATATATATATATATATATATATATATATATATATATATATATATATATATATATATATATATATATATATATATATATATTATAAAGTATTTCTGTTGGTGTGATGTGACTGATGACTCAATGGACGGCCTTTTGTGATTGAAATGTTACTGTTGGTTGACTGGGGAGCAGAAAACAATCCGCTGCCAGCCAGCCCAGTTGAACGAACTTTGACAGTTGTTGAGGCCGAGTTGTTTTAGTTGTGTTAGCCTGGACCCAGGAAGTGTTGAAGGACTTACAACGAATGCCATTCAAGTAGACACTCCACTTTGCCTGTGTTTGTCAAAGCTGCCTGGAAGGGGGCAGACAAAAGCGGGAACTAATGAATAACTGAGCTATGTGAAAAGTTTGTTATTTTAACGCTAAGTCAGCTCATTTGCCAAACTTCTACAATGGTTGCCCAAACACAAATTATTGACCAATTTGAGTTAGAGTTCACTTTCTGGATGTTTCTTGAGCGGTAAAATTAACGGAAAATTAAATATTTGTGATTCGTCTGAAAGTCACATTCGACTATTTATTTATATTTTTCAACTGAGAAGAGAACAAACTCTTTCCCAGCAATAATATGTATAAAGGGGTATAAATGTGAGTTTCACCCTTCGATAGGCTTAAGCAGCGGGCGGTTACTTTGTTTCCGGCTTAAGATCTGTTGCAAAATCCTTATCAACAGGCCGCACAAACTGTGACGGAAATTAAAAATATTTATATAGACATTATATATATATATATATATATATATATATATATATATATATATATATATATTTATCTCGAGCTGCAGACATTCCGAATTCGTTATTTTACGAGCATGGGCGTCTTAGTTCTTCTACTTCTACTGCTTGAACTGTATAACTAGGAGACCACAAATCTAAATTACGAGAACAGTGCAGTAAATCAAATGCGAGAGGGCAGCCAACTTGAAAGGGAAACCCAAGACCGACCACAGCGGACAACAGCAATGAGCAGATTGGGGCAAGGTATAAATTAAGAGCGGCATGCGGCAAACGAATTTCGACTTGTAACCCTAGAAGTGTGGCCAAGTAGATGGAGAGCCAACCGACGCGACGACCGACGACCGCATTATAGCGCCCTCGGGGGATGAATTGTCAGGGCCACAGTCGAGGACTGTCCGCCTTGGACGTGGACGTCGACGTCAACATGAACGTAAATGTTTTGTGCCTCGCCTCGTTGCGGATAGCAGTTAGCCAACTTTTACTTACTTGCCGCTGCATTCTTGTTTTTTGTAATTAGCCATAATTCACTTGCCTAGGCCAAGACAAAATGAAGCATAAAATATTTACGCGCTGCCCCGTCGACCACCGGAAATATGCAATTTGACGCAATTTGCATTCAGAACCAAGACATGGCTGCAGCAAAGCAAAGCCCTAAAACCCACAGCCAAGTGAAGTTATCCCTCTATCTATCTCTCTCTCTCTCTCTCTATCTCTTTCTATCTCTGTGTCTGTGTGTCTCTGCCTCTGTTGCCACTCTTGGTGGCACGTGGTTGCATTAGGTGATGCAATCATTTCCGCTTTTGCAGATTACAAAATACGCATGCCAGAAATCAATTTCCGTTTTCAAGTCATATGTTTCGTTGGTCAAGCAAGTAGCTTTAGTTCAACTGGAGTGAGCTCTGGCTATCAGTGTGGATTGCTGCTTAGTAGCATATATACATACTCTATATAGTACGGAATAATATTGTTTCTTCTATCCAAATTTCAATCAAATGGTTCTTAGCCGCTTAAAACAAATCACAAAATATCAGAAGCACTATCCCAGTGGCTATTCCACGTATGTATCACTTTGTTTACATTCAATATAGACTTTATTTAATATGCAAATTGGAAAGAGATGTGGCTTAGTGTATAATATAGCATAATAGTCGAATAGAATAATCGATAGGAACTGTTACTGAAAACTACTTGAATTGTTAGGGAGTAAAGCTTTATCTGGTCGCGGCGACCTCTTTTGCAATCTTGACGAATTTTGACATATGCCTTGATGGTTTGTCTACTAAATGCTGTATTGATTGGAGCTGGAATCATTACAATCACAGCTGTAAAACAAAACCCTGGGCATACCCACACACACTTACTCAAACACAACGTCACACAAACCACACATATAAAGACACATACACTAGAGCTCCCACGCCAAGATGTTTATCGCGAAACCACATCTCCAGCTACTCCTCGCATAATAGCTTCCAGTGATGTTGTTGTTGTTATTACTGTCGTTGTTGTTGTTGGCATAAACATTTTCTTTTCATTAATTTATAACGCATATTTTTATTGAGTGGCAACTCACGAGACGCACGAAGGGGATTTGTTCAGGGCCATGAAAATTGCTTTGGAAAAATTGCACACTGCCAGCAAGGGCCCAAAACTTAGCTGTTAAATAGAGACAATGTTGAGAGAGAGGGAGGGGGAGATGGGAACGTTTTAAAATGTGCGAGAATGTGCAGCAAAGTCGTAAGTTGTCTTGTGGCACGCTTCAGTTGCCACAGGGAATTTCGAATAGAATACAAAAGTTTTTCTTCATGTTTTTAAGTATTTCACCCATGCGGCTTTTTGCATTAACAAATACGTTGCCTGATAAGCCTCAAAACGGAAACCTCTTTATAATTATATCTGTTATATATACATATAATTACTAAGGCAGAGATACATAAAAGAGTTAGAAAGTTGCAGTCGGGCGCTACCGACTGCAGAATACTCTTTCATATACATATATATATATATATATATATATATATATATATATATATATATATATATATATTTGAAAACTCACTATATAGTCTGATCACATTTGCCACCCCCCTTGTGGACGTCAATATTTATATGATCGTAACAGTAAATCAGATTCGATTCGATCCCCAATGTGCGCAGATATTTGTGCCGTAGCTGTACAATTACATTAATTGGATTGGATTTGTTTATCTGTAGCCCAATTTCAACAATGTTTATCAGGCAATTTCATTACGTAGTCCTTCCTTGACATCTAATGATAGCCTTAATTCTTTGATCTGTGGCGCTCATCTAAGCTGTCAGTGCATACTTTGCACACACGCACACACTAGACACCAGACACAAGATACTAGACACTAGATACTGTGTACCCGCCACGGTCTGTTGATGCTGATGTTGCTGGAGTTCACTCAATACACTTCAGTCGACACTGCACTTATCGTATTTCTAATCATTATGCAACTCAATGGACGAGTGTTTAACTCACAGTGCCTCTATGTATTTCCGATTCACTTTGTGCAATCGGCTAAAAATCAAAGAGCTGAAAGCCAAGCTACAAACCGCAGACTGCCCAAAACCAGACGCGACGCTGGGAAGCTCTTCAGACTGTGCGGCACAGCCACTGATGTAAATGTGAAGAGCTTTTTTTTTTTGGGTGCTAAACTTTAGGAGACTAATTATAATTACATTCTAATTAGAAAAATTGCGTCAAAGCACTGAGGCACACTTTGCAACTGCTTCGCTGTGCAACTTAATAAGGAAATCAATTAATAGCAAACGATACAACAACAGCAACATCGACAACAACGACGAGAACTTTCTGTCTGTCTAATAGATTTTAAATTAAAGTTTGCCGGCGTCAACGTAGTTGGCCCGACATTGACTTGCACAACAAGACTTGAAAACTGCTAAAGATACAAAGATACAGATACAAAGATACAAGAACATAGATGATGAAGACGACGACGATGATGATGATGATGCTGATGCCATCATCATGGCAATGACTACATGGCAATGCACTCGAGGCTAACAACAACAGCAGCGACAGGGAAAAAACTTCCGTAGACAACGTCGTTTGGCCTGAGCCCGAGCCAAAGCCAATGGCAAACTCGAAGCGTCGCTCGGCCAGACAACTTTTCGAAGACGATTTTAAAATTAGAAAAGCAAGAAAAATATGCTAGAGTAACCAGAAAAAAGGAAAACCAAAAGGAGCTAAAGTACAAGCTTGACTAATAAATACCCTGAAAGTTAATCAACAAGAAATTTAAGAAATAAATTCCGCCATAATGAAAACTCAATTTCCTTAATTTTTATACCCAAAACCTGTGGAAAATGGGAAATCAGCACATAACGATTTTTGTGAAAATGTATGTAACTGATAGAAGGAGGCATGGCAGACCCCATGACTTATATATATTGACGAGCTCAATGAAGCCATTGCGATTGTCCGTCCTTTTGACGGCAACGATCTCGTAACCCACAAAAAATTGATATCTGAATCGATGTACATTAGTATATACCATACGCTATACGAAATTATCGCTTTATTTCGATAACCCATAACATTCCCCTACAGTCGATAAATATCGATACGTTGGCTTCCCACAATATAGACGACACATTGCAGCCCAAACGCAGTCGCTGCATCAACTGTGCAGTTATCATAGAGCGTGGCTTAGCGTGTGGGTGCGTATGAGTGAAAACTTAGTGAACTTATACTAATATTTAACATAAAATTATAATATTAAAACAACTTATGAGATTTTTCGACTATGAAAATTTGTGTGCCTTGATAAAGTTAAGCACCAATGAACAGGCTTAAAATCAAAAGAAAAAGCCAAAACCAGCTGTGCAAATCTTTATAAGCTTATGTAGTTAGGTAAAATTTAAATTTTACATTTAATGAATATAAATGAAAATTAATAAATTCTAGATATAACATTAGGAAATACAGCTGTGTTAAAGAAACTAGTAGTGCTGCACTATGTAAAAGGCTTTCCAATTTGGTTCAGATTATGGCTATGGATATTAATATTAATTGTTAAATCTACCTGTATAGTCTATCTTAGGAATTCGATTTTAGAGTATCGTAGACGAGCGAGCGAACATATCAAATAAACAAATCGCAAAGAATACACATCACATCAGAGTTTTAAAAAACTGATGCTTTAATTTTAATTTCCAGTCTATTACACCCTAGTCTCTGCTTGTTTTGAAAGGGTATACCAAATGGAAAATGAAAATAAAATTGTCTATCGTAGCATTCTTGCACTTGTGTCTACTGCTCGTACATTTGTGAATATAACAAGCAGCATTTGGCTGGGGAATACGCGGCAAATAATCTAAGCTGATGAAGCGAGACAGAGCGACAGAGAGAGAGAGAGAAAGGGAGAGGAAGGAGAGATGGGGGACGCATAATAAGGTGAGCCGCCGCCTGGGGCCAATGCAAGCGAGCAGAGCAGAGGCAATCAAACAACTGAAGCATGACAACTCGATGCCAGGAGCAAGTAGATGCTGTTATGAGTGGATTCTGCTGCTTATAGAGAAGGAGAGAGAGAGAGAGAGAAGGAGAGAAGGAGAGAGAGAGAGAGAGACCGAGAATGAGAAAAGGAAAGGGTAGCCGATCCCCCGGCGACCCGTACTCTGCCACACGTCGTTGACGAACGACGACAAACGGCACATGACATACAAATTAAATAAACAAAATTATGAACCACGGCGTATGCGGAGGTCCCCTCCCGTCCCGATAAATGAAATGTGTCTGAGGAGTTTTAGTTAAACCAGAAATGGAGACAGCGGCTCGAAGGGAAGTAGGGTGAAGAGGTAGTGTGTGGGGCAATACAAATCAAAATAAACAATGTGTGCTGCTTGATTGGGGGCATGCAATAAATATTGTTTCCCGAATTGTTGTATTTGTAAGATAAACAATGAAGGGAGTTTTTATACTATTTCACGTAGTGATATAGTATATTGGTTTTGTGCAATGTCCGTCATGCTGTCCGTCCGTCTGTCCGTCTGTCCGTCTGTCCGTATGAACGCAAACCATTTCGACGCTATTGAAGCTAGAGACTTGAAATTTGAAATATATACTCGTGTATACCCTCGTCTGATAAAGTGTCAAGATTTTCCCGATACGCCCACTAGGGGCGTGGCAAATCGGAAAATGCATTTTCCTGTATCTCAGAAACACTACTTCTAGAAGGGCTAGAGAGTTGGGATTTTAACTGAACACTCATGTCGACGTCCCAAAATCAAAAAGCTATGGCGGATATATCTACGCCCATTGGGGGCGTGGCAAATCGGGTCAAACTGTATCTTCTACAGTTTTAAAGCTAGAACGCCCAAATTTGGCACGTGGGTTACTGTTACGATCCTATAAAGATCGCCCAAAAAATTGTATGGCCACGCCTACTAGGGGCGTGGCAAATCGGATCTGAATATATAGTGATTTTACTAGTTTCGTTATATTTTGAGCACTATTGATGCTAGAGACTTGAGACTTGGTATATATACTCGGGTTAACATCCCACGACCGATAAGCTATGGCGGATATATCTACGCCTTCAGGGGGCGTGGCAACAAATATCAGCTTATATCTCCCACAGTTTTAGTGCTAGAAGCTTCAAAATTGGATGCTAGGTTACTAAGGGCCTCCTCTATCGATTCCCCAAAAATTATTGTTACGCCCCAAAAGGGGCGTGACATACAGAAAAATACCCTGTAATTTTCGCATTTTTCGAATGTAAGCATCCAAACTTTACAGTTATATTCTTAAACGCCCACTCTATGCACATGCCAAAAATTATTTGTCTACGGCCACTGGGGGCGTGGCAAATCAAAACTGAAACATCTGCAGCTTCTGAGCCAATAACGCGCCACATAATGACTTTGTGACCTTTGACCTTGTCTTTTGATTTGCCAAATTATATATATGTGTTAGAAAAGAATATTTTATTAATACAAAATAACTAAATAAAGAAAATGTAACAAAAATATCAACATGACCGCACCGGGGTTCGATGCCACACCTCGCCAACGAACTTATGTATATCACATTTTCAGAGTTGCCCCCTCTCTCATTTTGAGAGCTGCCACCTCTCTTATTTGGAGAGATGCCACATCTCTCGATTTAGGTGCGTGTTCTTGCTAAGGTAAGGCAATCGAGATAAATCGAGAGAGGTGGCATCTCTAAGCTTCGATTCTAATTGAAACTGTCTGGCTACCTCCAATGAAAAGTTTTAATCTGCAGCTAATTTGAGCGGCGACAGTGGGGATTTAAGGTTAAATTTAAAAAAAATGTAATGTGATAGATGCCCCTGTGTGCTGTTGGGGCGTGAAATAGTATTTCGCTGTGGGTTGCGTCCGACAGCAACGTTCTTACTTGTTATATTTGTCTATGCCGAATGCCGCCGGCAAGTGCTGAGCGTTGAACAGGGGAAGACGGAGACGCCTAAGCCTACAATTGATATGATAGCTGGGCACAAAGTGGGGCTAGTTTTGGGGTCCAATTGTCGGCCCCAGTTGGGCAAGTGCATTGAGCTGTTAAGTGAAAAGCAGTGGAAAGTCGAAAGCAAACATGGACATGGAACACGCACACACGCGTACATAGAATTAATTCACAAGGATCTCTGATTGACAATGAAATGGCCTCAAGGAGCATATCGTATTACGTATGATGGCTATTTTGTCAACCAACTGCAATTGATTTGAGCACTCAATACACTTGTCGATTTACATGTTTATTTGCAATGAATAAGTCTAGGAGCTTAACTTGCCATCTGCGCACAATATAAGCCCAATTTGCTTATGCTGAGGCTAAGAATTGTTAAAATCTACTTGATGTGAAATCAATTGAGAAGTGAGCATTCAAATGGGGGTTCCTCTTAGACCACAGACCACACCGAACTAATCAGTTAGTTTTATATATTAAAATCATATTTGAAGCAGATCACGAGTGAGAAGAAGAAAGCAAATGAAGGAAAAAGATTGAGAACAAAAGTGAAACCGAGAGTAACACGGAAAGTTAAATTAAGTGAAACAGTCCATTTAGCTTGTTCGCTTAGTTCGAATAACCTTTCTCCGCCCTTTGCCAACATTATTCTAAACAAGAGAGTTGGCTACCGTCTGCGCCAGCTGATTGTTGTTCGTTTGTTCCGATGGGCCCTCGGGCATTAAATACACTTAATAATATTACAATGGAATTCAATGAGCAGCCCACCCCCCGCAGAATTAAATCAAAGCCAACTAACGACTGCAACTACAGCAGATACATAAATATTTATGTGAATACGTATGCCTTTTTAATAGCATTCGTGTTGTTTTGTTATGCAATAATTGCCACGCCTGCTGCACTGCAAAAAGTAAAAAGAAAATTATATTTACAAATTTTATGTGCTCACATACACATACATATATACATATGTACACATATATGCACATATGCATATGCATGCATATATACATACGTATCTTATTACAATTTCAATTAAAAACTCATTTCATTTAGATGGCAGATTTTTAACAGCGCGCAGAAAAGTAAATTGAAGCGAAGTCTTCGTTCATTGAACTTTGCCTTTGAATAATGAAACAACAAAAATATTGCTCTCCCGACGTCTCAATACCCTATAATTACCAGAAAACTACTGCGATCCTAAAAGTACATGATTAAAGTTAACTAACTTTTCGAAGATACACCAGATATTTGTTAGCACAGATAGAATATGAAATTATTTGGAGCAACTGGAAAGATAGTTTGGTACATTTACAAATGTGGAATCATTCAGGCAAAGTTGATATAGAACAAAACCTGAAATTACATTAAAAATCCATATATATATATATATATATATATATATATATATATATATATATATATATATATAATATATATATATATATATATATATATATATATATATATATATATATATATATATATATATATATATATATATATATAAATTTATAATACATTTCTTTTGTATAGTAAACCCAACTGCTTTTAAATCGCTCCTAGCTCCTCAGCATATTTAGTAGACCCACAACGTGTAGGCTTTACAAACGGCAACAGTTGAGGCACAGTAGCTTAATGTGTGAGATGCATGTGTATATGCACTCATACGGTTGCCAACTGATTAGCATTTTGTAGCTGCCCGCCCTCAGCGTCGCATTGTATTAATAAAAAGAATTTTTTATATTTTTTTTGCGTTCATAAAAATAAAAAAATAAAACACGCGCCAGGCGAAATGCAATTTAAATTTTAATACGCTGGCTTTTAGTAAAAAAAATTGTGCATACATGACAAATGCTGGCTGGCGGAAAACAGGCGGAAGAGCGGGAGGGTGTCGCTGCAGACGGGGCCCAGGGACTGGCCAATTGCATGCGATTGCTGCCAATCTGTCGTTGCCATTGCCATAGCCAAAACATGTGACCGAGCCCAGAGCTCGCACCCAAAAGCACAAACCTCAAGCCTCAATACACGCACTACCGTCCAATATTTTCCTCTTTTTTTATACCCTGAACCCATTGAAAATGGGAATTCAGGGTATAACGGTTTTGTTGAAATGTATGTAACAGGGAGAAGGAGGCGTGGCAGACCCCATAAAGTATATATATTTTTGATCAGGGAGAGTAGCCGAGTCGATTTAACCCTGTCCGTCTGTCCGTCCGTCTGTCCGTATGTATAAACACGTCGTTCTCAGAACCTATAAGAGCTAGAGACTTGAAATTTTATGTAGGTTCCTGTATAGCACGAAAAGATCGAGTTTGTTAAAAAAATGGATAACTGTCTTAATTTTAATGTTATCGATTAAAAACGAAATCGATGCTCCGTTATATAATTATATACAATTCATCTTTATAGCTAGAGTCTTCAAATTTTGCATTTAGTGTTATTTGGGCCTTACACAATTTCGGTTTTTGTTAAATTTTGGATGCCACGCCCCCTTCGCCTCAAATTTATAACTCCCGTATATCAAATACTAGAGACTTGTGCTTTGGCACATACATACATATGGATGACATGATCACGCCCAATAAGTTTGATCAATCGTTACTCTAGAAAAAAAGTTATTAAACATTTAATTTCCCATAGCATTGCCATGCAAACAGCAGCGTTTGTGTGTGTGTGCGCCTGTGCGTGTGTGTGTATGTTTGGCTTGCAATGAACATGCATATACATATGAATATAAAAGAAACGAAGAATGCTTGGAATAGCGGTTCTTCGCAGGGTTCAGGGTATACCCTAGTCGAGCGGTCTCGACTAGAGTTTTTTTACTTGTTTTAAGGTCGTGTTTAATTTTTTTTTTTTTATTTTCATTTTGTGTGGCTGTGCCGACAAATGTCAAAAGGTGGCACGGCAGTTTGGCCACGTAACTCATTAAACGCAGCAAACAGACGACAATAACAACAGCACCAGCAGAAACAACAATAACAACAAAATTGTATCTCCATCTGCGAGCCTGGCTTACCAGATAATCGCATCCAACATCCAGCTCTAATATAATGAGACACGAAACCTTTGGGCACAATGCAACAATATATATATAAACAGGCTAATGCTAGCGATAAGATTGCCATGTAAATTGCTTGGGCTTATTTACTTAAAGTCCTTGATATTGCTTTATCAAGTGTTACATGACATTTTATGTCCGTTATAGTCAACTGATTTGGCTTATATTACTGTAGTAGTATTTCATATTTCACTTCCCTATGTTGCCTATCGATTGAGTTGCCTATGGGTAATATGCAATCATAACCAATGGCTGAGTTAAGCCAGCATCGACCAGCATCTAACTATGAACCAACTGTTTGTAATTTTCTACAAGACTTTGTGAACAAATATAGCGAGCTTAGGAGAATTACGCTTTCATTGCAACAGAAGAAAGAATGCTTTGTGGCAGCTGCTTGTCGCAGGCGTTACATATGGCAAGAACAGCTAAACTAAGAGCTGCTGGACTTTATCTAAGTGGAATTTGTAACTTGAAGTGTTTTGAACCGCATTGCTACGTTTCTCTTTCTCTCTCGCTCTCTACCACATCAGCTGGTGCTGCAGCTTGTGGCACGCATTAATCATGGCAACTTCGCCAAGTCAACGTTGTCGCGTCACCATGCAAATCCAACAAACTGTCAGTAACTGTGCCGCTTTAAGCGCTCTTATCCTTGCCGACGACTCTGACTCGGTTTTTTGTATATTTTCCCAGCTTCCTGTTGCTAAATTTCCTGACTGCGTTTCCCGTTCATATGAGATTTTTACTCGGAGTCAAAGCCAAAAACCAAAGCGAGTCACATGCAACATCCGCTTCTTTTTTGAGTTGCTTGCTTTTCCTTTTCGTTTGCTTTTTGGTTGTTTTTTTGCATTTTGTCTTTTTTGCATATTTCACACGGCGGCCAAGTGAAAAATAGTGTAATTTGCAGCACAGCCGCGTCGCCGCTCAAATATGCAACACGGAGCCAAAGTTAATTTGTAGCGACGGCAACACAAGCTATTAGCAAGCTCCAAGTGGTGCCACAAAAACAGCAGAAGCAACGGAGAAGCACAGCTGCAGCAGGTGCCAGGGCATTCCTTGCTGCAACAGCAACAACGGCGGCAGCAGCAGCAACCACAACCCGGTTTTAAGCTGTTCAGGGCTTCCGTGGCTTGCCTTTGCGACGCTGCGAAACGTGCACAGGCCTCAAAGGCTGGTATGCTGTTCGCGCAAAATGCATGCAAAATTCGGTTTTAATGTCTCTCACCTCTTAGCTTAGGGTTTAATGCAAGTTTTTTAATAAAGACATCTCACATGTATGACTATCAATATAGACTAACATTTGTGAATAAGATATTTCATTAGTTTTATAAGAGCCCATTACATTACACAATAAGTGTGGCATCGCAAACAAAACGGATGAATATTAAATTAAATAAACGTTTCTTCTAACTAAATATCATAAAATGCGGTCACATTGACTGACTTTGATGGATGATAGATTTTTGGTTTTCGTAAATTCCTTTTCGCACATTGTGTTGACTAGAGCTTTTAGAGCGCTCACATGGTATCCACATCATGAATAACAGAGCAGCTATGTAATGGGCATAATTTTAGCTAAGCAAACAATGAAAGTACGGTATTATTAATAGCCATTAGTTTTAAGGCTTAAAATTCGAATAAATACGTTTACTTATACTTTACTTATATTAAAATATTGAGAGAACATTTCATCTTTACCTCAACTTCAACCTAAGAATCTATTTAGAATTCTCCCTAATCATGACAAAATATTTCATTATTATTAAGACGATCTTACAACACCTGGCTAAACAATGGGGGAACTATTTGCGCATGGCAAAAAGCTATGAGCTGCATATGTCGCTTGATGTTGAAACATTTACGGTTACTATTGCCCCTACTCAGCGAAATGTGTGCGTGCGTATCCGTCGGATACTTTAGCACGCAGTGTTTGCAAGTTGAGTATGTGAGTATGTGTGTGTGTGCGTGTGTGTGTGTGTTTGTGTGTGTGTGTGTGTGTGTGCGTTGTGTGCATTCATTCTATCAGTCTTTGCCCCTCTGTCCGGTCTGTGTGTGTGCATTCAACATGTCATGAATGAATAATTAGCCAGGGCTTCGTGTGAGAGCACACCCCACTCACACACTCATCTGCCCCCTTTGTCTTTCCCTATCGCTCTTCCTCCCTCCCCCCCCCCCCTCTCTCTCTCTCTCTCTCTCTCTCTCTCTCTCATGCACACTTCGCATGCAACTAACTAGAAATGCAGCCTATGAAAAAGACTTGGAAATTTTCTACTTAGCTGCACTACCGCATCTATTAATTTAATTTGAACTAGTTGAGTTGCCGTTTCATCAGTGTCTGCTGCTTTGGCTACTTCATCCAGTTCTACAGCTGTTATCTCTATAGCAGCATACGATATCTGCAATAATTTCATTTGAGTTCATTTCGTAGCTCATTCAAGTAATAGATTTATTTATAGATTTAGATTTACTTGTATATATGAGGCGTACGATCGTCTTTCAGTTTATAGCCAATGATAACTATATCAAATAAGAACAGTCACCGCTAAATAAAATAATTTTAAATAAAAAAACTGTTCTGTATATAAAGATATTTGAACATATGGGGGAAGTGAACAGTTTTCCCATTCACAAAACATAAATGTATATAAAATGCATTGCTTATAAAATGAGATAAATTGGCTATGAGTTACAAAATTAACCGTTTGTCGATTAACTTACAAAATTTTAGCATAATTGATTTATAAAAAGTTTCCTTTCCAAACAACTTCCTGTTTTTTTGTGTGTTATTTAAATTAACCAGCATTTTAACGGTTTCGTACCATAAAAACTCTTTTTGAAGATATTTTTATCGTAGTTGAGCTGGCCTACCATATTAGCACAATTTAAGAACAATACTATGATAGTGAAGAATGGAGAAGTCATAGTCTTTCACAATGATCTAGTATTCTACAAAATTCCTGCACAGCAACACCAGACGAGCAACTACATATAGAAGATATCTGTAGGATACATTTTTCTGAGTCGAGAGTATTCGATCTTCGTTATGCAGCAAATTATTTGTCTTCTTGTTTACATATAAATGAATCTATTTATTTATATATATATATATATATATATATATATATATATATATATATATATATATATATATATATATATATATATATATATATATATATATATATATATATATATATATATATATATATATATATATTATGTGTGTATATATATATATTTTTTTTTAACCTCATCCCCCACTACACGACCAGCTTATGCATATTTATAAAGTGCAGTCAGTATATGTTGGCACTGCTAAAAGCTGGACAAACTCTGGGGACTACACACACAAATAAAGAGACCGAGAGGGCGAGCGAGTAGGAAACAGCGACTCTTTGGCCATTAACGGCGCTTTACGCATTCCTCTTCTTTATTTAACCGGAAATGCAAACATTTATGCTTTCTGCGCTACTTTATCTTTTTATTAACTCTCATATATATTAATGCATATTCGTAAAACAGTTCAAATGCTCAACTGATGAATGTTTCTTTGTAAATGAATAATGCTTCCTGTGCACTTGATGCATGGATATAAATGTAAATAGTACCCCCTAATTTAGCAATCAGCAACTAATTTGCGGATGCAATAGATTTTACGAATACATCGAGGTGAACTATATATATGCCTTTAGAATTAGTGATTAAATGAACAGAGAAATCACTACAGTGCATTGGACGAAGCTAGAATACCTTTATAACGATATAAATAAGTAAGAAAACTCTAGTCGAGACCGCTCGACTAGGATATACCCCCAACCCTGCAAAGAACCGCTATTCCAAGCATTCTTCGTTTCTTTTAATAAGTAAGGCCCAAATAACACTAAATGCAAAATTTGAAGACTCTAGCTAGAAAGATGAATTAGATAGAATTTTATAGCTTAATTTAGATTTTCGTTTTTAGTCGATAACAATAAAACGATAACAGTTATCGAATTTCTGAAACAAATTCGATCTTTTCGTGCTATACAGGAACCTACATAAAAAATTTCAAGTCTCTAGCTCTTATAGGCTCTGAGAACGACGCGTTCGTACATACGGACAGACGGACATGGCTATATCAACTCGGCTTGTCTCCCTGATCAAGAATATATATACTTTATGGGGTCTGCCACGCCTGCTTCTGCCTGTTACATACATACGCCTTTCAACAAAAACATTCCCATTTTCAATGGGTTCAGGGTATAAAAAAATCAATCCTCAATGGTAAACTAAATAGCGTGCTATTTCGTTAGCAAAGAAATGTAAAGTTCAAGCGAATTATAGTTGGGCCCAACCGACTGCAGAATACTTATTCACGGTAAAACCGCGTAAGTAGTATATGTATATATACAAATTCAGACGTTATAGCTCTGAAACTGTAAAAGGTACAGCTTTTCCAAATTAATCGCGCTCCTAATAGGCGTAGATATACCCCCTTTTGGTCTAAGAGTGTTGGAATTTGCAGTCCAACCGTCAGTGTTTCTGAAATACCAGAATATACATTTTTCGATTTTCTCCGCCCCAAGTGGACGTATCATGAGCATTTTTACACTATATGTTCAAAATGTCAAATATATAGCTTACATAACGTTCAAATGGTTTGCGTTCGGACGGACAGATGGGCGGACAGCAAAACGGATATTGCACAAAACCAATACCTTCATCTCACTTTCGTGAATTGAGTGTTGGACTCCAAACATTCAGTGCTTATTTTACATATATTACATATACAGGACACATAAAATACAACATTTGAAGACCCTACCTCGAATGATGTTAAAAAAAAAAACAAGATTTTCATAAATAAAATATACAATCTTTAAATTAGATTATCACCAAATCTATTAGGCTAGCTCATTGAAAAAACCCCTCTAATAATAAAATACTCAGGAACATTTTCTTTTTCATTCATAATTATCATTCAGATAAACGTGTGTTAAAAACTAAGCAAATTGATACAGTTCCCAACTTTATACTGCCGCATTTATAGATTTCTTGAAACTAAAATAAATTTGCAGAGAAATCAATAAACATAAACAACGCTTACCGCATAGCATTTTAAATTATTTCACACGTCTTCTCGTGTCCCTGGAAGGCATAAAAAAGAAAAGAAAAGACAGCGCAAAGCAAAGAGTATAAAAAGCTGTCACCGTTTACATAAATTTCGTCGTCTATCAATAAATCTAGCGAGAAATACATATATTCAAACCAATTTGTGTAGCTGTTGCTATAATTGCGAATTGAAACAATTTCTATTTCTATTTCGAGGTTTTTAGTTTTTATACTATTTCATGTAGTGATATAGTATATTGGTTTTGTGCACGTGGCTACTGTTACGATCCTATAAGGATCGCTCAAAAAATTTTATGGCTACGCCTAAGAGGGGCGTGGCAAATCGTATCTGAATATATAGTGATTTTACTAGTTTCGTTATATTTTGAGCACTATTGATACTAGAGACATGAGACTTGGTATATATACTCGGGTTAACATCCCACAATCAAAAAGCTATGGCTTATATATCCCACAGTTTTAGTGCTAAAAGCTTCAAAATTAAATTTTAAGTTACTGGGGGCCTCCTCTATCGATTCCCCAAAAATTATTGTTACGCCCCAAAAGGGGCTTTACAGTTATATTCTTAAACGCCCACTCTATGCACATGCCAAAAATTATTTGTCTACGGCCACTGGGGGCGTGGCAATTCAAAACTGAAAAATCTGTAGCTTCTGAGCCAATAACGCGCCACATAATGACTTTGTGACCTTTGACCTTGTCTTTTGATTTGCCAAATTATATATATGTGTTTGAAAAGAATATTTTATTAATACAAAATAACTAAATAAAGAAAATATAACAAAAATATCAACATGACCGCACCGGGGTTCGAGCCCACACCTCTACGCTCGCCAACGAACTTATATCACATTTTCTGTGTTGCCACCTCTCTCATTTTGAGAGTTGGCACCTCTCTCATTTTGAGAGATGCCATCTCTCTCGATTTAGGTGCGTGTTTTTGCTAAGGTTAGGGTTCTAAGCTTCGATCCTAATTGAAACTGTCTGGTCACCTCCAATGAAAAGTTTTAATCTGCAGCTAATTTGAGCAGCGACAGTGGGGACTTAAGGTTAAATTTTAAATAATATAATGTGATAGATGCGCCTGTGGGCTGCTGGGACGTGAAATAGTATTTCGCTGTCGGTTGCGTCCGACTGCAACGTTCTTAATTGTTTTCCTCTATTTCTTTGAAATATTCAAGACTACCTCAATACGAGTTTCGTTTGCCTAAATGAATTGGCAAAGAGAAGGTCGATAGGGGCAACAGGTAGAACAAGCGAGTGTGCAGAGCTATCGAGAGAGTAACTGAATGAGTTAGAGTGAAAGAGAGAAAGAATCATTTAGCATATTTTAGCATATATCAACAAAACTGAGAATGATACACTGGGAATGGGAGACAAAACAAAAACAAAACATATGCAGATACAGACACATATACACACACCTGCGCTTATCTTCGGCTCGCTCAGTTATTACGAAATGTGTTGTTGTTGTTGTTGTTATTGTTGTAGTTCATTAGCACTTGTCAGTGCCGGTTCCACTCTGACTACACACTTACTTCACCCCTGCTCTTCGCTCTTCATTCGCATACACCTTCTCTTTCTACAACCACGTTTTATTTTTGCGGTCGACAATTGTCACAGTGTTCCCTCAATGAAAGTTTACGATGCTTTGTAGTACGATTGTTGTTCTTCTTTTTGTTTTTATAGCTTAGATTAGCCCTGTTTCTTCTCTTGCTTTTATTTGTATTTTGAAAGTGAATTTCTAATAAGCTTATTTAAGCTTCTCTAACAGGCAACGAATTTTTTTTTTTTTTTAATTTGACTTATGTTTCGCATTCTACTACTTCAACTACTTATTCTTCTTCTATTTATAATTATTAACGAAAATTAAATGTATAAAGTGTATTGGTTTTGTCCGTTATGTTGTCCGTCCGCTCTTGAAGCGTGTATACCCTCGTCAGGTAAACTGTCACGATTTTCCCGATACACTTACTAGGGGCGTGGCAACAAGAAAATACATTTTTTTGTATGCCCATGAAGGTCGTGGCAAACCCCAAAAGTTAATATCTCTTACAGTTTTAGACCTAGTACATTAGCAGTGGTAAGTTTGGAAATTCTGTATTTTCTAAAATTTTGCAGCTATGGACTCTAAACTTTATGACTGTTGATGTCCCCTATTCACTATTCACTTCTCAAAAATTAGAAACTCTGGGTAGAGCTATTGTGGAGCTGGAAGCTGGGCCATGAATGAGTATTTCTCAGTAAGTGGCGCCCGACTGCAATGTTCTTACTTATTATTTATTTAATAAGAATAAAACAGCCAATTAACACATGCACCTTAGGCATTTTATGGCTGACAGCAAAATCCATAAAAGAGTAAGTATTTAAGTTGTCTCAAACCCGTTTTCGTGCTAAGCAAATGCAGAAATATTTTGAAACTGAATTCGATGTGCTTTAAATAGATGAATAGGTCCGTATGTGGAGCACAAGCATTTCAACATTGTATATTTGTTGTAGTTGGTTGAGCTAATACACATTGTTGAAGGTATATATTAAACGTATCAAAAACAACTAATAAATATATGAATGTTTTTTCCCTCTGTCAGCTAAGTTTTCAGTAAAATTCATTACAGTCTCAGGTAAGGTGCAGGTAAAAACTTTGCGTTATTTAAGATTTTTAAGTTTGTTGAATCACCTTCATTAATACTTTAAGTTTCTCGAGCAAAAATATAGAATTATACAATACCCCATCCAATACATATATCTCAATTTAAATTACCGAATTTTATTTAAATCAAATTACACGCACTCACAATTTTTGAGACAACCGAGAGCATGCACGCACCGATTCCCCAACAAAATAATACTATATATACTTGCATATAGAGCTATGCTCTATGACCCGCACTTCCCTAGCCAATGTCCACTACCCACAGGCAAAGCTTAGCAGGCAAATATTTGTATTTCTTTTATTATAAATTTATTTTTAGCTAATTTGTTGTCGTTGTTTTTGGTGTTGTAGCTTCAGAGTGGCGCGATCTTGCTTTTCCACTTTTATTTATTTTGCATTTTTATTTATACGTATTTAATTTGATGTGTCATTTCAAATCGCTGACGAGCCATCAAACGGGGGGCGTTTATTGTTGGTGCCTGCACTGGCGCAAGGTGAGCCGCCGCCGAGACGGTAGAAGGAAATATTGAATACTTCAATGTGCGAATTTCGGTTGTGTAAATATATATATATATATATATATATATATATATATATATATATATATATATATATATATATATATATATATATATATATATATATATATGTACGGGATGTGAGCTATACCTCCCATGTATGAGTTGTCAATTTCACCGAAGGTTGTTGACTATTCGCAAAAAAAAAAAACAACAAATTTGTGTTTGGCGTTTGAAGGTTCTTTTCACTGCATTTGGGCAATGAACTTGGCAGAAATCTGTTTATGTATCTGCATCTATATCTGTTTTGTATCTGAGTAGCTCGCTGCTCAAAGCAATTTCATTAAATTAATATCACTGCGATTTATTGCACTTGACACGTTCGCATTGAGGAAAGGTGTGTGAGAATATTTTCGGCGAAAATTATTTAAGAAAGATTTGCAAAAATAATGTGTGGAAGGCTACAAAATCATTAATATAAGTATTGTCTTCAAACGAAAATATATAAAAATAATGCTAACAGAAAATAAAATCAAGCAATTTATCAATCAATCATTCAATTCTTTGTGTTCTGTAATGCATGGCAGTACTCAACTCGATTGACGTGATTAAAAATTCATTAAAAGAGAATTAGATAGAATTTTATAACTTTTTGGTTTTAAAAGTGTAAACAAGTAGGAAAACTCTCCTCGATAACCCTGCGAATAACCGCTATTCCAAGCAATCTCCGTTTCTTTTATATACATGTGCGCTTGGTCTGCTATTTGTATGCCAATATTATGGGAAATTCAATGAAACTTGTTGGGCGTGATCATGACATCCATATGTATGTATGTGCCAAAGCACTCTAGTATTTGAAATGCGGGACTTACAAATTTGAGGAGAAGGGGTGTCGCATCCAAAAAGTTATTAAACATTTAATTTCCCATAGCATTGCCATGCAAACAGCAGCCAAAGAACAGCTGACGCAACGACTTGCGCTTGTGTGTGCGTGCGCCTGTGTATGTGTGTGTATGTTTTGCTTATGATGAACGTACATATGCATGTGTACATAAAAGAAACAAAGAATGCTTGGAATAGCGGTTCTTCGCAGGGTTCAGGGTATACCCCAGTCGAGCGGTCTCGACTAGAGTTTTCTTACTAGTTTTCTTTAGGCATATTAGACATGGAATTTGACTTGCCACCTACAAAGCTTTATAAACTCATACAACTTGATTAGAAATACATACTTCAGTCTGTAGCTCCATATTCACGAGCACATACATATGTTTCCTTCAGCGGTAATTTGTATTTAAATGAATTAGTAACTTCATTAAAGAAAAGATTTGACATGTGGTAAAATCATATCCGAACAGCAGCGCCCAGCGTTGCTTTGGATCGACCCGCATAAATATTACACTAGCTGTATACAAATATGTATTCTTTGCAAAGTGCTCATTTAGTCGAATGGCCCAGAGCGGTTGTAAAATAATTTAGAAATAGTTTTAAGCCGCTTCAGGGCTAAAAGAAACGAAAAAAACAAGCATTTAATAACAAAAGTAAGATGATAAAATTGTTTTGTTTGCCCACAAACCTAACACTAAACAAGTAAGAGTGCTCTAGTCGAGACTGCTCGACAAAGAGATCCCCTGAACCCTGCGAAGAACTGCGATTCCTAAGAGCCGCTAACATTCTCCGTTACTTTTATATGTATCTAGCAAGCAAACCATACACACACACAGATGCACGCACAAGAACACACACAGACGCACGCACCAACACACAATCTGCTAACTGTGGATTATGACTCATCAGCTTCGCTGCTGCTGCAAGACGCCGATAATATGAGATATTAAATGTTTAATAATGTTTTTTCTAGCCGAACGATTTTGATCAAATTTGTTGGGCGTGATCATGACATTCATATGTGTGTATGTGCCAAAGCACAAGTCTCTAGTACTTGAAATACGTGATTTAGCAATTTGAGGCGAAGGGGCAATTTGATGGCGTGGCATCCAAAATTTAAGAAAAACCGAAAATGCATAAGGCTCAAATAACACTAAATGCAAAATTTGAAGACTCTAACTATAAAGATGAATTAAATAGAATTTTATAACTAAATGAAGATATCGGTTTTTACTCGATAACATTAAAACGATTATAGTTATCGAATATTTGAAACAAACTCGATCGAATCGTACTATACACGAACTTCCAAAAAAAATTTGAAGTCTCTAGCTCTTATATCTTCTGAGATCGACGCGTTCAAACATACGGACAGACGGACAGACGGACGGACGGACAGACGGACAGACGGACAGACAGACAGACGGACAGGGCTAAATCGACTCGGCTTCTCTCCCTGATCAAGAATATATATACTTTATGGGGTCTGCCACGCCTCCTTCTGCCTGTTACATACATACGCCATCCAACAAAAACATTATACCCTGATTTTCCCATTTTCAATGGGTTCAGGGTATAAAAAGTAAGAAAACTCTAGTCGAGACCGCTCGATTGGGGTATACCCTGAACCCTGCGAAGAGCCGCTGTTCCAAGCATTCTTTGTTTCTTTTATATACACATGCATATGTACGTTCATTACAAGCAAAACATACACACACACGAACGCACACACAAGCGCCAGTCGCTGCGTCAGCTGTTCTTTGGCTGCTGTTTTCATGGCAATGTTATGGGAAATTAAATGTTTAATAACTTTTTTTCTAGAGTAACGATTTTGATTAAACTTATTGGGCGTGATCATGTCATCCATATGTATGTATGTGCCAAAGCACAAGTCTGTAGTATTTGATATACGGGAGTTACAAATTTGAGGCGAAGGGGGCGTGGCACCCAAAATTTAACAAAAACCTAAATTGCGCATGATCCAACTAACACTAAATACAAAATTTGAAAAGTCTAGCTAAAAAGTTGAATTAAATAGAATTTTATAACTAAATGAAGATATCGGTTTTTAATCGATAACATTAAAACGATAGTTGATATCGTTTTTTAACAAACTTGATCTGCGCACCCTATACGAGGATCTACATCAAAAATTTCAGGTCTCTAGCTCTTATAGGTTCTGAGATCGACGCGTTCACACATACGGACGGACGGACGGACGGACAGACGGACAGGGCTAAATCGACTCGGCTTCTCTCCCTGATCAAGAATATATATACTTTATGGGGTCTGCCACGCCTCCTTCTGCCTGTTACATACATACGCCTTTCAACAAAAACATTATACCCTGTTTTCCCATTTTCAATGGGTTCAGGGTATAAACAAGTAAGAAAACTCTAGTCGAGACCGCTCGACTAGGGTATACCCTGAACCCTGCGAAGAACCGCAATTCCAAGCAATCTCTATTTCTTTAATATACATAAGTATATATGTCCATTACGAACAAAACATACACACACACATACACAGGCGCAAGCACTCACAAGCGCAAGTCGTTGCGTCAGCTGTTCTTTGGCTGCTTTGCATGGCAATGCTATGGGAAATTTAATGTTTAATAACTTTTTTTCTAGAGTAACGATTTTGATCAAACTTGTTGGGCGTCATCATGTTATCCATATGTATGTATGTGCCAAAGCACAAGTCTCTAGTATTTGGTATAAGGGAGTTACAAATTTGAGGCGAAGGGGGCGTGGCATCCAAAATTTAACAAAAACCGAAATTGCGTAAGGCTTACATAACAGTAAATGTAAAATTTGAAGACTCTAGCTATAAAGATGAATTAGATAGAATTTTATAGCTTAATTTAGATTTTCGTTTTTAATCGATAACAAAAAAACGATAACAGTTATCGAATTTCTGAAACAAACTCGATCTTTTCGTGATATACAGGAACCTATATAAAAAATTTCAAGTCTCTAGCTATTGTAGGTTCTGAGAACGACGCGTTCATACATACGGACAGACGGACAGACGGACGGACAGACGGACAGACGGACAGACGGACATGGCTATATCAACTCGGCTTGTCATCCTGATCAAGAATATATATACTTTATGGGGTCTGCCACGCCTCCTTCTGCCTGTTACATACATACGCCCTCCAACAAAAACATTATACCCTGATTTCCCATTTTCAATGGGTTCAGGGTATAAAAACAAGTAAGAAAACTCTAGTCGAGACCGCTCGACTAGGGTATATCCTGTACCCTGCGAAGAACCGCCATTCCAAGCATTCTTCGTTTCTTTTATATACACATGAATATGTACGTACAGTACAACCAACACACTCACGCACTCGCACAGACGCACGCACACACAGGCGCAAGTCGTTGCGTCAGCTGTTCTTG
The DNA here is from genome assembly GCA_035047545.1 of Drosophila paranaensis. Taxonomy (NCBI): domain Eukaryota; kingdom Metazoa; phylum Arthropoda; class Insecta; order Diptera; family Drosophilidae; genus Drosophila; species Drosophila paranaensis. The sequence goes on along the minus strand of JAWNPL010000026.1, from coordinate 1,214,443 downwards.
GGCTTCTCTTTGTATGGCAATGCTATGAGAAATTAAATGTTAAATAACTTTTTTCTAGAGAAACGATTTTGATTAAACTTGTTGGGCGTGATCATGTCATCCATATGTATGTATGTGCCAAAGCACGTCTCTAGTATTGGATATACGGGACTTAAAAATTTGATGTGAATGGGGCGTGGCATCCAAAATTTAACAAAAACCGAAATTGCGTAAGGCCCAAGTAACACTAAATGCAAAATTTGAAGACTCTAGCTAGAAAGATGAATTAGATAGAATTTTACAGCTTAATTTAGATTTTCGTTTTTAATCGATAACAATAAAAAGATGATAGTTATCGATTATTTGAAACAAACTCGATCTTTTCGTGCTATACAGGAACCTACATAAAAAATTTCAAGTCTCTAGCTCTTATAGGTTCTAAGAACGACGCGTTCATACATACGGACAGACGGGCATGGCTATATCAACTCGGCTTGTCTTCCTGATCAAGAATATATATACTTTATGGGGTCTGCCACGCCTCCATCTGCCTGTTACATGCATTTCAACAAAAACATTATACTCTGATTTCCCATTTTCAATGGGTTCAGGGTATAAAAAAAAATACTTATAGTTTTGGGCAAAGCTATCAATTAGGAATGTTAATAGCTGTGCAGAACACGACTATATAGAGAAAGATACTCTTTGAGTATCTTTAGAGAGAGAAAGAGAGAGAGAGAGAGAGAGAGAGAGAGAGAGAGAGGGAGGGAACGAGATAAGTGACAGCGAGAGAGAGAGAAAGAGAGAGAAGACGGTTTAGAGAACTGTTTGCTTTTTTCTTCAACCAGGAAGTAGATTTAAAGCCGACCGAAATTTAAACTCTATTCCAGTTCAAGCCGCTGGCCTGACAGTTCATGTTAATTTCATGCGTTCAACAGGTTTACCCCCTAAGACAAACCCGCCATCAGACACACACGTCACTCCCCGTCTGCTCGTCACAACCCCTGGGTCCCATGTACAATATTTTACGTTAGTTTCAGTAATTTTTTCATTTCGCCACGCTAACTACCGCACAGCGTGCATTTAAGTGTCGCCGCCTGTGCTTGTAACTGAATCAGTGTTAAAACTATCTATGTATCTGTGTTTGAGCAGAAGGCATTTGCGGCAGCAACAGCAACCATCGAGTTGTCTGACGAGCATGCGAAACTGAGGCGGAGGCCTGACCGCATCTTCGGGCCTGGTGGAGCCTAACGTTTTGTTTTTTAATGGGTTTTTGTGCGCCTCGGGCCGAGCTGGGCCAGCACGGCCATGTATCTGGCAGATACTTTAGCCTAGCTCAGCTCTCATCTCAACTCAGGGCAACTCAACTCGACTTGGCTTCGCTCGCCATAGCATTGTGTTTAATTACAGTACGCCATGCGCTTTTGAATTAGTTTTAAATGTTGCAAACTCTTAACAATCCCTAATGCCTTAGTCAAAGCCGAAGCCGAAGAGCTGTAAACTTATACATGTCATAAATTATAGAAACATGCCATCTATTTAGCAGACCGCGTATCTATCGGGTAGGTAGAGCCTGATACTTACGTGTCACTGTCTCTGTATATGTATTTTGTGTTTATGTTTGCATTTGTATGTGTGTGTCTGCTTATTTCAGAGACCGTAATTACCCGTCGAAGGCATGTGGATCGGCTCTTAGCTTTCTTGCATCACCAAGCCTTAAACATAGAGTGTACGACTCTTCTGTACGATTCTAAAAGGGTCGCCAACAACAACTTCACAGATAATTGGGATAAGTAAAAACAAAAAACAAGACAGTTTCAATTAGGATCGAAGCTTAGAACCCTAACCTTAGCAAAAACATGCACCTAAATTAAAAGAGATGGCATTTCTCAAAATGAGAGAGGTGGCAACTCTGAAAATGAGATAGACGATTTTAAAGAAGGTCCGATTTTAAAGAAGAGCCGATTTTAAAGAAGATCTACGTGTCTACGTGTAAAGAGACTAAAACTATGCAACTTTTAAAAAAAATTGTAAAATACCCTAAAAACTAACATTTATGGTCAATATCAAACATAGTCAATTGGAAATATATATATACATAAGTAAAATGATAATGCTTATTAGGTTAGCAGCACTAAATTCCACTTTTCGTTATATTTCTAATGTTAACAAGTAAGAAAACTCTAGTCGAGACCGCTCGACTAGGGTATATCCTGAACCATGCGAAGAACCGCTATTCCAACCATTCTTCATTTCTTTTATATTCATATGTATATGTATGTTCATTACAAGCCAAACATACACACACAGGCACAGGCGCACACCCACACAAACGCCAGTCGCTGCGTCAGCTGTTCTTTGACTGCTGTTTGCATGGCAATGTTATGGGAAATTAAATGTTTAAAAACTTTTTTCTAGAGCAACGATTTTAATCAAACTTGTTGGGCGTGATCATGTCATCGATATGTATGTATGTTCCAGAGCATTAGTCTCTAGTATTGGATATACGGGACTTAAAAATTTGAGGCGAAGGGGGCGTGGTATCCAAAATTTAACAAAATAATGCGTAAGGCCCAAATAACACTAAATGCAAAATTTGAAGTCTCTAGCTAGAAAGATGAATTAGATAGAATTTTATAGCTGAATTTAGATTTTCGTTTTTAATCGATAACAATAAAACTATAACAGTTATCGAATTTCTGAAACAAACTCGATCTTTTCGTGATATACAGGAAACTACATAAAAAATTTCAAGTCTCTAGCTCTTGCAGGTTCTGAGAACGACAAAAACATTTTACCCTGAATTCCCATTTTCAATGGGTTCAGGGTATAACAAGTAAGAACGTTGCTGTCGGACGCAACCGACAGCGAAATACTATTTCACGTCCCAGCAGCACACAGGGGCATCTATTACATAATATTTTTTTTAATTTAACCTTAAATCCCCACTGTCGCCGCCTAAATTAGCTGCAGATTAAAACTTTTCATTGGAGGTGGCCAGACATTTTCAATGAGGATCGAAGCTTAGAACCATTACCTTAGCAAAAACACGCACCTAAATCGAGAGAGGTGGCATCTCTCAAAATAAAAGAGGTGGCAACTCTCAAAAGGAGAGAGGTTTTGTATTAATAAAATATTCTTTTCAAACACATACATATAATTTGGCAAGTCAAAAGACAAGGTCAAAGGTCACAAAGTCATTATGTGGCGCGTTATTGGCTCAGAAGCTGCAGATGTTTCAGTTTTGATTTGCCACGCCCCCTGTGGCCGTAGACAAATCATTTTTGGCATGTGCATAGAGTGAGCGTTTAAAAATATAACTGTAATGTTTGGATGCTTACATTCGAAAAATGCGAAAATTACACGGTATTTTTCTGTGTCACGCCCCTTTTGGGGCGTAACAATAATTTTTGGGGAATCGGTAGAGGAGGCCCCCAGTAACTTAGCATTAAATTTTGAAGCTTCTAGCACTAAAACTGTGGGAGATATAAGCTGATATTAGTTGCCGCGCCCCCTGAAGGCGTAGATATATCCGTCATACCTTTTCGATTGTGGGACGTTAACCCGAGTATATATACCAAGTCTCAAGTCTCTAGCATCAATAGTGCTCAAAATATAACGAAACTAGTAAAATCACTATATATTCAGATCCGATTTACCACGCCCCTAGTAGGCGTGGCCATAAAATTTTTTGGGCGATCTTTATAGGATCGTGACAGTAACCCACGTGCCAAATTTGGGCGTCTGATTTGTCCGATTTGCGACGCCCCCAATGGGCGTAGATATATCCGCCATAGCTTTTTGATTTTGGGATGTCGACATGAGTGTTCAGTTAAAATCTCAACTCTCTAGCCCTTCTAGAAGTAGTGTTTCTGAGATACAGGAAAATTCATTTTCCGATTTGCCACGCCCCTAGTGGGCGTATTGGGAAAATCTTGACACTTTATCAGACGAGGGTATACACGAGTATATATTGGAAATGGTTTGCATTCATACGGACAGACGGACAGACGGACGGACAGCATGACGGACATTGCACAAACCCAATATACTATATCACTACGTGAAATAGTATAATATCACTACGTGAAATAGTATAAAAAGGAAAATTCAACCCAGATGTTTCCGATTTTAGCTTCAATAGCGTGGAAATGGTTTGCCTTCATACGGACAGACGGACGTACAATATACTTTTACATTTCGTGAAAAAGTATAATAAGAAATAAATAAGTAAAACATAGTAAAAGAATACCCGATATTTATTTTTATGATGTGGATACAACGGGAAAAGTAGCTATCCTCTGTCGCATTTTTTTCAGCTGTGAGATGCGTTTTGATAAATCTCTTGAGACAAGAAAGCTTTTCATCTTGAGAACTAGCTCGCATAATATTTTGCAGGAATTGAACTATTTTAGTTTTCAGCTCCACTTAGTTTAAAGTTCCACATATTTCAGAAGCACGTGAATTCCATTCCGTATAATAAAACTTTTATCATATATCAATTCCTGTCTGAGTTCACAAGGGAGGATATACATATGTATCTTGCTTTCTTTGTTTATTACCTTTTGTTTGTAACAATCTCGTGCTTCAGCCCATCCCATATTGGAGAGGGCTCGAACTGTTTATCAGCCAGAAACATGGGAATTGCATTCTTCGGCATGACTCACCTATTTGCGAGCGTTTATTTATTTTTTACTTTTTTTTAACTTATTGAGGTAAGGTTCCCATTGTGATCTGTCCCAATCGGATTCTGATTGTCATAAACTTCTGCTTAAGTGCTGTGCATTAAGGCACATATCTGCATATATACATATATGAATATGACCACGCATTGGTGATTGCCAAGTTCAGGCCACAGTGTGAATTGTAGCGGCTCCACAGATCTCAAAAAGAAGAGTTTCTGCGCTGGAATCAGAGTGTTGCAAGACCTTGGAAAACACCTTACTGATTCGCAATTCGCTTCTTTTCTATATCAATGACAACCAAAACAGCATCAGGAACGTATACAACATTGCATAAATAATTTCTATAGATTGTTATGATTCATTCTATATAAAGATTGATATAGCACAGCAGTAGATAAACATGGCGAGAGCAATTGAAGAATCTATGAATTTATGTTCAAATAGAAACAAATTAAAATATTTGAAGTACAACATATTTATTAGCCCTATCATCATTTATGTCGATCTATATTTGCGACCAATATCAATTTCGAGTAACCATGTAATGTAACAATAACAAGTAAGGAAACTCTAGTCGATACATATGTATTATAAAAGAAACGGAGAATGCACGGAATAATTGTTCTTCGCAGAGTTCAGGGCATACCCTAGTCGAGCGGTGTCGACTAGTTTTCTTACTTGTTTTTATACCCTGAACCCATTGAAAATGGGAAATCAGGGTATATTGTTTTTGTTGAAATGTATGTAACAGGCAGAAGGAGGCGTGGCAGACTCCATAAAGTATATATATTTTTGATCAAGGATACAAGCTGAGTTGATATAGCCATGCCCGTCTGTCCGTCTGTCAGTATGTATGAACGCGTCGTTCTCAGAACCTACAAGAGCTAGAGACTTGAAATTTTATATGTAGGTTCCTGTATAACTGTTATCGTTTCGATAACTGTTATCGTTTTATTGTTATCGATTAAAAACGAAAATCTAAATTCAGCTATAAAATTTTATCTAATTCATCTTACTAGCTAGAGTCTTCAAATTTTGCATTTAGTGTTATTTGGGCCTTACGCAATTTTTTGTTAAATTTTGGATACCACGCCCCCTTCGCCTCAAATTTTTAAGTCCCGTATATCCAATACTAGAGACTTATGCTTTGGCACATACATACATATCGATGACATGATCATGCCCAACAAGTTTGATCAAAATCGTTACTCTAGAAAAAAATTATTAAACATTTAATTGCCCATAGCATTGTCAAAGAACAGCTGACGCACCGACTGGCGTTTCTGTGTGCGTTCGCCTATGTATGTGTGTGTGTATGTGTTGCTTGTAATGAACATACATATACATACATATGTTTTATAAAAGAAACGGAGAATGCACGGAATAGCGGTTCTTCGCAGGGTTTAGGGAATACCCTAGTCGAGCGGTCTCGACTAGAGTTTTCTTACTTGTTTTTTTAAGAGTAAATAAGAACCGTAAGATTTGTATTTAATTTTCAAACCAATTTGTAATAAAGTTCCCGAAGCTGACATTTTCTACTCTAAAATGATTTTTACTTAAGATTTTAGTATGCACAAACCCCACACACTCTGTTTTCGAATAGGAGTCTGGCCGAAATCTTAGGCAAGATTTATCTACCTACATATTATTTAAGCCGCAAACTCTACTCATTTCGCTTCAACTCTCACTCTCATTCGTCGAACTCTCCATTTCAGGAGCACCAGCAGACAACAGCCAACACAGCCAGCAACCAGACTGTCAGTTGTCACAGAGCTGCAACGAGTGTTCAGCTCTAAATGGAATGGATCTCAGCTGAAAAGTCTTAGCCAGAGCATTTTTACCACACTCGACAAATTTGATAGCCGTTGGCGTAAGATGGAAAGCCACAGAGACGGCTTCCTTCTGATGGTTGCAGCAATAAATTGGATTCCGGTGAATGTGTAATGTGCGCTCAAAACTTCCACAGAAACAACAACACTAACAACGGCAGCAGCAACTAGCTTTGGCTTTTTGGGGGCCCTTGTCAAACAGCAGTATATATATTTTCATAGGAAACCCAAGAGATGTTGCCCGGTAGACAAGCGTAGATAAAGACAAGGCGACATATGTAAAGCAAAAATTCTCAGTCCTTACCAAGAAACTGTCAGCATGCATACAGCATTTGCGCCCACTTTAGCCACACACACATACTTTGACACGTCCCTGCCACTTTTCGGACCGCCCCATTGAGTTGTAAATCCGCAGCACACAAAAGTGCTAACTTAATTATTTAGCATGGCAACTTGCACAACAGTTGGCAACAAAGAAAAGCCCTGGCCGAAATCGTCAGTCGCGAGCTTCAAGTTTACAGTGGCTCACAGCTTATTTCGTGCAGGGGTGCAATAAAACTTTAACAGCGTGTACCCCTTAGACTATTGAAGATATCAAAAAAATTTTAATGCAGTATTATTTAGTAGTCATTTATAATATATTTAGGCACTTCATTGTTTTTCTTACTTATAAAATAATTATTAAAACTAAAAAAATTTAACATCAGTGGCTTTTCCTATGTCACAGCTTATTTCGTGCACTGCACTTAACTCTAAAAATTATTCTTAAAAAATTAAACTAGTATTTGATGCGGCCTCCCTTTTGTTTATTGACCTCTTTAATGCGTGTTTCCATTGAAGAAACTAATTTTTTTGTGACTTCAGGAGATATTTTTCCCCATTCTTCCAGGAGGGCATTTTTAAGGTCATTTTTATTGGAAATTGACCTTTTCCGGATGGCCATGTCCAATATTGCCCATAAATTTTCAATCACATTAAGGTCAGGAGACTGGGCAGGAGGATTGACCACATGTGGGCAATTCCAGATCAACCAGGACTGGACAACGCCGGACTTGTGTTTTGGGTCATTGTCTTGGTAAAAACGGAATCGACCCTCTAAACCCAATTTCTCCGCACTTTGAAGTAGATTCTCCTTTAAAACAGAAAGGTACATATGTCTGTCCATGTTTCCTTCGATAAAAACCAGATTTCCAACTCCCGAAGCCGCCATGCATGCCCAAACCATGACACTGCCACCGCTATGCTTCATAGTGGGTCTTAAGTTCTTATTATGAAGCTCGGTATTTGGTTTGCGCCAAACATATTGCATCCCATCCGACCCAAAGATATTGAATTTGGATTCATCGACATAGATTACTTCGTTCCAGAAAGAAATTGGGCGGGAAACATGATCCTTGGCAAAGTTAAAACGGCACTTCAGGTTTTTCGCATTTATGAATGGCTTTTTTCGTGCAACCCGGCCATTAAAATCCTGATCCCGCAACACACGACGAACTGTCTCTGCCGAACATTGTTTCCCCAGTTCTTTCTCAACATCCGATGCCAATTTTGGTGCCGATAATTTTGGATTGGCTTTAATTTTTCGCACAATAAGTCTCTCCTCGGCGTCAGTGAAAATTTTGTTCGGTGCTTTTCGGCCTTTATCTGCCACCCGATTTTTTCGAACAAAGCGCTGTATGATGTATTGCACTGTACTGGGACTCAACTGAACGATTTCGGCAATATTTCGCTGGAATTTGCCATTTTTGAAATGAGTTAGGACTAATTCTCGCATCTCAACAGTTGTACGTGGACTCATTTTTGTAATTCCCAATTAAACAATGTACTCAAGTGTGACCAGATCCACTATATCGAAAAAACTCTGAATAAACATGTATTTAATAGATAGAACTCAAAACCGTGACAAAAACACCGAAATTTTGGCAATAAAGACATTAAAAGTGCAGTGCACGAAATAAGCTGTGACATGGGAAAAGCCACTGATGTTTAATTTTTTTAGTTTTAATAATTATTTTATAAGTAAGAAAAACAATGAAGTGCCTAAATATATTATAAATGACTACTAAATAATACTACATTTAAATTTTTTTGACATCTTCAATAGTTTAAGGGGTACACGCTGTCAAAGTTTTATTGCACCCCTGCACGAAATAAGCTGTGAGCCACTGTACGTGTTTCGTTTTCAGAGAGCAGAGTATACGCGCGTTGTAATACCTGTCATGTGTGTCACCTCCTGTATTTTTATGAGAAATTAATCCCCTTCATGGAATGAAACATTCTAATTTTTAAATTGCTTTTTGGAATATTTTAAAATATTTATTTACCAAAAAATAACCCACAAATCAAAAGTATTCATCAATCTATCCACGCTATCTGATGTACATATCTGTATATATAGCTACTTATCATTCTATCAACTCATTTCTATATATAGCAAATTTTTGGTGTATTTTTTTGTTTTGAATAATTTTTAATGTTTTTGTTGCTATTTTTCTAATTTTTATTATATATTTAATTTAAGAATAGAATAAGGAAAATATTCTGCAAAGAAATAAATATGAAAAAATGTGTATTTCCTAATAGATTTTGATGTTAAAGTTGAACTTGTATGACTTTTTCCATTTTGCAAACAATTAATGGACAAACTGTAAATATATATTTATTAACAGACATAATTCTAGCTGATGCTGTGAGCGAGCATCGGATAGTCGAACATATTCGCCTACAAACTCACTTCTTTTTTGTTGGTATTTTACCTTTGTGTGCTTAAGTAAATTTTTTTCTCATTTTTCTTCGTTTTGTTGTTAAGTAGATTTATGCACGTCTAGTCTGAAATAATTTGAAACAAGTTTAAAAGGAATATGGGCAAATCTGCAAGAGGCAAGAGGCTAAAAGGTACAGCCAAATATACAGGGCTGCTGCCCAGGCTCTGCTAAAGCTACAGTTTCAGCTTCGACTTCAGCTTTCCCCTTCGACTTTAGATTCGACTTCAGTTCGTTTTCAGGCTCAGGTAGGTAAGTAGTAGGGCGTTGCTGACGAGCAAGCGGGCTAAAAAGAGACCTAAAACCTAAAGCCACACAGAAAACAACAAAAACAACATCAGCAACAACAAATGCGACGACGAGCACATAAAAACGCCATGAAATATATAAAATATACAACAGCAAACACATGTAGACGTCGTCATCGCTGTTGTTGGCTTTTGTCGACGTGCCAAAGATACAGGTAAAAAGATACAGATACAAATGTATCTGCCCGCTAAAATACCTGACCAAACTGCAATGGCCCCCAATAGTCTTGCTGTTGCTCTGGCTGCCGTGACATTGGCAAAGTTCAAGAGCTGCCCGAAATAAAACACACACACCATACGCACACACTTATGCACACTCACACGCACACACACACTCACAGAGCGTAGAGCCTGGAAATGTATGAAACATCACATAAAATCCAACACTACACGACGCGGCCTCAGCTCTTCTTCATACTTGGTCTTGGGCTACTCTTCACGCTGTTTCCACGAATTTCTCACTTGTTCTTGTTTTTGGCTCAGTTGATTATGATGAGGGATTAAGAGCAGAGTAGTCGCGCTTTTGAAATAGCTATAGAGGATGCACTCAGGCAAAGCGCAGCCATCAGATACATTTAGTACTACATTTTTATGACACAAATTACATTTGTTAAAAAAAAACCTTCCTCTTTACTGCCACCAATTGCGTCTTGGGTTCTTTGCGGTTTGTTGAGTATCGAATATTACGAAGTTAACAGAGAGTGAAGAAAGCTGGCCATAAGTAAATTCTCTGTCTGAGTAATTAGTTTATATTTCAGAATGTTAATATGTCCATCGAACAATTTGGAGATATATTATGCAGAGGGCCCTTTGTAACTCCTTTTTATGGTGGGATAAACGTGTTGAAGCTATGTATTATTATGACTTCTGTAACTCGTTCAATCTCATCACCTATCACTTAGAATATGTTTAATGTGTTCTAGAAGCACTCAGTTTAAGAAATTCCACTACAGTTTTTCACACGTAAGGCTCACGTCGTTATAAACGGTATTTATTATTACCCGTTCGATCGGAAGAACTTAAGCTTTAATTTCATTAATTTCTATTCATTAATTTCTATTTATTTTGAATATTTCTTAAATTCTTTGTTGTATAAAATGTTATTCCATAGAACATGTGGCGCCATCTATGAACGAGCGGATGCACTGGCTGAAACCTACCCTCTTCTGAAAGCAATTGCCTATCTCTCGACGGGCAGACACCCTCATCAGGATAAAAGCGGGAACAGGAAAGCGTGTCTGCTGGCACAACCCTTCACAAAAAAGCAACTTCGGAGTTGCCTTTTTTGCCCACAGTAGTTCTACTTGTTGTTCTCGTTGTTGTTATTGTTATTGCACAATTTTAATCAAGCGTAACGTGGGCGGTGCCACTCTGTCAAACTTTAGCAAATTGAGTAACCCCCACAGTTACACAGATACAACACCGCTTCTTGCAATGTGTAACTATAATATATATATATATATATATATATATATGGATGACTTTACAGATCCAGTCGCCATTCATATTTATTGAACGCTGCAATTGCATTGGTCAACGCCCCTCGAAACTGGACACAAAGCATATCTTAAACGCCATTTCGATAGTTGATGTTCTTGTTGCTATTATTATTATTGTTCTGAAGCTTCTTACACTCTTTCCTTTTGGATTTCACGATGCGTGACTGGGCATGGCGACAACAGTTTCCTTAATTACCTTTACTACTCATTTAAAAAGCTTTATGTTTTACTATTATTCGAACGACACATACACTTTTCAAGACCATATATCATGTAAATATTTTCACTTGTTCTCAATTTATTATAGTGAATAGAAAATACCATTTCAAATTCAATTTTTCCTATGAAACTTAACATTCAGCTATATTGAGGGAACCCTTTTGATACCCTGAACCCATTGAAAATGGGAAAAAAGGGTATAATGGTTTTGTGAAAATGTATGTAACAGACAGAAGGAGGCGTGGAAGACCCCATAAAGTATATATTCTTGATCAGGGAGAGACGAGTCGATTTAGCCCTGTCCGTCTGTCTGTCTGTCCGTCTGTCCGTCTGTCCGTATGCTTGAACGCGTCGATCTCAGAAGATATGAGCTGGAGACTTCAAATTTTTTTTTGGAAGTTCGTGTATATTACGATTTTATCGAGTTTGTTTCAAACACTCGATAACTATCATCTTTTTATACTATTTCACGTAGTGATATAGTATATTGGGTTTGTGCAATGTCCGTCATGCTGTCCGTCCGTCTGTCCGTCTGTCCGTATGAACGCAAACCATTTCCACGCTATTGAAGCTAGAGACTTGAAATTTGAAATATATACTCGTGTATACCCTCGTCTGATAAAGTGTCAAGATTTTCCCAATACGCCCACTAGGGGCGTGGCAAATCGGAAAATGAATTTTCCTGTATCTCAGAAACACTACTTCTAGAAGGGCTAGAGAGTTGAGATTTTAACTGAACACTCATGTCGACATCCCAAAATCAAAAAGCTATGGCGGATATATCTACGCCCATTGGAAGCATGGTAAATCGGGTCAAACTGTATCCTCTACAGTTTTAAAGCTAGAACGCTCAAATTTGGCACGTGAGTTACTGTTACGATCCTATAAAGATCGCCCAAAAATTTTTATGACCACGCCTACTAGGGGCGTGGCAAATCGGATCTGAATATATAGTGATTTCACTAGTTTCGTTATATTTTGAGCACTATTGATGCTAGAGACTTGAGACTTGGTATATATACTCGGGTTAACATCCCACGACCGATAAGCTATGGCGGATACATCTACGCCTTCAGGGGGGTGGCAACAAATATCAGCTTATATCTCCCACAGTTTTAGTGCTAGAAGCTTCAAAATTGGATGCTAGGTTACTGGGGGCCTCCTCTATCGATTCCCTAAAAATTTTTGTTACGCCCCAAAAGGGGCGTGACATACAGAAAAATACCGTGTAATTTTCGCATTTTTCGAATGTAAGCATCCAAACCTTACAGTTTTATTCTTAAACGCCCACTCTATGCACATGCCAAAAATTATTTGTCTACGGCCACTGGGGGCGTGGCAAATCAAAACTGAAAAATCTGCAGCTTCTGAGCCAATAACGCGCCACATAATGACTTTGTGACCTTTGACCTTGTCTTTTGATTTGCCAAATTATATATATGTGTTTGAAAAGAATATTTTATTAATACAAAATTACTAAATAAAGAAAATATAACAAAAATATCAACATGACCGCACCGGGGTTCGAGCCCACACCTCTACGCTCGCCAACGAACTTAAATCACATTTTCAGAGTTGCCCCCTCTTTCATTTTGAGAGTTGCCACCTCTCTTATTTTGAGAGATGCCACCTCTCTCGATTTAGGTGCGTGTTCTTGCTAAGGTAAGGCAATCGAGATAAATCGAGAGAGGTGGCATCTCTAAGCTTCGATTCTAATTGAAACTGTCTGGCTACCTCCAATGAAAAGTTTTAATCTGCAGCTAATTTAAGCGGCGACAGTGGGGATTTAAGGTTAAATTTTAAAAAATATAATGTGATGGATGCCCCTGTATGCTGTTGGGGCGTGAAATAGTATTTCGCTGTCGGTTGCGTCCGACAGCAACGTTTTTACTTGTTAATGTTATCGATTAAACCCGATACCTTCATTTAGTTATAAAATTCGATTTAATTCATCTTTATAGTTAGAGTCTTCAAATTTTACATTTAGTGTTATTTGAGCCTTACACATTTTCGGTTTTTGTTAAGTTTTGAATGCCACGCCCACAAATTGCCCCTTCGCCTCAAATTGCTAAATCACGTATTTCAAGTACTAGAGACTTGTGCTTTGGCACATACACACATATGAATGTCATTATCACGCCCATCCAAAACATTCATTTAGAAAAAAAGTTATTAAACATTTAATGTCTCATATTATCGGCGTCTTGCAGCAGCAGCGAAGCTGCTGAATCATAATGCACAGTTAGCAGATTGTGTGCTTGTGCGTGCGTCTGTGTGTGTGTATGTATTGCTTGCTACATATGTACATATAAAAGTAACGGAGAATGTTAGCGGTTCTTAGGTATCGCAGTTCTTCACAGGGTTGAGGGGATCTCCTAGTCGAGCGGTCTCGACTAGAGACCTCTTACTTGTTCTATTTCATTCTTCCTTTTCCATTATTTTCTTTCTTAACATAGAATAAATTTATAAGATTTATTAAGGTAGGGTATGCATAAGTCACAACAAAATGTTTTCTCCATACAACAGAGAACGGAAGTTTGCATTTTTTTTGGTGCGTGCTTCCAGACATGAAATAATTTTTTTATATTTTGACTTTTTTATGATACTCGAAAACTCGACCAAAGCGACGCCCTTTAAATCAATTGCGGGGTAAAAAGCAAAAAACAAAACAAAAAAGAAGACAAAGTAAAAATTAATTTATTATGCTAACAATGGGCTAAATGTGAAGGCAAAAAGAAAGGGAACAAAGTTTTGTAATGTTTAAGCCCCGGCATTAAGTGACAGAAATTATCAATTGAGTGAGATCTTCATATGTGGCGGCAGCCCAGTGCACGGCCAGTGTTGCCGTTGCTCGTTTGTTGTCGCCGCTGTCTTTCAAAACGGTCGTTTCTCTCTCTCTCTCTCTCTCTTTCTCTGCCTCTCTCTCTTTCTCTTTCTCTCTCTCTCTCTTTGTGTCGCTGTAAAGGAACTATGGCCTATCCCTTGTCGTGTCATGTTAACTGAATATTTCAGCTGACAGTTGCGTGTTTAATGACATTATGATTAAAATCATTTTGTGTCAAAAACAATTGTCCCACACAAACACAAACACAAATACAAACATGAGCACACGCACACACATGCATAGCAAAGGATATTTGAGAAAGGATCCCAACAGAACTT
>JAWNPL010000023.1:15000-30829 GCA_035047545.1 Drosophila paranaensis | reverse complement strand
CGCCGGCAATGAAGCAGAGAATGCCTGGAAAAGGGAGACGAATGAGTGAGAGAGACAACGAGAGAGACTTGTGCTGGCAACTCACCTGCGACCAGGACCAGCCAGTAGCACCAGCCAAAGTGGAACTCCAATCGGCCGCCCTCCAGAAAGATGCACAGCGGCCGCTGCGGCAACAGGCAGTGATAGCCCACCGCTGTGCAGACGAGCAGCGCGCCAGTGAGGGCCTTCAGATAGGCGCCGTAGCGCGGCACCGCCAACAGCAGCAGATTCATCAGCAGCCACGAGGCGAGCGAGGACCACAGCATGATGCTCGCAAAGTAGCCAGCGGCACGATACTGGCCACCCCACGAGGAGCCCTCGCGACCCAAACTAAAACTCTCGGCCACCGTCAGTATGGGAAAGGGGCAAGCCGCGCTGCAGAGCCAAGCGATAATTGGCGCTCATATCGTTCGCTCCCTCCCCGGTGAAGCGCTCGTTGTAGTCAATGTCTGGCTGCGTCCAGTTGCCGATGGGAATGGCTGTAGGAGAGAGGCGGAGAGAGAGAAAAAGAGAAAAAAACTTAGAGGGAGAGAGTTAGAGTTGTATAACATAATTGCTGAGTGAGTTTATGTTAACATTACAGTGATTGAAAGTTCTTAACAGCGCTTAGCTTAACATAATATGTTAATAAATAATGTTAATTAATATATGTTATGAATAAGATGATTTCTGTATCTTAATGTTTTTAATAATGCTAAATAATTGCTAAAAAAAAATTTAAAATTAAAATAATAATGCTAAAGAATTTAAAATAATGGCTAAATAATCTAAAAATAAAAATATATGTATATATATATATTTCTGTTCCTTTATATTTTTAATAATAAACTATAAAAATAATAAAAACTTTAAAATATTATTATATACATCTAAATAAATTAGTAAAAATTAAATATATATTTTGTGGAATTTCTATTTATACATTTTTAATTTCTGATAAATTTGACACTGCTTAAAAATGTAATATTTTTTTTTATAGTTTTTGCTACCTTTTATGTAAATTTATTTATGTTAACATAGAACTCAGTTGAGTCATCTACTATTGTTTTCTTTTTATTTTCAACTATTTTTAATATTATTCAAAATTATTTGAAGCCGTTGCTAACGTCTTTAAGTCTTGTTGACTTTCGAAAAAATAAGAAGAATTTGATGCCTTTTACTTCGAGTTGCCGTCAGAAAAGATCGTCGCTCAGCTTACATGTTTTTTTTCCTGACTTTATTCTTTGTTTTTATTCTTGTTTATTTTTTTATGTTTTTTGTTATTATTCCTCTTCTTAATTATTCTTTTTTTTTGCATATTTTGTCACTCGGTGCCAGACACTTTGGCAACGCGCGCCGTCTCCACGGCAAACAGCAAAACTTAAAATCATATATCATTTGAGTTTTGACTTTGGCTGATGATAATGATGATGATGATGACGATGAAGAAGCCCCCTTTTAACTGTTAAAAAGTAACACCAAAAAAGCCAGAAGAAGATTAATGGTTTGCATAAACCAAAATGCTTTCAGAATTAAAAGCACAAATTGTTTGAATATCAAAGCGCGAGTTATGTAGTCTAAGTGCTGCTCAGTCAAGCAGCAGTCAGAAGTATAAGCATATACACAGAGGCAGAGGTAGACGCAGAGGCAAAGGCATAAGTATCAGCAGAAGCAGCGGCAGTGGCAGAGACAGAGGCAGCGGCAAGCATGCTCAGAGTGTTTCTGACTCAATGCGCGGCATTCGCCGCCATCTCACCACGATAAATGTACATGGAACAACACTCCTATTTGAGACTTCAGCACGGTTGCACGTGTTACGCGTAGTTGGCTCTTCCTTCGTCTTTGTAGGTTTTTGGCTGTTTCCCGCTCAACAAAAAAATAATATAAAATAAAATCAAACACAAATACAAAATAATAATAATAATAATTTAACAAAATCGAATGTTTAGAATTATTCTGCAATGATTAGGCAAAGCAATAGACGACGACAGCAGCAACAACAACAACTAAAAAAATACTATTAATTTTTTTTACCAAAAACAACCTGAAACCACTAAAATTCTTTCGGGAAATAACTACAGTTAAATAGAGAGTACCAAATAACTTCAGTTAAATAGAGAGTACCCAAAAGAAATCTATTTCGCAAGTGATTCGAAAACATAAAATATTTGTAAAAACTGACATCGCTAAAAATAAGCGAAAAGGAAAACAAGAAAATTTTGTAGACATTCTTGAAATTTGTAACGGTAGCAACAGCTGCAGCAGCGCAGTAGCAGCCGCCGTCGCCGCAAATTCTTCTCGAGCAAAGCTTCTGCGTCAAGTAAAAGTGAATGTGAAAATACCGCTACAAATGGACAATTGTTAGCGCTGAGTGCGTGCGCGGCGTGAGTTGAGAGTAGTGCGAAAAGGAAAGCGAGGAGAGCGAATTGTGTAAATGAGTTTTGAAGAAACTTCAAAAACAGCGAAAGCAGAAAAAGAAAAGGAATTGCGGATAACTCGACAGCGCGCGAATCGACGTCGACTTACGAGTTCTAAGTGATTTTTCTTAATTTTTTTTTTGTTCCTGTCAGCCAGTGCCAGTGAGCGCTGCCAATTCGCAGTTTCAATTTTTTTCGGGTGCTCCTAAACGGCGATCAAAGTGCGTCAATCAAGCAAATTGCTGAAAACAAAGAAAAGGAGAAATAACGTGAGCAACAATTAACAACGAATTGGATTACAGTTTTCATTTCAAATACTGGACACACACACACACACACGCAGTAGAGGTAAGTCCAAGTGAAAATTGAATTTCGTAATTTAGCGAAAGAGAAGTGTAGATGGGAAAATAAACAAGACATGCCACCACACACATACATACAATATGCTGGCATTTTGCGTTCTCTTGCATCATTTGATTCGCTGTCTTATGAGCAGTGAGCGACGCGACATTTAGGTATATATTTTGCCGTTTCCGCTGAGCGAAAAGCGAGCAAAGAGCGCATAAGTGTTCGGGCAACAGTGAAGAGATCAGCTTTTTATACTTATTCATTTTTTATTTTTTTATTTATTTTATTTTATTTTTTTTATCATTTTAACTGTTATTTTGAGAGTAAGTGTGTGTGTGTGTGCGTGCGTGCGCCTGTCTGGCGACCAACTTGCGCGCGCAACAGAATTGGCGCGTGTTGCCATGCGATTTGGATGGCAAATCAAATAGAATCAAACTATTTATTTATAATTGAAGCTGGCGCGCATTGCTCTGATAACTTTTCTGAACTGTCGCCTTCGTCTATGTCGACGTCGACGTCAGCAGAAGCAGAAACTGCATGATTTTTCTCTTTAAATTTAACATCTCTACTTCCTACGTATTCGTCTTTTACGTGTTCCCAAGATGGCTGCGTAAGTCGCATGTCGTAAGTGTTAGACGCACTTGCATGCGTTTGCCTCGCCTCCTCTCTGTGTTCGTTAAGGATGAGACTCGCAAAAGCACAGCGCAAAGTGAAAAAGCCGAGCAGCAAAGATAGAGCGAAAATACGTTAGAATTTTATGGAATAAATTAGAAAAAACGATTCGACAGCCGAAGTGAGACAAAAAGTGAAAAATGTTTTAATATTAAATTTACAAAAGAAAAAAAGAAGCATAAAACAATAATAATAATAAATGAAAAATTATTCCAAAATAAATAAGAAATACAAATATAACAAATGTAAATAAAATAAAATAAACAAAAGAAATAAAAAAAATAAAAACAACAAAAATAATAAGAATAAATATATATATATATATATATATATATATATATATATATATATATATATATATATATATATATATATATATATATATATATATATATATATATATATATATATATATATATATATATATATATAACACGTAAATAGATATAAATAACCATAGTTACCCATATAAAATTAAATAATAAATAAAAATTAAATAGAAACTGTCAACAAAAACTATAAATAACATAAAATCAATCAAAGAAAACAAAAAGAAAAATACAATATAAGAAAACAAAACCAAATACAGAATTGAAATATAAAGTATAAAGACTTTTGTGACTTTAAAGAATTTAAATGTATTTTAGCTAAAATATTTGCAAGTAGAAATCAAATTGAATATTTCAAAATTATTTACGGCTTCCTTTTCCCCTTTTCTCTCTCTCGCTTGAAACAGTGTTTGCAGCGACCGACTGTGCTACTGTTATACAGTTCTGCTGATCCCAGATAGAAAGGAAGCAAAAGTTTGCCAAAATGACGACCGTTTGCAGTAGCGGCATTTGCATCAGCGGCGAATTCGACTATATGGACGAAATGGGATTCGACCTGCTGGAATTCAACGTACAGGACATAGGCTACAGGCTGCCCAGCATACAGAACGACTTGGAGAAGATTGCCGCCGAGCACGCCCACAACATGAACAGCCTCGCGGTGGCTGACGACTTCGACATCAAGCCGGAGATTCGCAACGGCGACTGCATGTGGTCCGCCTTCGGCAGCTCCGCCAATGGCGGTGCCAGTGGCGCCAGCGGCGCCAACAACAACAACAACAACAACAACAACAACAACAACAACAACATTAACAGCCTCTCGGCCGCCTCCAGCTACAGTGAGAGCAGCGCCGTGCCGCCAGCCTTCGTCAGCGGCAGCACGCTCCACATCAAGCGCGAGCTGGAGGACGAAGTCCAGCTGGATGAGGTGCACGACCAGGACCCAGACAACGACAGCAACAGCGAGAACTGCCCGGTCAACAGCAACAATGGCATTAGCAAGAGGACCAACAGTTGCTGCCGGTCAACTGGGGGCAGCAGCAAGGCAGTTGCAGCATCAGCCACGCCCACAATTTCGATACCCAGCCGCATGATGCAGCGGGATCCCGTTATCGAGCCGTACATACCTCCGGGTGGCTCGTTGCTCCGCAAGAGCAACATGCAACACAAGCTGCAGCAGCAGCAGAAGTTGCAGCAGCAACAACAGCAGCAGCGCTTGACATATTTGCTATCGAGCAACAGCAACAGCAGCAGCAACAACAGTAACAACAACAGCTACAGCATGCCTGAGGACGAGGTCCTGCCCGAGTTCCGGCACAACGTGGACCTGCGCGCCTGCGTGATGGGCAGCAACAACATTTCCCTGACGAACAGCTCCGACGCGAACATCATCGACCTGCTGAGTCGGGAGCTGCAGAACACGAGCAAGGAGCGCATCGACCTGCCCTACCGCATACCGGGCGATCCGCCGATCATCACGGACGTGCTGGAGGTGCTCAACCAGCAGGCACAGCAATCGGGCTCCTCGGCTGCGGCGGTCGCAGCGGCAGCTGCAGCGGCGGCCACACTGTCCCCGCCAGCTACGACGGCCACCAGCTCGGACTCCGACTCGGACTACGGCGACTGCTCCATGGGCGAGTCCAGCTGCAGTGCATCCATAATGCGCCACATCAGCGACCACAGTTACACGCGCTGCAACGAGGTGGAGGCCAACCTGGACACGCCCTCCGATTCCGGTGAGTGTTCTACAAGTATTTGTTATACCGTACTACATATAACAGTTTTCTATACTGTACTATTTATAACAGTTTGTTATACTGTACTACTCACGATCATAAAACAGTTTATGTCAATCGCCTCTCGATCAATCTCCCTTTCTCTCGCATCTCACTGACTATATTCGTCAATCTTCCATCTTTTTCTCTCGCTCTCTCTCTCTCTCTCTCTCATCTCATCTCATCCTTTTCGCTCGCGCCTCGCTCAGAGACATTCAACTAGTGTGCGCTCTGCGTGGGCGAACGATGACGCGCCCAAAAATCGATCGCCTACGTCAACAGCAAACGTAGTAAACTTTTTGCTGCCGGTGTTGTTGCGCAGGCATCACACACGCCCACTCAAACACCCTCACCCCCCTCAACCTTTGAAAGTTTTCGGGCAAAGAGCTTTCATTGATTTTCCTTTCCCAGCACTCTGCTCGTCCCACCCCCAATTATTTCCACATTTCGTTGGCGCCTTGTAGCCTACGCATAACAGTGAGCAACCCCCATCCCCCAGCCCCTCTTGAGTGTCCCTGCAAGTGATGTCGCGTGGCTTTCATGGCTCATGTGTCTGTGTGTA
Organism: Drosophila paranaensis; assembly: GCA_035047545.1. NCBI lineage: Eukaryota > Metazoa > Arthropoda > Insecta > Diptera > Drosophilidae > Drosophila > Drosophila paranaensis. Next base: position 24,708 of record JAWNPL010000023.1, on the reverse strand, counting down.
TATGTCTCTCTCTCTCTCTCTCCCTCCCTCCCCCTCTGTCTCTCTGTGTGTGTGTGTGTGTGTAGCTTGTGGAGAAACATCCCCAAGCGCCGCCGTCTTGCGCAGTTGCACTACGCCCAAAAAAGCCGTTGTTTCTCTCGCTCTCTCTCTCCCACTCTCCGTAGTCCGTCGGGTGGGCAATAACCCATGGTTCAAGGATGTCTGCACTCATGCCACGTGACGTAAGCAGTGACACGCCCTGCGCCCGCCCGGCCGCGCTGATTTGGCCATAGTTTCTTTAGGGTTCAATGCCTCAACTACTTCTCGAGCTACCCTCGCTGCATGATTTTCTCTGCACTATCATTACTAATACTATGTCCAACACACACAAATGCAATTTGGCGCGTAAACTCTTCATTCACAAATTGCACTCGCTGCACACACAGGCACGCACACCCACACGCATACACATACACATATGCATACACAGGCCCCAACAGTCATGCTTGCATATGTGGGCCGGAATTTCCTTCCTTATTTCTCGCTTCTCCTCCAACCTTCGCAATTGTTCTTATTATTGTTATCGTTTGTGTTTTTTTCTTTTTTAAACTTTTTTAAAATAAAAACTACGAAAACAAAAGCAAAACAAAACCTGCATAAAAGCGCACAAGCCAAACACCAACCGGCGTTGACGTCGACGCTACCGGCGAATTGCACATGTGGGTCTCTCGCTCTCGCTCACTCGCACGCGAACTACTTGCTTGCGCCGAGTGCACTCAAACTCGTAGTAACAGCAACTGCTGCTGCTTGACGCATTGTATGTCGATGAGCGAGAGAGAGATTCACAGTTGTAGACAGAGCAGCGGAGGAGCAGCACTGCTGCAGCTAAGCATATTCGTTTGCACGACTTGTTTGCACATATAATTAGAATAATTATAACAGGCGTACCTGCCAAAAATATGTTAAGGGTCAAGAGATAAATGCGCTATAGAGTCTCTGACAACAAGCAGCAAATAAATTCACATAAAAAAAAAAAAAAAAACTGATTCCTCTTCGAGGGTATTTCGTATGCGACTAACTGCTTACCGTTACTCAAAAAGAATGCATAGTTTCAGTTGCTGCTCGGTATGTGTTATAATTGATATGACACAATGAATTTTGTTATACATACATATATGTATAACAGAAACAGAGTATACACGCGTACAGTGGGTGCTGCCTGTTACCAGGCGCGCATAATTTTTTTTTCTTGCTTGCTGCCCCCGTCTATTTTCATATATGTAAATAATCATGTGTGCGTGTTCGACTATTAGCGAAAAACGCCCACACAATAAACATTATTTATTTTATTTTATATAATTTTTTTTTGCTGTTGCTGTTGCTTTGCTACGCACACACACTCATGTATGTATGCGTGCGCTTATGCAAATGCGTTTGCTAAAAGTAAAGCGCGTGAAGGAGGGAGGGAGGGGGGATGGTGATAAAAAGAGGAATACGCACAACGTGCGAAAGCCGGTATCAAAATTGTTGTTGCACACTAATAGCAGCCTTCGTTGGCCAGCGTTGATAATTGAAAACGTAACGTGCGCGTGTATATATATATATATATATATATATATATATATATATATATATATATATATATATATATATATGCGTGTGTGTGTGTGTGTGTGTGTGTGTGTGTGCGTGTGCGTGTGCGTGTGCGTGTGTGTGTTTGAGTCAGTCACTCAGTGTGTGCGTATAGGAATAATTTGTCAAGAGAAGAGCATAAAGCATGCTCGAACCGCGCGAAACGCATAGCAACAAAACGAACAAAAATCAGAGCAGCAACTACAACAGGTGCGTGCTCCAGATTGTCTCTGTGTGTGTGTGTGCGTGACACTTCATTAGCAATTTAAAAGACGGAGATGATAGTGCGAGAGAGCGAGAGGGAGACATATGAGAAGAGCGCAGAGAAGAAGAATTGTATAGTGAGCAGTGAAGACGTTTTGCGAGTGTTACACATACACATACATATATAATTGTTATATTTTATAGTGTTATACATGTGGGTGTATGTATTCATGTGTGTGGTGTGCTGCTGCCAGCTGGTATTGTTGCTATTGCTTTATTGGCATTTTCGCACCTTTTGATTTGTGCGTAGAACAAAAAAAGCAACTAAACGAACTGTTCTCTCTCGCTCTCTTTCTCTCTCTCTCTATGCGTGTGTTATTTCGAGTACCGAAACCAATTCGAAATACGAAAAATGTTAATGAACTGAACGAAGGTCGAATAATCATAAAATAGTGCGTAGAAACCAAACCAAACCAAAACGAAAACGAAACAGGAACGCAAAAGTTTATGGGAGTAAGCTCGAGTGTTGTTGTTGCTATTTGAATTACCAATTAAATAAAACTAACCAGAAATAGTGCGGCGATGCGTGATGTGTGCAGACAACAAGAGAAGGGGGTGGGGAAATAGAGTGAAAGTGGGAGTGGAAGTGGGAGAATGTCATTCCGTAATTCCTTTTGACCACATTTATACACATTTCCATTTACTCCTCTTCTGGCTTTTGGGCCAAAGTTTTGCCGTTATTTTACTTTCGCTGGGGCAGCAAATTTATGCGTCTGGCTTTGGCAGCGTTTAACGCCCAGTTACAACATCCGACCGAGCCCGCCCAACGACCACAAAAAATAAACACCCAGAAACAACATAAAAAGCTTTAACAATGGTTCAAAAGCTGCGACGGCGACTAACAAAATTTGTTTTCTTCTTTTACATATTTCGTATTTCGACTATGCTCTTGCTTCTTGCGTTGCGCGCTGTTGCTAGGCGCGTCTTTTGCGTTCACTCACACGCGCACACACACACTCACGCGCGTCAACTGTTGTCTCACTTCGTGTGCGTCTCATTCGCACTGGTGCTTTCGGCTCGTGCGTCCCGCTCACTCGCACGTATTCATTATGCTGCTTATTCGCGCACACGTGAAGCAATAAATTGTTATGCTCAAGGTCGATGGCGACGACATACGCACTCGCGCTTGATGCGTCGCCGCTTTTAATATTATTAGTATTATTATTATTATTTTTTTCAAATGATGCCGACGCCAACGAGCCTCCCTTTTTGGTCGAATATTTGTTGTTGCTGCCTTAACTGGAGACACAGCCTCGTACATGTGTATATACATATGCATATACATTTGTACGTTTGTTTGTATCATGTGAATAGAATGTTGCCAAAGCCTAAGCTGTTATGCCGTGGTAAAGAGGCAGAGAAGGAATGTTGCTGCCCGAAATGTTGCCAGACGCAATTCATTGTCATTTTAATAATTTATGTGTGTGTGTGCGCGTGTGTATGTGATGATGATATTGAAGCATGTTAGAAGCTGGCGCACTGCGGCATTATCAGTGGGCGACGACGCTCCACCATCTCTCTTAGCGACTTTTTTTTTGTACTTTTTATTGCGCTTTTATTTCTGGCGACATCTGTCATTTGAAAAAGTGTTTGGCGGACATGACTCATGCTTAAATAACAAGAAAAGGACGAGGCCATCAAAAATATGCAGATGCCAATGCAAGTGTTGCGGCAACAAGTTGCGCGCAACTAAGTGTAATTGCAGTTAACAAATCATGGGAAGCGACGGCGACGGCGACTGCGCAGCGACTGAGTTGATGAGATGAGCATTTTGTGTTTTGCTTTTTTTGTTGAAATGTATGTAACTGGGAGAAGGAGGCGTGGCAGACCCCATAAAGTATATATATTCTTGATCAGGGTGACAAGCCGAGTTGATATAGCCATGTCCGTCTGTTCGTCCGTCCGTCTGTCCGTATGTATAACCGCGTCGTTCTCAGAACCTACAAAAGCTAGAGACTTGAAATTTTTTATGTAGTTTCCTGTATAGCACGAAAAGATCGAGTTTGTTAAAAAAATCGATAACTGTCTTAATTTTAATGTTATCGATTAAAAACGAAATCGATGCTCAGTTATATAATTGTATATAATTCATCTTTATAGCTAGAGTCTTCAAATTTTGCATTTAGTGTTATTTGAGCCCTATACAATTTCGTTTTTTGTTTAATTTGCCACGCCCCCTTCGCCTCAAATTTGTAACTCCCGTATTTCAAATGCTACAGACTTGTGCTTTGGCACATACATACATATGGGTGACATGATCACGCCCAACAAGTTTGATCAAAATCGTTGCTCTAGAAAAAAGTTATTAAACATTTAATTTCCCATAGCATTGCCATAAAAAAGAAGGCCAAGAACAGCTGTCGCAACGACTTGCGCTGGTGTGTGCGTGCGTCTGTGGGTGTGTGTGTATGTTTTGCTTGTAAAGAACGTACACATGCATGGAATAGTTTGGAATAGCGGTTCTTCGCAGGGTTCAGGGTATACCCTAGTCGAGCGGTCTCGACTAGAGTTTTCTTACTTGTTACTTGAATTTACAATTGCATTTTCTGATTTTGTTCTGCCTGTGCTGTTGTTGGTAAACCGCAAAGCTTCTTTGTTGCCAGCGACATGTTGCCAACACATGGCAACTTCTCGATCCTGCCTTCAGTGGTAATCAGGAATCAGCAATCAGCAATTGCCAATTGGATTGGTGCCACTGTGCGAGCGTGGGAACACAGCTTCAGCGCACACTGAACGGCGAATTGCAAAATGCAAATGCTAATGGCGAATGCCGTCATTCAGAATTTCTGAGAATCGTTGATATTTCAGTAGAACTCGTGTTCCAGCAAGTATAATAAACATTTATAATGAATACGCATGTAAAAGCGTAGAAGAAGAAGCAGGAGGCTGGATTGAAATGAAATCATTGTCAGAAATTGTCGTGATGTTAGAGTCGATGTCAATGCTATACAGGAATATGAATAAGCGCAGAAAGAGAGATAGATAGATAGAGATAGAGAGATAGATAGATTGAGAGAGAGAGAGAGAGAGAGAGAGAGAGAGAGAGAGAGAGAGAGAGAGAGAGAGAGAGAGAGAGAGAAAGAGATGCTGGAAACAACAAGTTGTGTCTGTTATTTCTTTTGCTTCTCCGCCTTCTTCCTGTTCTTGGTGTTGCTCTCTATTGTGAATTGAGATAATTGGAAGAGCCAAAGTGAGAGTGAGAGAGATGGCAAATGCCATAACAATTGAGCATAAGAAACGTTATTAGGACAATTTACAGGCCAACAACAACAACAGCAGCAAATAACAATGAACAGAGCCACACCCCTCTGCTGCGATGCGTGGGCGTTGGCAATTTGTCGTTAGCTATATAAGTGAATAGTTGTTTATTTATGCGCGCAGATAAGACGCTTTGTACCACTGTGCGCTCGTCACTTGGTCTTCTCGCCTTTTTGTCGTTTAGAGGTTCGAAATTCCTCATGTGAGAATTATCAGGGAGACAAGCCGAGTCGATTTAGCCATGTCCGTCTGTCCGTCCGTCCGTCCGTCCGTACGTATGAACGCGTCGATCTTAGAAGAGAAGAGCTTGGAAATTTTTTATGTTGGTCCGTGAATAGCACGAAAAGATCGGATTTGTTAAAAAAATCGATAACTGTTTTAATTTTAATGCTATCGATTAAAAACATTATCGAATGTTAGTTATTAAATTATATCTCTCACGTCTTTGAAGATAGAATCCCCAAATTTGATCTATTTATGTAATTTTTGTTTTTGTTAAATTTTGGATATTGAGGTTAGTTGCATTGAAATATATGAATGAGCTTATATTTTTTTTAATTGGAAAAAATGTAATAAAATATGTTGATCATAAGCTAAAAATTTCAATCAAATCCATTAATTCGCGCAGAAGTTATTAAACAAAACATTTGGCCAAACACGTGACCAGCAGCGCAAAGCCAATTGTTTTCCTATACGTGTGCACATACACACAGACACACACGCACACATTGAACTGCTCGCATCTAACAAATTCTAAGATCCGCAAGTTTTAGTGTACACATTTCCAGTAGATGGCTCGATGAATCGAATCATGGATGGCGCTATTCTGTCGAAACATAGATGGCGCTATTAGCCAAACAATTGAAAATGAATTGAATCTGATTTTGTGTGCGTTTATACTAAATGCTAATTATGCAGTATTTTTAAAAACGCAGATAGCAGATAATCGGGACGCCCGACTAGAATTTTCTTGTTATTTTTATACTTCTCGATTTCAATTTCAATTTCATTTTGCGCTCTGTGTACCATTGTGTTTACATTGCTCAATTTTAAAGCAGTTGTCTGCGCGAGGGAGACTGATAGAGCGAAAGAGAGAGAGAGAGAGAGAGAGAGAGAGAGAGAGAGAGAGAGAGAGAGAGAGAGAGAGAGAGAGAGAGAGAGAGAGAGAGAGAGAGAGAGAGAGAGAGAGAGAGAGAGAGAGAGAGAGAGAGAGAGAGAGAGAGAGAGAGAGAGAGAGAGAGAGAGAGAGAGAGAGAGAGAGAGAGAGAGAGAGAGAGCGAAAAGTAGAGGGAGGAGGAACTAGCGAAAGCTCTCCGCATATCTTCTTTTTTTGTCTATCTATCTGCTCTTACCTTTAGGTATTATCAGTGTAACGGGTGTCGCAGCCGAGGGCAGCAATGACGTCGATGCTGACGCTGATGCCGACGCTGACGTCGCCTGGCCGCTGCGCCTCAATTAACATTTGCGTCTGGCTACTTGGGGCGCTTCAGTTGTGCATATATTGTCATATGAATGTGTGTGTGTTTATTGAACCCTGTTCGGTCTCCGCTTCGCCGCGCTCTTTTGTTTGCTGCCCACAGTCTTTCTAGTTTACCGTTTCATCTTGCATTCTGGCAAATTTAACAATACACTTGTCATCTGCTGCCCCTTTTCGCAGTATGCAGCAGTGCGAGCGAGTGAGAGCGTGAGTGTGAGTGAATGAATGAATGAATGAATGAATGAATGAATGCGTCTTCCTGTGCATGTGTGTCTGTGTGAGTGTATGAGTGAGTGTCTGTGTAGTTGCTCTTTGCTTGACGCCCGCAGACGACGACGTCGACGTAGCTGCATAAAAGTTGCGCAACTTGCCTGTCCCTGTATATGTATGTGTGTGCATTTTATTTGCAATTGTAATTAACTACGCCGGTAGCAACAACAAGCTAGCTATTTCCTCTACATATGCTTTAGACTGGCAATTGTGCTTTATTATTATTATTGCTATTAATATTACTATTACTATTACTATTTCTGTTTCAGCTAGGCTCGTAGTCTTGATTTGATCTTGGCGCGCTTAGCAACAAAAGCTGCCAAGCTGTCGTGTGTTATCGCAGCAAACGGGTTTTTCGAGTTTGTTTTTTTTTTTTCTGTCTCAGTTCGCGACGGCGACGTCTACAGCGACAGCCACAGCAGTTAAGCTGAGACTGAGCTTTGTGATATATATATATATATATATATATATATATATATATATATATATATATATATATATATATATATTTTTTTTTTTTTTTTGTTTGCGTTTGCTTGCACATTGCAATTCGCTTAAATTATTTTTTTTAGGAAATCTCCCTAACAGCTGTAAATTAGTTGCATTCTCTGTGTTATTTTCTGTGATCGATTTACGCAACATTTCGAATGCTTCAAGCTATTTTGCTGCTGCTTTACTGTGGTCTCTCTGGAAAATGCAAATCATTCGTAGGCGGCGCGCGTCGTCGTATGTATGCGGCCGCCTCTTTTTATACCCTGAACCCATTAAAAATGGGAAAATCAGGGTATGTTTTTGTTGGAAGGCGTATGTATGTAACAGGCAGAAGGAGGCGTGGCAGACCCCATAAAGTATATATATTCTTGATCAGGATGACAAGCCGAATTGATATAGCCATGTCCGTCTGTCTGTCCGTATGTATGAACGCGTCGTTCTCAGAACCTATAAGAGCTAGAGACTTCCGTGAATAGCACGAAAAGATCGAGTTTGTTAAAAAAAGTCGATAACTATTTTAATTTTAATGTTATCGATTAAAAACATCGAATGTTAGTTATAAAATTATATCTCCCACGTCTTTATAGCCCATAACATTTTATTTCCCATAACATTGCCATGCAAATAGCAGCCAAAGAACAGCTGACGCACCGACTTGCGCTTGTGTGTGCTTGCGCCTGTGTATGTGTTGCTTGTAATGAACATATATATACTTATGTATATTAAAGCAGAGAAGAATGCTTGGAATAGCGGTTCTTCGCAGGGTTCAGGGTATACCCTAGTCGAGCGGTCTCGACTAGAGTTTTCTTACTTGTTCTCTCTTTCTCTCTCTCTCTCGCTCTCTCGCTCGCTCGCTCGCTCATAACCGTTTGAGGCTTTACTACGAAAAAAGAAGGAAAGAAATGCACAGCATCATTTGGTGTGTTTTTTGCTGTGTCAGCAACATGCGAAGCGACATTGTTGCTGCAGTCGCATTCCACGCGCTGCGCTCGGCGGCGCCAAAAAGAAAGAAAAGAAAATGGCCGCTGAGCAACATTCTTGCTGGGGTCTCGGGTAAGGTCTGCTGCTTGTCTAGCCAGCAGGCTGATGATGATGATGATGTTGTTGTTTATTATCGTGGTTGGGTGAGATTTTTGTTGTTTAGTTTAGTTTGCTGCGGTGAAACTTGTATTGATAATGGAAAGCTTTGTCGCAATTGACTCGTGCAACATGTTGCCAAAGACGGTTGCCCACTATGGCAACGCTTGACTGCCATTGTCCCTATCACTACCTCCGTCGGGGTCTTTGCCTGGTTTCGATTTCATTCGTTGCGGTCGCTCGCTCACTGCACTCGAAATATTGAACGTGGATCGTAAAGCTTTGTTGTTTATATATATATATATATATATATATATATATATATATATATATATATATATATATATATATATATATATATATATATATATATATATATATATATATATAATATACATATATACACTGCCATGCACTTGAATAGGGACAGCATTTTGAAATCGAATATACAAGTATTTGACTCAAATAAACTTATTAAACCGATATACCATATTTTTTTTCTATTCAGTATTTCATCCTCTATTAATGTAACTAAACAAAAACTTCTTTAAAATAACCATATTTTTATAAAAAAAAATTCTGTGAGTTCTTCATAAATTGCATACTTTTTTACGTGCACTTGAATAGGGACAAGAGATAAAAATTGATGTTTAACAAAATATATATACATTATATTAATTTTTAAGGCTTATTTAATTAATTCAATTAATTTAGTAGTGGTTAATAGTGTTTGCAGACAATTTTTTTTCGAAATAACTTCATAAATCCCATTACGAAGAGAGTAATATAGAGCCTTTACGTAATTTAAGGATATTTCACTCCCGGCTGTGTCGATGGCGTCTTTTAATGCCTGTATGTCTTCGAATTGCCAACCAGAATCGGAAATCATTTTTTGTCATCCATCTTCATACGTTCTGAACAATGTTGAGATCCGGAGAATATGGAGGACACTCCATAAAAACCACGTTTTGCGGCAGGATTCATATTTTAGACACTCGGAAAGTATGAATTTGGGCATTATCCTTTTGGAAAGTCCATGTAAATAGTCTAAAGATATTATTTAGCTCAGAAAACGCTTCCTCTAGCAAGTCTTTGTAATGCGTTGCATTCATTTCTGTTGAAACTACTTGGAGCTAGCATGGTCCATAATATGAGATGGCCCCCCATAACATTACACTTTTCTCCCGGCTATGGTGCCGAGACAGAAAGCGTTCTTCTTATCGAATACCGTGAAAATAATATGAAAAGTCATCAGTTCC